>OU830601.1:35982602-36582602 GCA_917563855.2 Limnephilus lunatus
CGCTGTGAAACTAACTTATATTTATCAACACGCATAATTACCACAAATTTTGACTTCATCTTTTGTTTTCATTGTTCTGGTATCAAATGTTTGACATGTAGAGTTTAAGTAACAACATTATCAAAATATAAGAAAAAACTTTTTTTTTCTATTCTAATGGATTTCACTTACATCCTCCTAGACAAAAATTTTAACTTATTGCGAGATCGAATCGTATTCAAAACGACAGTCTCAATTAAATTAAATAAAAAGTAAGTCCCAACGAAACTCAATGAATAACATTTGGCTCATTTTTTTCAATTCCAAATAAAAAAAGTTAATATCATTTTTCAGAGAAAGATTTCTGAGAAAGGTTGAGAGCAATTAAGGCGATTCAATAGTCCAGAAAAAAAAAGAATTTGGAATTCACGCCCCTTTATAGGAGGAGTTTAAAAATACTTGAGAAATAGCTTTTGGAAAGGTTGGAAAAGGTATTTGAGAAAAAAAAATTACATCTTTATATTGTAAAGGCCTGTAAAAAACATTAATACCTTTTTAAGCATTGTTTATTGTAATAAAACGTAAATTTAAAATTGATTTAAAGGAACCAAGCGGCGCGGAGTCCAAGGCGTGTATTCCTCGTCGCGGCCGGGGCGGAACTGACACAAAAATAGGTATGTAGTCCTTCGGTGGATGGCATAGAGTCCACTTTTGAAAATTCAAATTCTTCGACTGCCGGCAGTATTGCAAAATAGCAACGCAAAAATGGATATTTTATTTTATTTTACGAAGTTCGAGCCTAAATATCATTTTTATTACGATAATTATAAAAGTAATTGAATTTGATACATTATACAATAATACCATATCCGAAAAGGGGTTTATAAGTATGAGAGTTTGCACTTAAAAGTATTTTTTATAGACCTAACACTTTATTTTTTTCTAGACTTATTAAAGGATTTATAAAAAAAATGACCGATATTTTTAAGGGCCAACATATGTTCTACACGCAGTATTTAATTGAAGCATCTATAATACTTCTAAGCGATCAAATTTTCAAAACATACGATTTTGTATGATTTTGCATTATTTAGTATGGCTTTATCTTAAGTGTTCATTTTTTCTTGCCCAAGTGACCCGCAATTTCGGTTAAGGGTTAAATAAAAAATTACATGATTTTTGTCCTACCTCATTTGAAACTATCATAAATTCAATATATATTTACCATCAAATTTGACATTTAACGTCTTAATTTTTACTTTCTTTTGTATGTTAGATTATTGATGACATTGTACTATGTATTCATATTCATTGGCACAAAACCGTGATGAGTGGAGGAAGACTCGAGGAGGCCAAGACCCACCAGGGGTTGTAGAGCCAAGAGTGATGATGATAATGACGACTATTCATTCATACTCACGTTAATAAGATTGTACAATTCACACGCGGTAGAACTGGAACCTTCAGAAAACTAAAGTAGACAATAGTGGGGAGGCTACGAAGCACCGCATAAAGAGGAGACTGATTATACTATCTAATGTTCTCGCAAATTCGGTTCAGGTTAATTCTTATAGATGTATATATTTTTCTATTTTTAGTGTCGCTATTTTTCGTTTCACCGAGTTTTAAATCACAACAATGCTGCTGAATTTTGTGTAGAAAGCCATTTCACTTAAAAAATATAAATAGGTGTGCAGTTCACACATAACCTTCAGAAAACTTAAGAAGGCAAAGTGAGGAGGCTACGAAGTCCCGCACGAAGAGGAGACCGATTATTCTGTCTCGTCCTATAGACGTATGTGTTTGACTTTGTTTGGTGTGGCTTTTTCGTTGTATCGAGTTTCAAAACACAACGAGTTGCTAAATAACTTTTCACTTAAATAAATCAAATATATTCGTGCCAAATATTTCTCAACCATCCTTTCATTTTGATAACTGACAACAATAACGTATTTATTGGAAAAACAAAAAATATCTGTCTACTTAATTTTCAGTTCGTCCAAGGCCGCAAAGTACGCCTCCGTTGTACAATTCAACTTTTGCGAAGAAAGTTTTCCCATAAATAGTTAAACAAAAAGTTATGCTCCTTGGTCGATTTGGGGAAACACCGCCAGGTTTGTAAATTTATTTCAATAAAAGAAGAAGAAGAAGTTCTACAAAGAACTGGTGCTGACCCAATTGAATAGGCCTTGAATAAATCTAGTTTCGGAATAAATTTTATAATATTATTGGGAGTCCGAGATGACGAATAAATAAGTAAAAACTCGAAAGAAAAGCTAATTTTGCGCAATTTTATTAAAAAAATGTATTATACCAACTGGCTCCGGCATGCGTTGCAATGCCATTCAAAGAAATAAATTGATTCTCCCTGTATGTCCTTTCCCGCGCGTCCCCGTCCCCGTTCCCTTCCACCTTCCCTCTCCTTCATCTCTTCCTTCTCAGCGAAACCAACCTCCTCCGTTCCCCTTCCTCTCTGCCGCTAAAATATATGAAATACGCACATTTTCATTTATGCAAATTTTATAACGCCAGAGCTTACCATTATATATACCCTTTATGTTATTCTGATTTATGAGCTATATTATGAAAATGAGCATGTTTTGAAACATGTTGACAATTTTTTTAATTAAAAATACTAGTGTAAACAAAGGTGGTTATTTTCAATTAATTAAAAAAATATGTATTATTAACTTTGATATAGTCAATCAAACTGTTTACCGATTTAAAAAAAAAAACCTCAAAGGTTTCACAATCTCTGAGAGCAATTTTCATGCATCATGAAATATATTCGTATGAATTTATAACTACATTTCGCGATATTAAATTACTTCCGCGTCCTTTATCAAAATACAAAATTTTAAAATGTATTAAATACTTGACATGAAATAATCTAAATCCCTTTTTAAAGCCCGTTTAAAACATTGGACTGCACATAAAACTGCGTGGCAAGCCGGATCGAGAAAGACTGGTTAAGGGAGGTCTTTTGACCTCTTCAGCAAGACTCTCAGCAGGATTTGGACCGATTTGGAGTGGGAAGGATTGTTTCATTCGTCCGTCACTTTTTGACACACTGACCCCCAGATTCCTACCCATTCCCACTCATACCTTTTGTCCTGCTCAGAACTTCCTTTCCCCAAAACGGCCCTCCACATAGCATCCCAAAAGAGGACATAGGACCTGAGGGGAATTATTTTCCCCAGAGCCTCAAGTGTGGAGCTAATGTAAAAAAAAATTGGATACTTGAAAGGAGAAGAGATTTCTTCAAACAAAACATAAGTTCTTAACATTATGATATAATAAAAAATACATTTGTATAAAAAAATTACTTATCATACATAGCACATCTTTTTTCCAATTATTTTCGTAGCATTAATCTCAAAAGTGTCTATAAACATGTACTCGTGTAGAATAATACCTACCAATTTGTATATCAATTTTCTTGTTTTTTTTTTTATTTTTCAGCTTACTTTTAATTTTTGTATTTATATTTGTTTTTAATTTTTCTTTAAATATCTTTTTTTTTTTCTTCTTCTTTTATTTTATCATGTGTTTCTATAAAATAATATTTCATGGATGACTTCCACAACACGCTTAAAAAATGACAAAAAACTGTAATATGTAAACATTTATGAACTAATAAAAAAAAGTGTAATATATTTAGCGGTCAGCGGGTTAAGTCAATAAGTCCAATGCGAAATTCTTTGTCCACAACTACAAAATTTAATCAGATGTCTTCGAAATATTTTCAAATATTATAATTTATTTCCCAAATTTTCTATCAGTGTTTAAAAGTTTTTCCGTGATTTATTTGCCTCAAAAATATAATGCAAACTTGAGATAATTTCTGTGAGGCTGTTTTTGTGAGCGGCCTTCGTATTTTCAGTCAAACACGTTTTTAAGTTTTGACTTCGATGTTTAGTAACTTTTTTTAAAAGTCGAAAACGCAGCAATAAATAATTTGTTGGTGGATATATCTGTCTATATCCACCTGTATTTCCTGAACATAACTCTGCTGGACTATTTAAAATCTCATAATATTTGTTTTTAAGTACTATGATAATCCTTCTGTGTTCATCCATCCCACTATGTTCTTCCTCCTATTAATATTATCGTCTCTCCGTAATTCAAAAAGCTATGCATTTAGGGTGTCGCATTACAGCCTTCTTTCAAATCACAATTGTATTTGTATTTTTATACGGCAGCTTTGTTCCATACAGCAAAACTTTCCCAAAACTTGCTAGCGTAAAACTTTATTCTATCAACTGGGTGTACATTGTACCTACACATACAGCGGTAGATGACTTTACTAATATATTATCAAATAAACTGTTAGGTTGGTAGTAATTAAGAGTTATTTTAATTTTGTAAGACATGATTATTAATTCTAAGCTATTTCTGTTAGTCTCTGTACTGTTATTTCTGTTAGCCTCTTAATAGGCTTGTTGTTTCAATGGTTTTGCGAACAAACGAATTCTTTTTTATTTTTAGTTATTCCCATGACTGAAATGGTGTAGGTTTTGTAGGTGATTATGCACAGCAAAACCTACTCTATTACAGTCGTCACTGCAACGTAAATACGTGACCCGAACCCAAAACTACGCGCAGTTAGTACATCCGCGGATTTAGGCAACTTAAGTGCGCTCTGACGATCCTGGGTCAAGAATGATGTATGTTTGTATTAACCTGTATTCGATAAACGATGATAATATTAATAGTTGAGCAAATGAATTAAGCAATTATTTCGCCATTAAATTTATACGACGAGAATGCCAGCATTCTTATAAATACCAACCAGGAATTATTAGATTCCTGGTCAAATAAAATTCTTCACGCAAAACACTTCAATTATCTCAACCAAACATATGTTGACAAATTTTCGTCAAACAAATGGTTGAGTATTGGAGAGTTGAGCGCAGAAATAGAAGGCTTTATGATTGCTATTCAAGATAGAGTCATTAATACTAAAAATTATAGGAAGCACATCATCAAAGATGCAAATCAAATTAATGATTTATGTAGAAAATGTTTGGCTTTTCCGGAAACTATAGAACATATTATATCGGGATGTTCTGTATTAGCGCCGTCCGAGTATACATTTAGGCACAATCAAGTTTTAAAAATAATTCACAAAAGTTTGGTAATTAAACATAACTTGATTGACTGCCATAATGTACCATATTATGAATATGAACCAAATTCATTTTTAGAAAATGAATTTTATAAAATTTATTATGATAAAACTATTCTAACAGACAGAACAATTAGTCATAATAGACCCGATATAGTTTTACATGACAAAATTAAGAAAATAACTTATATCATTGATGTCGCTATTCCAAATTCTTGTTATATTCAGAAAACTGTTTCTGAAAAAATAAGAAAATATACAGATTTAGGAAATGAGATTAAAAGAATTTGGCATTCTCAGACTATAAAAATATTACCATTTGTTATTTCGGCTACTGGCATTATACCTAGCTCTCTCATTCAAAATTTAGGCGTATTAGATTTGTCAAAAAATTTATTCATAAAAATGCAAAAGTTCGTTATTTTAAATACATGAAGGATTACGAAAGATTTTTTAAATATTTATATTGAGGGATCAGTAGGATTTATCGGACCAGTTAGGATTTCATCAGAGCCGAACCCTCTGATATGAAAATATCTGGAGTCGGTGAAATATTTTCCAATTATGTTTCTGGTGGATTGACGTATTGTTCTTGTATTGTTTTGTATTTATTATCTTATATAGTGCACTTACATTGCGTGAATTTACTAGATATTCATTTGTGGAAAAGGGTGTGGAAGGGTTTAGTCTTTCATTTGGGAAAGATTCAACCCGGACATAAAATCTGGAGCACCGTAATAAAAATAATCTTCTAATCTAATCTAATCTAATAATCTCAGTGTGGAATGTTTTTTTCATCATGCACATAAATATTTATTTATTTATTTCGACATGTACGGCTCAACATGTACCATTTATAGTTAATTATAAATAGTACAACAACAACTTTGGACTTGCGCACATTCACACCATTGAACTAACGGAAAAAGAAGTGCAATCGAGTTTAAAGTCACTAGATATTAACAAGGGTGCGGGTCACTATGGAATACCGGCGTTTTTTCTTAGATCTACTGCATCGTCATTGTGTGTGCCGCTCACCATAATATTTAATAAATGCCTGAGTGACGGGCTTTTCCCTGATAGGTGACAGAGTGGAAAACTATAGACCAATATCCATTCTCTCGGCGATCCCTAAACTTTTGGAAAGACTTGTCTATGATAATATATATCCCCAGCTTGCCGCCAAAATTACAGAGCAACAACACGGGTTTGTAAAAGGCAAATCTACCATGAGTAATTTACTCATTTATGCAAATTTCTTATTCAATAGCATGGATCGAGGCCACCAGGTAGATGCAATATATTGCGACTTCAAAAAAGCTTTTGACGAGGTTGACCATCTTATTCTTATTCAAAAAATTATGTACAACGGAATTAGGGGTAACTTATTACGTTGGTTTGTCTCGTATTATAAAAAAGACAGCAACCTGTATCATTACGAGGACATACTTCTAAGTGGGAACCAGTTACTTCTGGCGTGCCACAGGGGTCAATCCTCGGTCCGCTATTATTTATACTTTTTATTAACACCGTTACTAAATGTTTCATGCATTGTTTATTTCTTTTGTACGCTGATGACATAAAAATATTCACCATTGTGAGAAATTTAAACGATTGTCTGCTCATCCAAAGCGATTTAGTAAGGTTCGAAGCATTTTGCAATGAAAACAAAATTTACCTAAGTTACAACAAATGTAAACAAATAAGCTTTACTAAAAATCACAATGCTATCATACACAATTATTGTATTGGTAACTATTTACTCGAGCGCTTTTACTGTATAAGAGATCTAGGCGTACTTTTTGATTCCACACTACATTTCGATGCGCACATTGAGAATATTGTGAATAAAGCTTACTGCATGCTAGGATCTGTCATCAGAAACAGCCGCGAATTTCGAAAACCTGAAACCTATCTTCTTCTTTACTACACGCTGGTCCGTTCTCAACTTGAATACAGCTCCTCCATATGGACTCAACTTTACGGTATCTATAAAGACAATATTGATAGTATTCAAAAGAAATTTTTGCAATGCCTCAATTACAGAATGAGCGCACCTAAACGGGGGTACATAAATATGCTCTCGAATTATAACGTCTCTACTCTATCTAACCGGCGAACATACCTTGACCTCATGACTCTATATAAAATCTGCAACAACGTTATTGACTGTCCTGACCTACTGAAACTAATAAACTTCAAAATACCACCCAGAGTAACAAGGTTTAACGACTTATTCCACATTAGCCGGACGGGTACAAATGCTGGTGTCAGGGATCCAATCAGAAGAATGTGCGAATCGTTTAATCGAAATCAAAACCTCAAGGATTCCGACTTATTTTTCGATACACCCAGTGCTTTTAGTAGAAAATTGAAGGCTGTTTTCCTACAAAGTATAATAACTTAGACATTACTTGGCTTATAATTTTAACTACTTTTCTTTTTTTTTTCAATTTCTGTACAATATTATTTTTTATCAATATATATGTTTTTGGACTTACCATCAAAAATTTTCCAAAAATAATTTGTAAACTTTTATAGGGTTATTGCGCACTTTTTTCATCTCTCTATTTGTAAAATAATATTCTTATGTTTACATACGTCTTTTCCATATTTATAAGTAAAAATATTTGTATATTTTTTTTATTTTAACTGCTGTTAATGTTAATTCGTGAGAAATAGTTTGGGTGCAGGTGAGTTCTCTAGTTATTGTTTTGTATATTGTTGTCAATTGACATCTGTATCTGTATTTTCTCCTAAATAAAAAAAATTAAAAAAAAAACAATATTAACATATATATAAAGTATAGTATAAAATATAAAGTATAGAGTACAAAAGTATATAGTTTTAAGAAAAAGATAAAAGCAAGTAATAAAAAAATAAAAAGTAAAATATAAAAATATAAGACATTCTTAATATAAAATAAAATGTAAAAGGTACAAAGTTTAAATATAAAAGTTATAAAAGGTAAGAAATCCTCTAAGGAGCAAAAAAAAAATCAGAGTGGTAAATTCACTCGCGATAGAAGTGAAATTAGAAAGTCGCTAGATTTCGGCTTCTTTTCTTTTGCCTGTTTATTTTAAAGTGGTTTGAAGATTGGATAATGATTTTACAAAAATATTTATTTTTATTTTTTTTTGATTTGGTAATCCGAACCTCCGTTCGCTGGATGTCTCTCTGGGCGCTGAGAAACAAGCGCTTTATACCGCTGCGCTATCGGAGGCTCGCGCGAAGCCTTTAATTTACCGCATTATATTAGAACCGAGGACCATCAAACAATAAATTTTAGTAACGCACTTCCGTTTCTCCGAATTTCAAATCACAACAAGGCTAAGGAAGTTTCACTTAAAAAAAATAGGTAGGTATTATGGATTATGTCAACCGATATTATAAGTTTTACAAGTACATATGATTTCTAATACATTAACTTTAGGGTGCAAGGTTAATACATAATAATTATGTTAACGTGGTAACTAGCAGACAAATTCTGTTTAATGCATCTTTTGTATGAAGCCAGATTATCGATCGATATTAGCGTATTCATTGCCTAACCTAAAGTATGCAAACGATGTATGATTGAATTTTATTCTGCGTTGGTCTTAGTTTTGGAGACTAATATAATATATGAAATATGAAGACAACAGGATTCATATTATAGAGAGATCAGATGAAATTCCTTAGCTACCTGTATTTATGGAATGTTGGTTACTCTCCGTGGTTAGGCAATATATATTTCCTTTCCGGGATGCCGGGAATAATAAACCTTACCACAGGGAGGAAAATATCTTCCTTGTTGATATGACACGGCGCGGCGTAACCATGAAACTTATGATCTGAGTTAAAAAGAGTTGAAACTATAGTTTAAGTATTTTTTTAATTATTTAGAGAAACTCAGACCTATGAACACAACTAGATATTATGTTAGTAAGTGCAGTTAGTAAATAACGCTTTCACCTAAATCAAAAATTACGAAAACTGACTTAACTTTTTTAAGATTAACACTAAGAAAATTAACAAAATAAAAACAGATTTAGATAAAAGATTTTCTGCAAATATTTTATATTTTAGGTATGTGTTGTCTGAATTTATGACAGGTCAGTTTCAATTATGATAAAGTCAATTAACAATATTTTCTGTTAAAGTATTATATTACAGGTCGAAACTTAAATGTTTATCTGAATTCTAGGTACAGTAGTCCCTTCTTTATTTTTTTTATTCGAGTTAAAAGAAAATTAGATTTTCACTCATTTAACTAGAAATAATTATACACATTAAGATAAACTAAATATTTCAATACAGCGCTATTCTATTTCATTATTTTGTTCATCAAGAATAAATATTAATAATTTTTTTTTAAATTTACCCAATTTCTTTTCGTTTTTAATGTCGTTTGGGAGGCAATTATATAAGTTGCCCCCCTCGTAACCAATGATTTTTTTACCATAGTTATTGTGGATGGTGTTTACTTTAACAACACTTACTTTTACAACTTACTTATACAACACTAACTTTTACTTTAACAATGACTTTACATTAACTCTTAAATTCAAAACAAATCCGAGTTCATTGAACCAAAGTTACACTCACAGACAGGCCCATAATCGAAATTAATAGATATGTTTGTATCACATCAATATTTTTTTTTTGGAATAACCTAATGTTAATTGGTTAATTGAAAATATTCGAGTTTCTCGATTTTTGACAAATTTCAAACTTCGTGTACAGTAATTAAAAAATTTAATCAATTTAATATTATTAATTAATCTTTTTTATCAAACCTTCGAATATTAATTTTTTATTTGTTTAATATGTTTTTTCAGTTTTTTTTAATTGCACAATATTTTATCTTACCTAAATCTAACAAAACTGATCAATCAGTTTGATTGTAAGAAATCTCTTATTTGCTTAAAATAATAAAATTTAATGCTTGATATTTTGGTGCGTAATACATATTAATAGAATAATACTTTACATTAAAATACTAATTAACTAATTATTACAGTGCTCTTGATGATAATGTACGACATATATATATTATAGGTTTTTCACAGATCTGGGTGTTTGCCCACAATACTTATTATTTGTTTTTATATTCTACGGTAGAATGGTCTAACTTTTGTTTTGATTTTTGAACAAGATATCTATTTTTTAATGTTTTCAGGTAGTGCGTTAAATATTTCCAGAATTTTATGACTTTTTGATCTATCACTGTTTGAGATATTATAATAATAAACATTTGTGATACAGATATAATAATAATAAACTATGTGTGTAGAGAGCACATTAAATAAGGAGAATTTTTTTTTGTAATCGCCTTCACATAACTGAACTTTTTTTTGCTGATATCAATTTTAAGAAACGGATTTGTAATAAATTGTTCTATTTTATTTAAGCAAGTTTTGTTCGTTAATATTAACTACGAATCCAATAATTGATTCCACTAATGCGTTGTGTACAGAGTATAATATATTTTTATTAACAAAGTTTTTTAGGTGGTAAAATTTCTCTAATAGATATGGATGTTCCGGTTAATACTTTCAAATCCTTATGGACAGCTTTTCAGGCTTCAGTTTATTTTGCTTTGTATTCGAGATATTTGGGAGGCGGGTATGGGTACTGCGGCCCCGAGAACAATTTATTAGTTTACTAACATCCTTGCCATCGGTCACCCAAAGTGTTTTGCTGCGTTTGGTGACGTAAGGTGCCCAGGTTCATGGGGTGAGGTTTGTCTAGGTCTTGATGTCCGGATTCCCAGATTCCAACCACCCCTCATACCTTTTTCCTTCCCAAAACCTCCTCTCCTTCCTTTTCATTCTCTCTATATTATAAAAAACTATCTATGTCTAAAAAGACCCTCCACAAAGCATCCCCAAAGATGAAATAGGCTCTGATAGAATTTGTTTCCTCAAGGTTTCCTGTGTGGAGATAATGTATAAAAAGGTTAACTGTAAAGATTGCGCGTTACGTTCTAAAATGTAGTTTTTTTTTTTACATGAGCTCCACACAGGAGGCCCTAAGGAAAATGATTTCCCTAAGGGCCTATGTCATCTGAGGGTATGCTGTGTGGAGGGTTTTTTAAGGGAAGGAGTGGAGAGTTCTGGGAAGGAAAAGAGTTTAAGGGGTGGGTAGGAATCTGGGGTTCAGTGTGTCCTAGTCATCCGCCTCCAAGACCTAGACAAACCTCACCCCATGAACCAGGGCATCCCTCTTAGCGAACAACTTGAGGTGACCTATGGCAGAGGTATTGGTTATTTAATAAAGGTTCCCGGGGCGGCGGTACCCATTCTCGCCTCCGAAATTGAAATGCAAGGCAAGCACCCAGTTTTACAAATTTGGGGAATGTACAACAAAATAAATAAGTTACCATCCATTTTTAAATACTTTGAAATCTTATCGTATATTATACCCCCTAAATAAGCCAGAGTTATTTCACAGCTGCTCAGTGCACGTAGAGTTGTTTTACAAAGCGCTGTTTGTAAATCATTTCACGGGGAAGCGGGGCGGGAAATGAGCGATTCAGTCCCAACACTGGAAATCTGATAAACCTACGAGGAGATAGCTGGTGCCGTTTCTGCAGGTCTCCCCTATCAGCTGCCTGGAATCTGCCTCTTATTCTACTAAGGAAATACGTTTTTGAAACATGAGCAGCTACTATCTGGTGAAGATGTAGTCCTAGTGTAGTTAGTAAGGCTTTAGACTTTAGATTATGAAATTTCGTTTGTAAATTAGTAAGTTTTAAGTTAATTTAATAATTTTAGGTAATGAATTCGGTTTGAGTGCAAATTTGACGATGTAAGTATGGTGATAAGCCATCTTTCCATGGGTAACGCGCGCCGCCCATAAAACCATTCATAGCATAACCAAGGCGTCTATAAGTCATTCCAAGTGGTTCGCTACATTTAGTGATTTAACAGTGGTACCCGGGTTCATGGAGTCAGGTTTGTCTGGATCTTGGCGGTGGATATATCTATCCACCTACTGTGGCGGGCCGAATCGAGATAGACTGGTTGAGAGATGGCTTTTGATCTCTCCAGCTGGACTCTCTAGACCAGGGATGGCCAACCGGTCGATCGCGGCCATTTGTCCAGTCGATCGGAGGCACGGGTCCGGCCAAGGAATCGAAACCAATAAAACCTGCACCCGCACAAGTACTCGGACCAGTAACCAGACAAGAACCCTCACAGGAGCTGCGCGTATCATCTTGTGTGATTTTCAAAGTCCGATCCATCATGTTATTGGAGAAATAACAAATTTTCTTGAAGAGATGGGTGATAATTATCAGCAACTGCGTGATTTAGACTTGAAATATGATTTAGCATTTTTAACAGAATTTACCGGAAAACTGAGCACACGAAATCTGGAATACGCCACTTGCATCACATTTTTTTTAAAAATTTTTCCGGTTAAGGCAAATATTCTAAGACATTCTGTTTTTTTTTTTTTTTTTTAATCGTATTTTTGAAACCCTGGCGATTTTTTGAAAATTTCAATCCTAAAAATCAGACCATTTTTTATAAACCGGAAATACGGGACATAATTTTATGTGTGCGAAAAAACGATAATTACATAGCCGAAAATCATTTTAAAAAAAGAACGTTTTCCACACGAATAGCAATAAATTGTACGGGGTTCTCTTCGTAACATCTGTAAAAACACCGCCATCTTTATCAAAAAATCAAACCAAAGGATAAGTTAGCATAGAACAAACAATAAATCTAGTGAACGTTAAACGCAAATTCAAAAATTCGCCGGAAATCAAAGTGTTACCAATAAAAAAAAATTAATCAGTGTGGAATTTTACAAAATTAAGGGAACATAATCGAAGACGGGAAATTTTCATGTAGTGACGTCACGAGCTCAAATAATGGATCTATTTATTTAAAAATAAGAAAAACTATACATTTCTTAAAATTTTTACTAACATTTTCATAATCTTAGTAAAAAAATCTATCCACAAGATTTTTTCCAAGTCGTTATGAAATCCAAGCAAGTGGCCTATTACAAGGCAAGAATAAATCATTAACAGACACTATGAAAACGGTTGCAGCATTCCGAAGTCAAACAACGTCTATGATAGTCGACATCGAAAAGAAAAAATTTCAACAATGTGGAAAAAGAACATATTTAAAAAAATTTCATTCCTGACCGTACTTAAAGAGGGTGTTGAGTAATATGAAATCGAAGGAATCTGCAGATGGTATTACAATAAATATAATCAAAGACTCTATAAATATTATTGGCGAATCGATGGTCCAAATTATCAATGAATCTTTGAATAGTGGAGTATTCCCCAAAACTTGGAAGACGTCTGTAATAACTCCTATCCCGAAAATTGATAACCCAAAAAAATTTGACGACTATAGGCCGATCAATTGTTTACCCAAATATGAACAAATACTGGAATACATTGTAAAGGAGCAATTAACAGAATATATTGAGGCCAAGCAGATATTAGTTCCACAACAATCTGGTTTTAGAAATAAATGTTCTTGTGAAACCGCTATTAACTATGTAATAGATGAGTGGAAAAATTTTAGAGATAAAAAAAATAAAATTATTGCAGTATTTCTAGACTTAAAGCGGGCATTTGAAACAATCGATAGAGATAGATTAATCAAAAAATTAAGTAATATTGGAATTAATGGTAAAGAAAATAAGTGGTTTGTTGATTACCTATCAGAAAGAACACAAATTACAAAATATGGTGGTAAAACATCTGAACCACATAGTACTAATAAAGGCGTTCCGCAGGGATCCGTCTTAGGTCCATTGTTGTTCATTATATACATGAATGATATTATCAAAGTGTTAAAGCATTGTGCAATTAAACTATTTGCTGATGATACATTGTTATACATAGCCAGTAAAAATTTACAGGACGCCATTGAAAAAATACAAACTGATTTAAATTATGTAGCGCTTTGGCTTCACCAAAACAAATTAAAATTGAATGTTACGAAAACAAAGTTTTTAATTGTGGATAGCCTAGGTGGAAAGGAGCAGGCAATACTAACAATCGATAACGAAAACATAGAAAGGGTTAGCAGTATTAAATATCTGGGTGTAATATTGGATGATAAATTAAAATTCGACGAACACTTAGAATACATAACAAAAAAAATTGCTAAAAAAGTTGGATTCTTAAAAAGGATCAGAAATAACTTGGATCTCAAGACAACGCGCCTTGTTTACAATTCTATTGTAACTCCGCATTTAAATTATTGTTCTAGTGTTTTATTCCTATGTAACGAAGCCCAAAATAATAAACTACAGGTTATACAAAATAGGGGGATGAGGATGATTTTAAAATATAATATGTTTACTAGAGTCAAAATTATGTTACAAAATCTAAATATGATGACGACAAAACAACATATAACGTATAATGCATTAACAATGATTTACAAGCTGAAAAATAATATGCTACCAAATTATCTGAAGAGTAACATTATGTTTCACGAAAATGTTCACAACTATCCTACGAGAAGACGCGGAGACTTTAGGCTTCCCAAAACTAAACTTTCGTGCACACAAAATAGCGCGTTTTATAAAGGACAAAAACTTTTTAACAGCCTGCCAAATGCCGTAAAGGAAGCCTCAAGTCTTAGCACTTTTCGTAGGATGTGTGCATTATATGTGAAGAATGTTTTTTGATTCATAAAAATCTTTCAAATATTATTCTCATATCTGTTTCCTCAAAATTTATTTTTATTTTTGTAATCTTTTTTTTTTCCACTTAAATTGTATTTGTAAAAATGTAACTGTATCAATTGTATTTGTTTATATTTTTTTTACTAGATGTATGAAAAAAATTTTGCATACATCTAAATAAACATTCAAAAAAAAAAAAAAAAAAAAAAAAAAAAAAATACCTAGCTCTCTCATTCAAAATATAGGCGTATTAGATTTGTCAAAAAATTTGTATATAAAAATGCAAAAGTCGGTCAATTTAAATACATGCAGGATTACGAACGATTTTTTAAATATTTATATTGAGGGATCAGTAGGATTTATCGGACCAGTTAGGATTTCATCAGAGCCGAACCCTCTGATATGAAAATATCTGTAGTCGGTGAAATATTTTCCCATTATGTTTCTGGTGGATTGACGTATTGTTCTCGTATTATTTTGTATTTATTATACTTATATAGTGCAATTACATTGCGTGAATTTACTAGATAATCATTTGTGGAAAATTGTGTGGAAGGGTTTAGTCTTTCATTTGGGAAAGATTTAACCCGGACATAAAATCTGGAGCACCGTAAAGTATAATTGGACAATTTTGTAGAGCGCCGTTTTTGTGAAAAATCACCTCAAGGGCGCTTAAATCCATTGATCATAGTGATATTTTTCAAATGGCTAAAAAAATTGCTGATACATTTAAATGAAGCATATGATATTTAGTGGCGTTGCGTGGGTGTCAGCAACCCGGGGCGGAGGAAAATTTCGCCGCCCCCTATTTAGGTTCTTCACCAGCAGATTTTCAAGCGCCGCGGCGCCGGTGCGGTGGGGGGGGGGGAGTAGTAATATTTTTTTTATTACGACCTCATTTTTTGCCGATTTATATATCGTATGTGACGAGTATTCTTCCAATAAAAGTCATGTTATAAATTAAACTACTCTCGGAAATTAAGAATGGTATCCATGTACGAGTACTAGTAATAGGATTTCGAATCTTGAATTTTTACACTGTGTTTAGAACACAAGGCAGGTTTTAACTTAAGATTAATTTTGTGTAAGAATCCCAAAATAATAGTTAGACCCTGAACAGCCAATTTCTCAGAATTTTGCAGTATTTGGCATGCAACTCAAATAACGTACTTGAATTACTTTGACCAGTGATTCCTGACATTATTTGTAGTAAAAAATGTAAACGAAATTATGGTCTCTGGTGACATTTTTTATACAAAAACATAAAAAAGTAAGTGTTTGATAGCTGGCGGCGGGGTAAGAGGTTGGACGGTTACTCGGCTAAGTGACCAGTGATGACACGCAAAAGATTTTTTTTTTTATTTTGAAAAAAAAAATTGAAAAAAAAAGTCATCAAAAAGTCACCGTAGATAAAAATTTAATATTCATTTTTTAATCCAAATAATGTCATGAATCACTGGTAAAAAAGTCAAGTAAGTCCCTTAATATCCTGTATAGGTGAATCTATGTCTAGACTTAAAAACATCTGGGTTATAGTGTGTGCATAGTTGCGTTATGCAGACTGCACGGCCGGATTTACAACGTTGTATGGTAATAAGCAAAAACGACTTGTCATCCTTTCCGGTGCACTTCATCATAAACGTTATGAAATACATTATGATAATGAATAATGATGTTTATATTATATATGTAACTGTACTAATGCCGAGTTCTATAAAAACCCAACGCAAGGCTTTGCTCTGTGGATAAAATCGGAAATGAGATGGAAACACGCTTCATTATTGATGTATTATAATATTTAGTTATATATCTCTAATTAGTTCGTTTTGGCCTACGACGCTGTAACGTCGAATGACCGGAAACTACAAATTCCGGTCTTCACGCACCGATCACCCCTTTCTAACAGTGAAACACACTTCGACGAGAAATCAGTATGCAATAACGCCTCTGATTATATAGCTCTATGGCTGCGGGTAATTTTCTTATGGTTAAGTTTCAAAGATTCTTAACAATAAAAATGGAGATTATTGGTAGAGAAAAATGCACAACAATTTTAACTCATCAGAAGACATACGATCCATTGTACATGCTGATTCGTGGACGAGGTTCAATGTGGCGCGGCGCGCAATTATCAAACGGTCATCGCCACTTGGAAGTGTCCTAAGTGACAAATAATAACAAGTGACAAGCGGTGCGATGCGGCGCAGGACTTAAGCGACGCGATCAGTTCGTTTGACATTTTCACGGGAACTGGATGCGGCGGATTTTTATAACTTTTAAATATTTATAAATTATTATTTTTTTGTTATTAATTTCAAACCTTAAAACCAACATCATCTTTCTTCAGAAAAATAGGACACTGAAAATCGCGGAGCGGGAGCGGGCGGTGTCGTATAGGCAAGCATGGTAGTGACGCAGCGTTGTTTTGAATTGGACAACGCCTTCAGAAGGTGAAATAGATGCCACATCAATTTGAATAAAAAACTCGTTACCTATTACTCCCAAAAAAAATGTAGCCACAATTTTTATATTCTCTCGGAAAGGAGGTCCACAAAATGCATACAAAACCAATACCATAATTTTAGCTCAAACCGCTAATATGTGATACATCGGGACCTAAACAATTCGAC
Source organism: Limnephilus lunatus (assembly GCA_917563855.2). Lineage (NCBI taxonomy): Eukaryota > Metazoa > Arthropoda > Insecta > Trichoptera > Limnephilidae > Limnephilus > Limnephilus lunatus. The sequence goes on from OU830601.1 coordinate 35,999,991, forward strand.
TTATATTATTTGTAGGTACATCACCGGTTTTCGAATTCGCGATATCTTGGTACAAAGCCAAATATTTTACAGCTCGACCACGGAAGAGACGGAAGTCATCCATCGACGATGATGTGGGAAGGAATAATAATATATTAAGATAGAAATAACAACTTTGAAATAAAAAAAACTTGCTTGAAATAGATTTATTTATAAAATTCGAATAGCGAACATTATTTCTTGTTGCCTTTTCTTAAAACAACTGTTAAAAAATAGCTTTAAAAAGCACAGCCTTCAGTCAGCCGGGTTGTTTTGCTTTGCGCTCAAGTAAAAAACTACCCTTAAAACAGAATATTGTATATTCAACCCGATAAAAATATTCTTAAAGCAATGTAGGTGTATAAAAAATTCAAATTGTGTTGTCTTGATGGAAAATAGAATCAGAATTTACTTTATGAGCTTTTTCAGGGAATGAATACTTAATGTGGCGTGCGTGTTTTAATGTGCTGTGTTGTTTTAAAAGATTGTGTTTTGTTAAACATCCCTTTGTCGGTGGTAAATCTCGGCAAAGGGATAAAATATGTACCTGAAAGATTCTGGCACAGTGGTTTATTTGGGGAAAAGCGCTTTTAAACGTGTTTGGGGAGTTTAATGCGTAATAGAATAAAACGCGGAGGGGAGAAAAATGCTGTGTACCAACGTACTTTTAAGAAATAAGTGAGAACTAAAGCCTTATTTACTTTGGTAGCTTAGAGAGGATTTAGGCTTTTGATTCATATTGTGGTGATGTCGTCTCTCAATGCCGCTTGAAATCCCGAAAACCCTTCTGGATGGAAGGAATGACACTCTTCCGATCACCTCTCCCTTCAAGGCTCTCAAAAGGACTTTAATTTTTTTGAAAGAACTAGAACCTAGAAGAAAGAATTTAGAACTCCAATGTCCTTGCATACGTTGTTAGCAAGCAGTATGCAAGTGCTTAGCGGGAAATACAAGATACAATCTGTGTTAGTATTACAAAATATAGACAAGACAATGGGACGGGTTGGTGAAAGTCCTTGAGGTGGCAAGCGCTGGGTGATTGAACCTCTCACACCAGAAGTTAGACGGAAATTTGAGTGATAATCAGCCTCATAGCCTCGTAAACACTGGTCCGCCATTAAAAAGATAAGGTGCTCCCTTGTTGTGCCTACATGATGCACAGACGGTGCCTTAAGAGTTGGCGATGTGTGAATGCGATGCGGTGCAGACCACTGAACATGTGGTCAACGAATGCCAGCGCCATTCATTCCCAGCGAAGAAGGTTTTCCGAGTTTCTAGACTGGCTCGCGCACGCAGCCTAGATGTCCCCATCTGAACCCTCACCATACGAAAGAAGAAGAAGAAGAATGACAAAAGAAGAGACCTCCAATCGAGGGACAAAAAAGACAAATTTACCAAACTCATAATCCAGAGAAATGTTTTTTATTTATTTTACGGCATATTCATATATATATTAACATCTATAAAAAATATTCACCAAGTTAGCTCTGATAAATTGGAAATCCCTTACGTTTTGTACGGATTCCATTTTTTCTTATGTGAATTTGAGAAAAGAAATATTATTATCTGTTTCAGTAAATGTAGTGTATGAGAATATGTATGTAGTATAAATGTCCTTCAACAGATGTCATTATTATAGATAGTTATATGTAGAATTATAAGAGAGTCAACTATGGCCCCTTAGTGTCTAATATCCTAACGATTACGGATGATATCTGAAATCGTTCGGATGATATCAGCCGATGATATCCGATCGACCGCTGGGCACTTTCAATGCCCGGTTCTCTTGCTTCAGAAATACACTGAGCATCCATTAGAACAGACGTTAGGTCAAGATAAATTTTCATTTTAAATGATACTATAAGCTAGAAGAGAAAACCAGGATTTTGCCATGATAGGACGCCGGCATAGTTGCTTGAAATAATAATTATTTATTAATTATTTAATAAAGAAATTCTAATAATTCGTGTGACTCCGGCGTTAGTGAACGATTTTTAATTTTCATCCCAGAGCTATTCTATTATCCATGCAAATATTTTTATATGGGAATGAATCAAATTTAACCACTGTAATTCTATTTTTAAAACGTGTTGATTATTTATTGCCAGAATCAATTCATTAGGTTATTGAGTTAGATACCACAGTTGTGCCCTTTAACACACGAATTTCATGACTGAATTTTTGTTAAATTTCATTTTTACGTCAACAAAAGCCACTGCATATTAATGTAAGTAATTATTTTGGAGTTTCTGAAAATGAAACATCAATATTACAATGATAATCTCGATTAAAATCTGGATTAGATCGGAAATTGCAGCCTGGCAATAGGCCAAACTTTATAAAACTATAAATTTAAATGTAGGTTTAATAAATTTCTAGTTTATTATATGTTATCTAGCCTTTATCGAATTATCTCAACCAAATACACATATATTGATTAATGATAAATTAAAAATTTATTTGACATGATGCATCATGCTAAATTCATTAATTATTATTTGACTATTTTTGCATTATTTTAGCAAAACTTAGTTTATATTGTGATATTTTAATGTCGTGATAAAACCATGGTCACACTTAAAACATACTTCTTTATTTTTCGAATAAATAACACCTCCTCCTCCCGTGAAAATAAATCTTAAGTAAAAATAATGACTATAAACCAATTAATTAATGCAGTCACCAATACTTAACCCTATGAAGGTTCATCATGATAAATTGATAAAAACCTTTATCAATTGATAAAATCCGTCATCTATGGTCGATTATTATCAATATTTGCGGTCGCAGTCAAATTGAGAAGAGAATTTTCGACCGATGAGTGAAAAATTTTAGTCCGGCTTCCATAGTTTCAGATTAATTTCGGTTAACTGTCAATATACGCATTTACTTTCAATTTAGGAGGCAGATATGAGTACAGCCGCCCCGGAAACCATTTATTGGATAACCAACACCTCTGCCATAGGTCACCCCAAGTGGTTCGCTACATTTCGTGACTTAGCAGTGATGCCCGGCTTCATGGGGTGAGGTTTGTCCAGTTGGCTTCAAATTCGTCTGCCCACCTGATGCGTAGGGGGCCGGATCAAGTAAGACTAGACGAGGGAGGCCCTTTAACCTGTCCAGCCGGACTCTCTCGACCCATCGCCTTGCACTGCGCTTGAGATATGGATTCATACATCCGTCGCTCCTGGACACACTGACCCCCAAATTCCTATCCACCTCTCATACCTTTTTCCTTCTAAGAAATTCATATTCTTCCCTTCCTTATAAAGACCCTCCACACAGCATCCCCTAAGATAAAATAGGCCCCGATCGAAATTATTTTTCTCACGGCCTCCTGTGTGGAGCCAATTTAAAAAAAACTTAAATAATGTCGTTCGTTATGCAAAATTGCTTGCTTAATAATGAACGGAATTCAATCCGCAGTTCAACCCGCATCCCCAATTGGAGTATTTTGAGAAGCAGTGGGGAGGGGAAGGAGATGGGCAAGAGGAAGATGGTAAGTGCCTGGCTATTCAGATCTGGTCACAAAACATAATGGCAATCTTTCAATTCTGAATGTATCTTGAATACTGAGAGTATCTTCCACTCTGAATATAATAATGCATCTAAGACGCAACCAATTTATTCCGTTTGATCTTTGAGGAACGAAAATGGTTGAAATATATATAGATATATATATTTTTTAATTTGAATACCGCACAAGAGTCCCAACTGCTCACGTCTGAAGCCAGTGATACTATGGCATCCCCAATTGGGGTATGTTGTGAGGCTGAGGGTAGTGGGGAGGGGAAGGAGATAGGGAAGAGGAAGGTGGAGAAGTACCTGGCTATTCAGATCTGGTCACCAAACACGGCTAATGCCATTTCAAGCAACGTTTCAATTCTGAATGGTGGTCTTACACCTGGGCGATTCAGGGTGTATCTTCCACTCTGGAACGTGCCGCTAATATACTATTTATTCTTTTAAATGAATAAATTGTGAAATAACACAATTTAATCAAATAAAATTTATTTGCCACGCCGGGATTCGATCCCGCGACCTTCGGTGTGCGAGTCAAGCGTCGTACCGCTGCGCTACGCCGGCTGTCAAATGAATAAAGACATCGATAACTAATTAACTCAATTTTTTTTTCAAAAAGTAATTGCGGACTTTCAATGCTTATTTAGGTTAGTTTTGCAATTCAATATTGTCAATTTATTAATATTTTTACGTAATAGTTTGGCGTTTGACTTTTCGAGGGTCAGTTTATTTCTTATTTACTCCCTGTCAATATCGATTCGGCTGTCAACGGTGATATCGTGCTCGGGACATCGATATAAAATCATTGGAACGCCTATCGATCCGATAATGTAAAGTTATCGATTTCACTGTGTTAGACCTACTGATTCTGAAAAAATATAAAATAAAGACAATGGTAAATGATAATAATTCAAATAAATCAATAAATCAGAGCTTAGACAATCATCATTATTATTGAATTTTCGTCATAAGGGTGGGGGTTCAATTCCCGCGTAACGAATAACTATGTTGAATATTTTTACTTGGTTTTTTATTTGGTTGGCGCCAAGTATAAATTCTTAATACTTACTCAAGCCAACTGGAATTTTTTTTATACACAGACATATTTTTAAATGTTTTTGTGAAACAGTTTAGTAATTTAATGGTGGATACTTAAAAATATATTTAAATTGTTCACAAAGTAATGAATTTAATGAAGTGATTTATTCATCCCTCAAGAGAACCCGGTTGGTAAACTTTGAAGCCAATGAGATATTCTAATGATCCGAAACTTCACAATTGTTTAAGTTGTGGAACTTGAACTCTAAACTTTCACACTAAATTGACTAATGCACTTTTTATACATTACTGGGGCAGGCACTTATATATTTTTCCTTTCAGACTCCACTTACCGTGAACTTTTGGTTTGAGAAATTTAAAAAAAGATTTCTATTATAGCAGACCGAGAATATTACAGCAATGGCAAAAGTTGAATACGAAATTGAAATTTTTGCGGAAAACCTGGGGAAATGGACGATACCAAGACGATATTTTTGGTGATAGCAGTTTTTCTTAGTGAAAGCCTACCAATGGACAATACCAGTGGTAGCTTAACACCTCAATCTGTTTAATGTTGAGCGATGAATCATTTTAATGCTGTTAAGATAGAATATTGATTTCATTAATTTATTTAATATATTTATCGTAAAATCCGGTTAACTCATTCACATAATTTTTGCACCCGTGTTCTTAAATTGTAATATTATGTAAAAACTTTTTACTTCTTCTGGCGTTAACCTAATCGTAAATATGTACGTTAGTAAGTCATTAGTTTTAGGTCAGCATTTATATTTCTTAGTCATAAGTCACTAGCTATAAGTCTTAGATGTAAGTCACTAGTTATAATTGTAAATCTTAGTTGTAAGGCAGTAAAATAAGTCACTTAGATGTAAGTCACTAGTTGTAATTGTAAATCTTAGTGGTAAACCAGTATTTATTTATTATTATTAAAGCATATTAACAGTCAAATTTAAACAAAATACACCAGATTTTTATTGATTTGGGAGGTTGGAATGGGTACCACCGCCTCAGGAACGATTTATTGAATAACCAGCACCTCTGCCACAGGTCACCCTAAGTAGTTCACTACGTTTGGTGATTTATCAGGGGTGCCCGGGTTTATGACATAAAGTTTGCCTGGGTCTTGACGACGGATGTGTTGGACACCCTGAACCCGAGATTCCTACCCATCTGCCATACCTTTTCGCTCCCAAAACCCCCACTCCTTACTTTCCCTGAAAGACCCTTCACACAGCATACCCAAAGATAATATAGGCCCCGATGGGAAATTATTTTATCCAGGGCCTACAGTGTGGAGTTTGAAGATTGGATATTAATATTACAAAAAAAAAGTTTTTATTGGATTTTGTAGGATTTGAACCTCCGTTCGATGGATGTCTCTGGCCGCTGATATTTGTCACGCGCTTTACACCGCTAAGCTATGGGAGGCTCGGGCAGAGCCGTAAATTTACCGCATTATATTAGAACCGAGGACCCGTCAAATAATAAATTTTAGTGACGCACTTCCGTTTCATCCGAATTTCAAATCACAAAAGGGCTAAAGAAGTTTTATTTCAAGTACCTATCTAATTATTTTGGCTGGAATTGCTTATTAGGAAATGCGAACTTGGTGAAAATACGAAATCAATTGTCCTGGCAACAGTGGCGGTTGGTGGGTGGAGTTGTCAGGCCCGCGGAACTAACTGCGATCGTGCGGCCGTTTAATAATGCCATCTGTATCGCGAGTGCAGCCATTACGGATGTTTATTTGGACCGCGGGGTGGCCGCAACAGGCCGGGACTAAATCAACGGCTGCCCATATTTAATAAGGTCGGGCGAGGGCCGGGTCTCCGGTTTCCGCCCGATAAACCTGCGGCCCGCTTTGTAGCGAACGCGCGTGCATTGCAATGTTACATTAAACATTATTAATTACATTCATGCAATACGTTTAATATATCATTAAACGTATTGCATGAATGTACTTATTTATTTGATGATTCTTCAATGTAAAACCTTCTAAACTGCCGGAGCAGTTTTTCAGCAGGTTAATTTTCCTATAGTAATCTTGATATGTACCTAGGTACTAGGGTCAGTCAAAAAGTAATGCCTCCGTTTTTTATCCTAATTGTCAAGAAATAAAAAATGCAATTACATGAGTTGAAAATCACACTATTAACGATTCATATGTTACTTTCAATATAATCTCCATTCATTTCCACAGCTTTGGTCCATATTTTAACAAGGGCATGTTTCATAGTGTTGTAAAAAGCACGGTCACATCCAGAACACCATCGCCAAAACTTTCCCCGCTGATCACACAGTTTTTAATTTTTTTGTCCTTGTTGAGTTTGAGTGATACCATTCCATGCCTATTTGAACCCATACTTCGTTTCCGGTCAAATTTTTTTCCAGAAACTAAGCGCTGCAAGTGTTGTGAGGCTATTGTTTTTCTTGTTTCTTAATTCTGGCAGCTAAACTTTCTTGGTACCCACCTTGAACCAACTTTTATTGAATAATCAGTTGTCGAATAATCGACATCACACTGCCTTTATTGAGGGAGATAATGCGACATCTGTAGTTATCGGAAATTCAGCTTCTGCAGATGCAGATATCGTATAAGACCTTCCGACTACACCTGGAGCTAGAGGAGCTTGCAAATGAGTGGCCCAATATCGGACGACCTTGGCCACCATCGACGTAGTCGGCTGGCTGACAACCGCTCTGGGACTGGACGTCACCAGGAAACGCGGGGCTGGATCACTGTCAGCTGCTCCAGCCTGCCTTTTCAGCATTCCTCAGCAGCGGAGAGAGCTGAACTCGTATCTTTGAAGACAGTTTGGATCGCCCACATATAGCGTCAACTCACTGGATCAAAATCTACATGGTACCGCTCCTTTATTTATGCCCATTCAGTTATTATAGTTTAGCCCTTAACAATATTCTAAGAGCATATGTGCGTCTATGTTCATGTTTATAAATAGACTAATTTAACCATGTTAAGATACTTTAATCTTTCATTTAATAATCCCTGCTCACACTAAGTATTACACACAGCCGCCTACACAAGGTCCACAGAGATACGAATTATTTCAGTTTAAATCTTAATGGTCTCAAGTTTTCCATAATATATTCCATCTTACATTCTTTTCTACAACATTTTGACACCCAAAGTCATTTTTTAGTTGATCCTCCTTGATGAAATTTTGCACCCTTGACTATCAAAATAAGAAGAAAACCACTCTCTAGGGCTAGTGGTCGAGGGGAAAGGATTTCGATCAGAGATTCGGAGGTCGCGGGTTCAAATTCCGGTGTGTGCAAGTAAATTTTATTTGAATTTTTTATCTTTTGACACTCATTTCAAATAATATAAAGTATTTGCGTGACGTTTCAGATAGAAAGACGCTCTCAGTATCGTCCTGGTGTAAATCCACCATTCACAAATAAAACGGTGCTTGAAATGGCTTTAGCCGTGTTTGGTGACCAGATCTAAATAGCCAGATACTTCCTCACTATCCTCTTCCCCATCTCCTTCCCTTTCCCTACTATCTTAAGCCTCAAAACATACCCAATTGAGTATGCCAGAGTCTTACTGGCTTCAGACGGGAGCAGTTGGGACTCTTGTGCTATATTCACATTAAAAAAGTTAATTTTATAACTTAATTTTTTTTTTATAACCTAATATGTTAGTATGTTACGCTTTCAAGTCTAAACCACTAAACCGATTTTTTAAATTCTTTCACCAATAGAAAGCTACATAATGAATTTGCCCAAATTTATCACACCGAGGGGGAGGGGGGGGGTCTAGATTGGAAGAAAAACTGCTCACGTAATTAATGGATGCCCCCTTATGAAATTTGAATAAATGAAAATGTGTGTATTTCATATATTTTAGCGGCAGGGAGGAAGAGCCAAGATAGCGAGAAGGCGCGGAAGATGAAAGGAAACGGGGACGCACGGGATGGGACATGCAGAGAGATTTAATTTATTTCTTTGAATGGCATTAAATTGCATGCCGGGTACCACTAGTGTTAATATATATCTGGGACGATTGACAAAAAATTAAGTAAGCACTCTACTTAGTTGATAAATAATGCTGGTAACTAATTTGCTTCTGACCACAAGGGTATCATAAAAAATACTTGAATGCTACTAATCGGAATGTTAATTTTGTCTCTACGAACTCTCTCTCTCCCTCTCGCTGCGATCCGCTTTGTGAGAAACGCTGTGCAAAGTTGCATACGTTCACTGCACCTATTATATTAAATAATACATTGGTGTGTACATTATATTGCATGCATGACCAATTAAAACACTTCACGTGTTCTATTTCTTTGAAACCCTGGAATCCGTAAGGAATGTGCTTTGTGCAATGAGCGCAGTTTATTGCATTGTATTAGAATGCATGGACAAAAAAGGGAGAAATTCCGTTTTCCACTTCTTCAAAAGCCTGGAAACCGTGGAATGGAGCAAAAAATTTTTAATGAGGTATTTATAATTATGAAAAATATTACAAAACCGTGTTCACATTGCGATATTACCAACAAATTTGAACACCATGGGTTCGTAGAATTATTTTTGGTTAGACTTTTATGTACATGTTGGTTTTGTTTGGATTATGTTGATCTTTTTTTGTTCATAAACAATAAAGGTGAAAGCATTATGCGTTACAGTAATTTTACTGACAGGATTTATTTACGCAGATCTTTTATGTAGATTTAAAAAAAGCTGTCATTTAATGTGGGAATAGTTAGTGGCTCAGTTCACTTGCCACGTACTTCAGAGAGACAGGTGATAAACCTAGTATATAAGGCATATAAGTAGCATGAATAATCATGAAGATGGGGAAATCATTAAAATTATGAAGTAACCCCAACGCGACCTAGTATATAAGTAGCATGAATAATCATGAAGATGGGGAAATCATTAAAATTATGAAGTAACCCCAACGCGACCTACAGACAGCACACATAAATATTTTTATTTGATTTATTGTTTATTTTAAATCTAACTAGAAGATGAGGAAATAAAGATCAACATCCACACAACAACATACAGTTCGCCTCGGAATAGGAATACCTAGTGAGGAGTACTGTGAACAAACCACTAGGTATACTTTATATTTTTACTTATTTTGTAATTTTGTTTTATTTTATATAGTCATTTAATAAATACACAAATTAAAAAGGATAAATTAAAATATTTTATTTCGACCACGAGCGCATTAATCCACCTACGGTAAAGGGAATATAAATATATATATAGAGTAATAATATTTAGAACTCAAATGTCTAAGATGTGGTAAAAGTGATGAACTGACAGTTAATCCCCGGACAGTTGGCACACCGAATTATTATCAAATTACTATTTTTTGTTCACTACTTACCTATTTCAAATATTGGGTCCTTACATATGAAATTGGCGTTTTGCCGCACTGGCAACTTTGATCTCAAATATCTTCTCTTTGGTTAGGAATTCCGAATTCAAATTTATACAGCTATTTACTCATGTATTTGTGTATTGAAAATTATAATTCATTTGTTTTTTTTTCTTTGCGTCACTTAGTTCACAAAATAGAAAATTTGAAAACCGTGGCACCAGTGCTTCAGAAACGACTTGAAGGATTAATGATGTGTATGGCGACGGTGCCGCAAAAGAAAACACTGTGCGTTTTTGGTTCCAATGTTTTCGTTCTGGAAATTTCGACCTGCACAACAAGCCCCGTGGACGGCCGGAGACCAAAGTTGATAATGAAGAATTGAAGGCTATTGTGGAAGCGAATCCATCGCAAACCACGTCCGAGTTAGCTGCAGGCTGCGGTGTTAGTGATAAAACTGTTTTAATCCACTTGAAGCAAATTGGGAAGGTGAAAAAGCTTCCCATACAAAACTCCCATAAGCTCCCATACAAAGTTCCTCCCATACAAAACGCCAATTTCAAATGTAAGGACCAATATAATACATACTTCAGAAATACCTTTAATAGTAAGTTGGTATAGATATCAAATTAATTTGTTTACAGTTTCGATTTTTTGTACTTATACTCCGGTATGTACAGTATATAGACAAGTAGTTTTTTCCTTGATGCATCTAAATGAAAATATAATAATACTTTTGTTATTCGGCGGTAAATATTCTCTCCACACCCCTTAGGACACTTCCTTATTTTTTTTGTGTGAGTAGGTTTACTGTATTTTCCCTAAATTGACAGTACATTGTATATAAGTATGCCGGGGGACTAACCGTTGGGGGATCAACTCTCATTGAACCGGTAAAGGTATAGAAGTACAATGACTTAGAAGGTTTGAATATTGTGTAGAGTGGATGGACGTTGTAAGGAATAAATTTTCTCGTTTCTATCCTAAACAAAATGTTTCTCGAAGATGGAAATTTGGGTCCTTCTGTTTTCTATGGGTAGTCTAGTCCCAAAAAACTGCTATCAATGCCAAATGAAGAATAAAAAGACTTTGAAAAACTTTTAGAATATTCTCATAAAGATTATTTCAGTTTATGAAAAACGCAAGATGGTAAGTAACAAGCATGGACAAAAAACACACTAGGTGATTTCAATAAAATGCCATTTCAGAAATTGTAGGTGCTTAATGGGTCCAAGAAAACCAAACACGTCAAATAATCTAGACCAGTTCAACAAAAGAAACTCCATAAAACACACTATAAAGATTTGCAGTAAGTTTGAAAGTGGGGAAATTCAAACCCATAAAAGTACACTTATAACACCCTTTTTAGCTACAAAAAATGACGTACAAATCGTCACAATTTCTACAAAGCTGATCGATTCTAGTTAAGTAGAAAACAATTTTCCCAATACGTGTATATTCGGGAAACATGCCGAACGCGCGCTCAACACTTGACAATATCGTCACTTGAGAATGGGTATTTTCTAGATAACATAGGCCCTTAAGCAAAATATATCGATGTGAAATTATTGTTTAAGAAAAATTGACCCACCCTGAATTGTTTAATCATCGTTTTTTGTTTGTCTGTTGTTGTTTTGTATCGATTGATATGTTTCCTGTACTTTAGGGTCGCTCCGGAATTTGTTAACAATTTTATTATGACAATAATTATTTACTGGAGTTCAAACACGAATTTATACAAAAATTAATAAAGAATAATGTACCAACTTATGTCACTATTACTCGCACACATAGAATGTCATTATGTAATTTTATTTATTTATTTGCATATTTAGTGGTACCTTCTTTCTTTTAATTTATTTTTAAAATTACATACTTCTAATATTATTTTTATTACATACTTCCTTTATTCCAAACTTTTTATATTTCTTTGGTTAATTATTTTAATGCGCTATACCACAACGACACGGTCAAATGCCTAGCATGTTGGTCGAAAAATTCTCAACAACTGTTGTAAACAATGCATTGAATAAAAAAAATTGTGTGCAGTTCACAAGAGTAAAGGTAAAACCTTCAGAAAACTAATGTAGACAAGAGTGGGAGGCTATGAAGCACCGCCCAAAGAGGAGACTGATTATTGTATCTCATTCAATCGCAGACTTAATCTTATAGGTGTTGTTTTTCTCTTTTTAGTGTCGATTTTTCGTTTCATCGAGTTTCAAATCTCAACGGTGCTAAAGAGATTTTCACTTCAATAAAAATAATGACATTATTGGGATCGCTGTAATTAACACAATGTAGGTATTACGTTGCACAGTCGTTTCACTAAATAGGTTCCCGAGTCCTTCATGGAGATCAAGAAATAAACGATAGATTACGCTGTTTTTCTTTCTGGCAAAGTCAATCTTGCTTTCAACATACCAATGGTGCAAGAACTCAGTGTGTTCATTATTTATACGTTTGTGGCGTACAAGTGTTGACTTTAATTAAGCTTGCAAATACACATAACACCCCCGAGTAGCACAACAACCCTTAAAGAGCACCGTGATAATTCCTACCAACACATATGCGAGGGTTGAAGAGCGGAAGCAGGAGTAAAGGGGTAAAAGAGAAAAATAGTAAAACGGCCTCGGGACTAAAAGAGCGGCAGGATAAAGCAGCAGCAAAGCCTTTTTAGGCTCCGCAAAAAGTTGGACTGCCTTTTTAATTAAATTTTATGAAAACCTGCCCCAGACGTTCGTAATTTCCTTTGGCAATAAAATGTTCCATGTTAGGTCATTATGCAAGAAGATGTAGAAATGGTCTTGCGGAAACTGCATATGGAGGCCTGGAGGAACAAGAAAATGAAGTAAAAAAAACAAATTTTCAATACTTTATATACATAAAAACAGTTTATTTATTAAAAAGTTCTGCGACGTAATTCTCCGAAGGCATTATTAAACTGTGGTGAGGCCACTTACAGACAATCTATCATTATAACTTATATGTAGTAGTATTATGCGTAGCAGGCCGGATGGGAGAGGCCAATTTGGGGAGTCCCTTTGACTTCTCCAGCCGATCTCTCTCGGAACATCGCCTTGCACCGGAGTGAGAGGGATGGATTCATACATCCGTCACTCCTAGATACACTGACCCCCAGATTCCTATCCACCCCTAATACCCTTTTTCTTCCCAGAACTTCATCTCCTTCACCCCTTTTTCCTCCCCCGAACTTCATATCATTCCTTCCCTTAAAAATCTTAAAAAGGCTCTCCACACAGCATTCCCAAACATGGCATATGCTTAGAGTGAAATCATTTAACTCAAGCGCCGGCGAAATCAATTAATCACGCATTTCATTTTTTTTTCATCAAAACAATAGAAGGAAATTGAAGGAATTTTTTTCGTTCTAGTCTTAAGGAAGCTTGCACTATGGCGAATAATTATTTACAATCAACTAATTTGAAAGCGTTTTTTTTACCTCTATTTGCTAAGTAAGAAAAACTAAAACACCGAAAACTTTTCTACTATTTTCAACATAAATTCTCCTATTTCCACAGGTTGTTTCCTTTAAAAATGACTCCGATAAAAATACATTTAATTTGGGTAGATATTTCTGTCTCTTTTATTAATAATTTTTTTTTTTTTAATTGATTTAGTCTCCTTGTCCACTCAGGGTATGATATAATAATATGGCGTTATCAGGCCAGTTCTCTGCCGCAGTTACCCCAGTTTCCAAGTATCTAGTAATTTCCTCTTCGATATTGATTGATACATATTGCACACTTCGATAGGAATCTTAGTTGCAAAGTAATTTTCGAAAACGTGCAATAATATTTCTTAATGTTCCACGGAAACCGTATTCCAATGATATTACGGCTGGGGCATGCTCAAATAACGAAGAATTACTTTTGCGGTATAGGCAGATAACTACCTCAGATATTTTTTTTTGAAAAGGAAGATATAAAATATTTATAGCGCAGCATATAATGGGGCAGCAAAGTGTAATTAAGCTAAAATAATCTACAAATAGAAATACTAAAGATGCGTTGATGTTAGTATCATCGAGGTGAAAGATCATCGTTTAGAATATTCTTTAAAATTCATTAATTTTATACGCCCATATGGGCTTTTACAGACCAGTAATCGAGAAGAAATTTATTTTTATTTGTTTTAACATTAACTCCACACTGATGAAAATAATTTCCCTCAGGGCCTGTGACATCTTCGAATATGCTGTGTGGAGGGTCTTTCGAGGAAAGGAAGGAGTAAAGAAATTATAAAATTGAACCCACGCGGAAGAATAATAATAGCTTACGTTAGTATCTATTTAAAAGGTATGTTATTTTAGCCTTCTTGCAACTAAATTCCATGCAGTAGAAGACATCTAATATTTCTGAGAAAGTATTAATAATAATAGCCTTTGTTCAGACAGTAAATTACATTACATTATTTATAATACTTATCATGCATCGACTCCCCTGTCTGTCAGTCACTAGTTGACAAAGGCCTCCTCCAACTGTCGCCATTTCTCTCTATCATTAGCTACTCTTGTCCATGTACCACCCGCTATGGCAAGAATAATAACGACAATATTTACTAAGTATCTACCTAGTAAATATTGTTGATTTTTGAAATTTTGACCGAATTTTTCTTGTTGGTATTTAGAAGGATTTTTCTTTTACATTAGCTCCACACGAGAGGCCCTGTGGAAAATAATTCCCCTCAGGGTCTATAACATCTTTGGTGATGCTGTGCGGAGGGTCTTTTTTGGAAAGGGAGGAGAGAAATTTGTGGGAAGGAAAGGGGTATTAGGGGTGGGTAGGAATCCAGGTGACAATGTGTTCAGGAGTGACAGATGTATGAATCCATTCCTCCCATGCTGCGGTGGAAGGCTTAAAAGAGTGGAAGGATCTTCCGAGAGAGTACAGCTGGAGAAGTCAAAGGGACTCCCTCAACCATTCTCTCCCGATAAGGCCTGCCATTCAGCTGGTGGGCAGACACATCGCCAAGACCTAGCACCCCTTAAACCCTGGCACTCCTGCTAAGTCACCAAACGTAGCGAACCACGTGGGGTTACCTATAGCTGAGGTGTTGGTTATACAATAAATGGTTCCCCTCCTAAAATGAACTAAAATTGAATTTTCGATTGATTATTTTTACTTTGAACATTGCAAGTAAATCAGGGCTATAAAAACATTAATAATTTTTAAAATAAAAGTCATGTCTAAATATCGGAGATATATACTAAATATCGGAGAGTTTTAATTCTTTCATCAAGTGGTTGTAATTTACAGTTTCTTTTGGTAGACCGAGTTTGTCGCTAATATATCTTAGAAATGTACATATTTTAGAATTGAAATTTTGCCGGAATTGGCTATAGTTGTATTTATTTGAGAGCTAAATAAATGGGAAATAATTATCTTTCTTCTTTGTTCAGCGATACAACCTCTAAGCACACGTTTAAAAAAAATGTTGCAATTTCTTAACCATCCCGTCCGCTTCTCCGTGAGTTAATATATTTTCATTTTATCGGCACCAGACAATGGAAGTTCCAATACGGTTTCATGAAAAAACAAATACATGAATTAAAAATGCAATTTCATTATTCCTCGCAATTTTCCTTCTCAGCATTAAATAAAATGACACGTAAATTGAAGAAAATTAAAAACTATTTTGGTGCCTAACCAAACTCTTAAAAGGTAGAGCGACCTTTTGTAAAAGAGATTTGGTAAGAATAAATCTTTTTTTTTGGTTGTGGATAGAAGTGTTCTCTCATTATAATTTGGATATTTTCTAGTTATTTTTAAACTGTAAGGTGCCTCGAAGGCAATATTTTTAATTTGTTAAAAATACTTTTTTGAAGTGAAGACACTTTCGTAGAAATTGTCTGCCCAGGCAATTACTTTTGACAATGTTTAATTGATTTTGCAGATTAACTTTTTTTTAATTATCAGAGTAACATTAAATTAACGACATCGTAAAGGCGACCGTAAACCCCTTGGGCGCCTCTGCGTGGGGGACTCTTTTATATTATCTAACAGAAATGAGGAAACTAGGGACGAATGAAAAACAAACGATCTTTCTAAGTCTGAAACTTCATTGCTTGTGTGGAATTTCTTAATTTAGGGATAACTAACCGCCGTTGTTCTCAATCCTACTGATCAACTGTTGAGCCGAAATTTCGGCTTAACATTCCTCAAATACACAAATACGCTTTTACCAACGCAATTCTCCGACCAACAGACGAATCGAGCGTTACTAAACAAATTACTTATCTGATCAGATATTCAGATTAATCGATCGAAAAATTGGGAACAACGACGGTAAGAATTTAGTTTTGACGTGAAACTTCTTTAGCTCCTTTAACGATTTTAAATTCGGTTCAAACGGAAATGCGTCACTAAAATTTATTATATGACGGTCCTCGATTCTAATACAATGCGGTAAATTCACGACTACGCGCGAACCTCCAATAGCGCCGCGGTATGAAGCGCCCAGAGAGAAATCCAGTGAACGCAGGTTCGAAACCTACCAAATCCAAAAAAAAATACTATTTTTGTAAAATCAATATCCAATCTTTAAACAGCTTTAAAATAAACAGGCAAAAGAAAAGAAAGCGTTACATTGGTTTATTTGCAAATGATTTTACCGAAAACGTAGTAAGTTTTTATATGCTATACTAGCTGAAGTTACGGCTTTGTCTTGCCTTTAACAGAGCTGGAGTTTTACGAATCAGATATGTAGATGACGGCCGGCGTAGTCCAGTGGCAAGGCGCTTGACTCCCACACCGAAGGGCGCGGGATCGAATCCCGGCGTGGCAAATAAATTTTATTTGATTAATTTGTATTATTTCACAATTTATTCATTTAAAATAATATATAGTATATTTGCGACACGTTCCAGAGTGGAAGATACTCTCAGTATCGCCCTGGTGTAAGACCACCATTCAGAATTGAAACGTTGCTTGAAATGGTATTAGCCGTGTTTGGTGACCAGATCTGAATAGCCAGGTACTTCCCCACCTTCCTCTTCCCTATCTCCTTCCCCGCCCCACTACCTTCAGCCTCACAACATACCCCAATTGGGCATGTCATAGTCTCACTGGCTCCATATGGGAGCAGCTGAGACTCTTGTGAGGTATAACTATAAAAAAAAAGTAGAGTAATTCCTCCTATTTTGCATATAAACTGTGCAAAATTTCAACAAAAAGTATCCAAATTCTGCTTTAAGGGTGGAAGGGGGGTTGTTTTTTTCGAAATGTCATGTATGAAGTGACATTTCTTTTGTTTTGAAGAACAATATAAAAAAAAACAAAACCTCACCGGGACACGTTATATGCATAAATAGAGGATAGATAATAGATTAACAGATTCCTTAGTCTAGGTATAAGACTTTCAACTCGCAATCCGGAGGTTGCGGGTTCAAGCCCCAGCGTGCCAAATAAATTGTATTTGATTAATTTGTTTTATTTCACAATTTATTCATTTAAAATAATATGTAGTAATTTGTAATACTCTTAGTATCGCCCTGGTGTAAGAACGTTCACCGGGCAACTCAGAATCATGTGACTTCGACACCTCCTTTGAAAAGTCTTCAAAAGTAATTAAGTGGGTTATGTTAGGTTAGGTTGTGATATTTAAAAAAATATTTTAAAAACTTTAATGACTTTACAAATGTATTGAAAGATGTTGAAGTTGCATGATTCTGAGTTGTCATGGAACCGTTAGAACACCATTCAGAATTGAAACGTTGCTTGAAATGGCTTACTACGTTTGGTGACCAGATCTGAATAGCCAGGTAGTCCCCCAAATTCCTCTTTCCCCATCTCCTTCCCCATACTCTACTACCATCATCGGCCTCACAACATATCCCAATTAGGGATGCCATAGTCTCACTGGATCCACATGTTGGAGAGATATAAAAAAAAACAAAAAAGATGGAAGATGGATCGTTTTTGACGAACATAGAGATTTTTCAACAGATCTCTCAGCTGTAAGTGTATAAATATAACTAACGATATGCGTTGTGTTTGCCACATTGATTGATGGGATTGTTTCACAGATTTTGTACCATTCATCAAATTTTAAAGATAATATATGTTAAACAACTTGCACATGATGAATTAATAACAGAACTTGCATAGAACTTTCATGGAATATAAAATTAAACTTATTAATTTTATGATTTTTTTTTTAAATTCTGTGAAACAACACAATCTAAGTACTCATACATCCCACAATAATCGAAACATGATTTAAATCTGAAGAGTTATGTTCAGTGACAAGATCTTCTTTTTAAGTCAGTTTCTCATTGTTGAGGATCGTGACCTTTCCTCCAAATTCCATGAAGGAGAAGACACCTACCCTCCACGCGATTCTGCACTTTATGCAGAGCTCTTGACACCGACTGTCCATATGGTAACGCTAGTTATACATGGTGACTATGAGTTTCTCCAAGATGGAGTCTTCAGTTTGGCGAGCAACGTGTTCTAAGTGTCTTAAGATACGTTGTAGGAAAATAGCCTCTTGTGGACGCCTAGCTCTTCAGACTTCCATCTGGCAAGATCTAAGCCAGGAAATATTCCATCACTCTTCATCGCCTACCTCCCAACTACAACCATCTCCATTCAGTCTTGTAAAATTCCCCAAGTAGGTATGCCATATTCAAATGCTCCGATATCAAATATTATTATTAGTAGTTTTCTAGCGACTCCACAATACTCTAAGATCCGTTAAAGATACTTTCCTAAGAACCATCTTTTTCTATACAAGATTTAATTAAAGCATAGGCAATCTAATAATAAGTACATTATAATCATCGCTTCGGCAAAATTTGATGAAGACTAAACTTACTCTTGTAGGTAACCTTGTATCTACTCGTAGGTAGATAGATAGTATACCTAACTACTTGTAGGTAGATAGGTCGTAGGTAGATATTGCTTTCAAATATTATTTAAATTATGAAAATAAATAGTATTTAAAATAATACATCTTTCATTGACAGAACTAAAACGCACCTTACACTTAAGTTATACCTAATAATAATTTTAAAAAATTATTAATTTCTTACGCCATTATAAATTTTAATTTATTACATCTAAGAAATAACGCAGTATAAATATTTAAAAAAATGTTTACTAATATTTTACGTAAAAGAAATTTCAAGAAATATAGCAATTTCAAAAAAATCTCAGGCAGTGGTAAAGGTTTCGATCTTTCTTTTCAACGTACGATATGCAGTATGGGAGCAGATTATGGATTATATTTTTAAGTTAATTAGACAAACACAGTACATTTTATTACAAGTGCCAAGGTAGGTGAATTCAAGATTTTAAACTTAGTCGTTATAAACTGAGATGTACCATTTATAATGTCAATTGTCCGACAAAGAATAATTATTCAAATGGAAAAAGAATTTTCTAGTTGGACAAATTTGAGGATATTTTTTTCATTGAAATTGTCCGATTGGATACAAAAATGGAATTGAACGAATGGACTGATTTGATGATATTTCGCATTTGATAACATTGTCCAATTCGAAGAAAAATGGTCAAAATGGACAAATATAATAATATTTTGCATTTTATAAGGGTAGAGGTTGTTTTGTGGCTGAAGGTGGGTAGGAGAAGAAGATGGGAGAGAGGAAGCTGGAGAAGTACCCGGCTATTCAGATCTTGTAACTGAACACGGCTTAAGCTATTTCAAGCAACGTTTCATTTCTGAACGGTGGTCTTACACCAGGGCGATACTGAGAGTATCTTCTTCTCTTATTGGAATTATCCGATTGGACAAAGAAATGTCTAAGTCGACAATTTGACAATATTTTGCGCTTCGCAATTGCCGGATTTGAGAAAGAATTGTCAGATTGTATACATTAATTTTACGATCTTTCGCACTCGATACGTAATTTTTTAAGTAAAAACTTCTTTAACACTGTTTTGATTTGAAAATCGATGAAAAGAAAAAGCGACACTAAAAAGAGACAAACACATGCACATCCATAGGATTTAGCCTTCGAGAGAATGAGATAGTATGCTCTTTGTGATTGTTTATGTCTCCTCTTTGTGCAGTGCTTCGTCGCCTCCACACTCTTGTCTACTTTGGTTTTCTGAAGGATTCACTTCTACCGCATGTGAACTGCACACATGATTTTTTCATATATTCTCAATGCTACGCACTACGTTTCTGTTATACCTCCATACAAAGGGGTAAAACTCTGAATATATTTTTGAATATATCATTCCTCTTATTTTCGAATAAGTTATCAAAATTTCTCAAATGTTTACATTTTTTAAAGTTTCCCAAAATTTTTAATATTTTTTCTTTTATTATTACAGACTAGTGCATTAACCCAAGGATGTAGTAAAAATTGACCGCATACATAACTGCAGCATTTAGTTCCTCAGAACAGGAAATCTGTCTAGCTTGGAATCAAAATACATCGATCATAATTACGCTTGTGCATATTTTGAATATTATCAGATTTTTGTTTATTCTTAATGTATGTTTAATTATCGTACAATATAATATACTTCGTATAAAGTTATTTCCTACGCTAACATGTACATATGTACGTAACGTAATATTTGAATATCAAACGACAAACTCTGAAATCCCCCTACAAAACGGCACATTACAAAGGCGCTCCGATGTGGAAATAATTCTCAAACAATATTTTAACTAGCCAACGATTCGGGTGAATTGAAGGACGATCAAAAGCCTGAATTGGAAATTGAAAATTCGAATTTCGAGTACTTTTGGTTTTAAAAAGCAAATTCTTTTTGACCGCCGAAATCAATTCAAAGCGAAATAACCCAATTAAATGAATTAAAAGTACGTATTATTAACGATTATGTGTAGCATTTCACGTTTTGACGCAAATAATTGTATGGCAATTTCTTATTATTATTGTTTTTTTTTTTATTTTATAAATTAAATTAGAGGGTTTTTATCTTTAACCATCACTCCGTTTCCATTTCAGAGGTAGGCAGAGAGGATGGACCGTCAAACAATTAGGTCTCAAACTCGTTGCCTCATTCACATTCTAACTTTTGACATGGTCCAACTCAAGTATCTGATTCCACGACTTCTTCTACCATCCACATTTGCGATATATATTATCTCTACACTCCTTTCTTCATTTCACTTGCGTCATTTATTACCAATTTGTATCATAATATATAAATAACAACGCCTCCGTCGTAGCGGGGTAAATCTCTAGATGTGCAATCCGGAGGTCGCGGGTTCAAACCCCAGCGTGCGGGTTAAATTAATTTTTATTTTTTATTAAATTATTTAAAGTTCTCGGACTGTCAGAAAGTAGGCGGAGTACTGATCAGAGTATCAGCTGCTCTTTTCTTCCTTTGTATTCTTAGGTATAAATGACCTTATCGAGGGTTCATTTTATACCTGAAAACTAAATCGAGTTATTTCTTGTACGAAATGAGTGAACATCATTTGAAATAGTAATGTGTTAACTTCTTGCGAAACTTTAAACGCGTTTTTCTGATAACTGTGTTTTCCAAATTGGTGACCAAGATTCCTAAAAAACGGCTTAACCGATCGGTTTGACATTTTAACACAACCTTTTCTGATATACGTATTCCTCAGGTATTAATCGAAGGAATAAGATTTAGAATAATATTTTTTTTCGCGGCAATTTTGATCAATAATTCGACTTTTTTACGAAGCCGCCATTTTGTCAAAAACCGAAATTTCGATTATTCCTTATCGTCTGCAGGAGCACAACAGATCACTATTTTCACAAATCATTAGTGCCATTATAAACCTAAATGTTGCCACTAAATGTGTCATTACTTTGATATTTGTAAAATAAAACAAATTTTCCCAAAAAATTATAAAAACGGCCAATTTTCGGCATTCTGACTATAACCTTTAAATTGCTATCAGTTTTTTTTTAAATTTAGCGACCGATGTAACAAAAGTCGCCGATAAAAGTTGAAACCTTCCAAACTTACGTTACACATCGATTTCTCGAGTACCTTTCAGCCCTTTGAGTGGGGTAATTTTCTTTCGCAAGCCTTTTATACGGTATACAAAGTGTTCAGCCAAAGCCAGACAAATTACAGCTTCTTAAATTAGCGGTTTCCGGTTTCGGGCTTGCAAATGAACTTTCTCCTGCTTGGTGCTTGCCGTAACTACTGAAAATGCGCGCTAGGTTTCACGGATCGTCAACTCATTGAATCTATCCTACATGATATTTACGTATATATTTTTTACATCTTTTATCAGGTGCAATGACGTCAGGGACGTTTAATGTATTTAAAATTATTTCACAAGTTTTTTTTTAAAATCATTTATTCATAAATTAAATTTTGTATACCTACAGTCTTTTACAGGGTTTTCCACTTCCACACTGGCACTTGCCCGTATCATGGTAGTCGAATATTTAATAAACTTAATAATTCTTAAGTTAATTTTACTATTTAATAATACTTTCAGAATAAAACCTCTATATTATCTATTTATATAATGAAGAGTATCTGTGGCGAGACGCGTGGATTTGATTTTAGTACAAATTTCAGTTTCATTCCGAAATTTCCATTCCAAGATTCCGTAAAGATAACCACATTTCCACGATTAGTTAACTAATGTTACTTTAAAATATTGGCAAATACATCAGACGAATTCTCAGATTGCTGAGAGAAAAAAAATTAACCGTATTCTCGTGTTTAAAAAGTAATGAAAAATACCTAAGTCTTATGCCATCTTTGGGGATGCTGTGTGTAGGTTTTTTTAAGGAATAGAAAAAAAGGTAGTTCTGAGAAATAAAAAGGTATTAGGATTGGGTAATTGGGTAGAATTAAGACGATTCCATCCCTCCCACTGGAAATTGAAAGGATTTTGACGATGGGTTGAGAGTGTCCGGCTGAAGAGGTCAATAGGTCTCCCTCAGCCAGTCTCCACCGATCCGACCCACCAAGCAGTAGGTATGAGACGCATCAGACGTCAAAACCTAGAAAAGCCTCGCCCCATGAACTCTGGCACCCCTGCTAAATCACCAAACTTAGCGAACCACTTGGGATTACCTATGTAAGAGGTATTCTCTGCCTCTCAAAATGATAATGACATTAACTTATTATTATTTACCTATCAATAAATTGTTACAATATAAACTGTCGCTTTCCTGAAAAAAAAAAAAAAAAAACAAAACCAGTAACAAGAACTGTCTTACGCTGTCCAGTAGTAAATGCTCAAAACGTAGAAGAAGTGGAGAGACGTAAATACAAATGTTGGAGGGAGCGTTAAAAACGATAATATTTAAGCAAAAATTGTGAAAATATTTAATAAAACATCACTCGTTTAAAAATAGACTATATGTAAATCTTGAGGGAAATATCTAAAATAGCATTTGAAGAAACACTATGAATTTTTTCATACATAAAACTTGTAAAATAACAGAAAAAATTCTGCTTATAATAATTTTCGGAGCATGCTTTGCGATTTTTTCTATTAATTACCATTTCGGCATAACAAATGTCATCTTCAAAAACAGCATATATTTTTTTAGAAATTTAAAAACTCAGTGTTCAAGAGAAAAATGTTATAAAACGATAGAAATTTGGCTTAATAATAAAAAGTAATACGTATTAATTTGTAAGCAAGATTAATTAATAAGCTCTCAACTTTAAGTGAAAAAACGTGTTTTTGTAATTTTTCAAAGGTTGTTTTATTGTTTTTACCGACACAAACTAATCAATTTCTGTGATCACAAACGGGCTGGGCGTCAAAAGGTTTCAACCGCCGGGTAACAATGTACCAACGGCGTTCGTTACATTCCCGCCCTTACGGGGAGGCCAATCAGGATTCAATTAATTTTGAGGAGGGAACAATTTCCGACCAAGTCAAACGCGGCGGGTTCCGAACTCATTTTGCGGGGATCATTAATGGGGTTCAGGCAAAGCGTTTGTTCGCGACAAAGGTCAATTATTATTATTTTGTCGTAACAAGCCGCTCTGAGCTCTGACGACGGTGATCTAGATGAATATTGATGGAATTAATAATCGGTTTGGATAAAATTAAATTTTCTTGTAAGATTCTGCAAACACGTCGATTATAATTTGCTATCGCAGAACCGTGAAAAATCACAGGTAATTCAATTGTTTATAGAAACAACTCTTTTTTATATCTTTTGAAGATCCCATCAATGTAATACACTCATATCATTGAAAAAGAAGATAACACTTATAAATAATCTAAACGAAAATATGAAAGAGAACATGATAAATAACAGGTTAATTTAAAATAATAAAAAAAAATTAGTGTGCAATTCACACGTGGTAGAAGTGAAACCTTTAGAAAACTAAATACAAAAGAATGGAGAAGCTATAAAGCACTTCACACACAAAGAGGAGACCGATTATGCTATCTCATTCTCTCGTAGCCCTTAATCTTTTGGATGTATGTGTTTGTCTTTTTTTAGTGTCACTATTTTTCGTTTCATCGAGTTTCAAATAACAGCGGTGCAAAAAAAGTTTTCACTTCAAAACATTTTTACAAATAAAAATTGTTTTCTCATTACACTAAGCAATAAAGATAAATGAATTTTGAAGTAGATATCAAAAATATGTCAGTAGAGAAAATTCTTAAGAAAATAGATTTTAAAACAATTTACTTAACTTGCTGTAGAAGTTATGGGGTTATGGGGTGAGGTTTATCCGGGTCTTTGCGGTGGATGCATCTGCGTGGCAGGCCGGATCGGGAGAGAATGGTTGTAGAAGACATTTTGACCTCTCCAGCAGGACTCTTGGAGCATCGCCTTACACCGCGTGGGAGGGATGGATTCACGTATCCGTCACTCCCAGATTCCTATCCATCCTTTACACCTTTTCCTTCGCAGAACTTTATATCCTTCCTTTCCTTAAAAGACCCTTCACACATCATCTCCAAAGATGATATAGGCCCTGAATAGAGTTATTTTCCTCGGCCTCTTATGTGGAGCAAATGTTAAAATATTCATATAAATAATAAAGACTTCCACACAAACCATAGAAGACAGAAAGATTTTCAATTTGGGTGGCGAGGATGGGCACCGCCACCCCGGCAACCATTTATGGGACAACCAACACCCAATAACCCTGCCATAGATCACCCCACTACCATCCTTACTACCTTCAATCTCACAAAATTACACAATTGAGGATGCCATAGTCTCACTCGCTCCAGACGAAAGCAGCTGAGAATCTTGTGCGGTATTCATATAAAAAAAACATAGAGCAGCTCTTATTCTATTAGAAAATTTTATTTTTTACATTATTATGCCTGTATCGTCTAATTACGTTAGTTAGTAAGTATTGTAAAATTTTTTGATGAATTCATCAAATATTTGAAGTTAATTTTCACATTCTGTGTAAGTTCTATTCAAGTTTTGTGAATATTTCAGTGTCATGCAGCAACTGGCACATTCTGATATAATAATAGAACTTGAATAGAACGTCTACAGAACGTGATAATTAACTTCAAATACTTGATGAATACTTCAAATTTTTGAAACAACATTTCTTTAATTTTCTTTTTTTAATTTACGTAGATTATAGATCATAATTGTAGAGATTGTCCACTCAGTGTTTCCACTTTTCAGTGTGTTAGAAGTTTTATTTGGCTAAACCAAAACATACCTAAAAATGGTTAACGCTTTCAACCACAAAATTGGACATCAGGGCGGTACGGCTCCTGAACCTACCAACTCGTTTCGTCTTTATGAAACTCTGTCGTTCCTCTGGCAAACTCACCCACCTCCTCCCCCGCCCAGTGCCCTGGCAAACTCCCTAACGAGAATTGATTGCAACAATTCTTCCCTCAATTACTCCGGACAACGAGGAAACTGAGCCGAATCCTCAAACTTTCTCGCAAATGTTTATGTTGTTATAACCGTAGCACAACAATTTAAGGAAATACGAAGTAAAACGAAAAGGCTACTAAAGAAGCACTTGTAGAAGAAGCATTAGAGATATTATTTGTGGTAGTAAGAACCAGTGGTGAATAATCAATATATCGTCATTCAATAATACAATTCTTGGCTTACAAAATCTCAATTTTGTCACTGGAAATTACTCAAAGATTAATGATCAAAATTATTATTAAGAAACCATCAGATTATTCAACCTCTCAACTTTTTCAAGACTTTCAAGTCCCACCTCTAAAAAACACACACATAAAAAATACGCCGCTTCAAATACGCAAAGCTTATTCTTAGAAGTCGCACCACGCCATGGTACGCGTTGAGAGCAATTTGCAAAACACTGCATACCAGTTTTGCATAACACTACCACTAGTGTGGCGTGGTCTAATCAACTGTCAATATAGCTTAGATTAGAACCTGACTACAATAAATTCAAAAATAAATTAAACAATAATACCTTAAATAATGTATCACATTAAAAATTAATTAACAACACTTAATGGTTCCAGAGTGGAAGATACTCTCGGATTGACCAGATCAAAAGGGTGATTCTGAATATTTTGCAATTGCGTAACGCATGTTAAATTGGCTATAAACTACGTCACATTTTGACAGTATTCTTAAATGCGGTGTTCCGTATCGTGCTAACGAGCTTAATACTTCGCTTGTGTTATGACACCAACTCAAAAGTAGTTACGAAAAAGTCTCGAAAAATTAGCGAATTAAATGTCATCGCTTACGAACATCAAAATAATGCAACAAAAGGATTGTTATTTATGAACATTTATTAGGCTTACATGTAAGTAGTCATAATAATTAATAAATAGCATTTCGTGTTTTTAAGTAGGTAATTAATCCATTTTATACACAAGGCATAGAAAGCCATCGAAAGTCATAGACGTGTAACGCACTACTGACATCTTCCGATATCCGATGATTGTGCCTTTTTGTCTCAATTGTCTCGTAACGCTGACTTAACGCAAACAAAAAACACAACAGATACACAAGTACCCTTCTTCCCTACCTTCCTCTCTCCCTATTTCATCCCCCTCTCCAGTACTTTCTGCCTCACGATATACCCCATTTGGGATGAAATAGTCTCACTGGCTCCAGACATTTTGAAACAGTTGGGACTCTGCGGTATTCACATGAAAAAATGGTGGTAACTCATTGCTTTATATCTGTAAGTTGCAATATTTGCTCTCTTTATATACTCTCAGTATCGCCCTGGTGAGATATCACTTACGCCATATTTAGGGATGAGATCCGAATATTCACGTTACGTTACGACCACAGATTTACCATTCTCTAGATCTCTCCACTTCAACCTCACAACTCTCTCAAATTTAAGAAAAATTATACTATTTCCATTATTATCAAAATCAGTGTCAGTTCTAAAATATTATTTTTCTACATACCTTTCGTTTTCTGTAGGTTAGAATGTATTCCAAGTGTTTTTACAAATTCATAAGTATTAAAATATTACATTATAAGACAATAACTGGCAGACCTTTAGTATAAAAAAGGACTTCCTTTTGGCTGTGCAATTTTATCAAAGGGAATTTTATTAGTGGGAATTTTATCAACGGGACTTTTTGCGGCGGGAATTTAATCAGTAATCTCTTATTAAAAGTTAACTTACAAAAATGCAAAATGAGTGGACCAACAAGTTACGGTGTTCGTCATTGACATTTTCCAACTCCGATTAAAAAGGATCGTGAAGCAAAAAAAGAGAAAAATCTTGATTTTTAAGAAACTTTTAGAAAAATTGGGTCAAAGAAATAATAAACGAAGTCACATCAAAAATCCTTAAAGATTCTTCAAATATTTCTGAGAAAAGATATGTTTTGGTTTCTGAGAAAAGATAAAATTGTGTTTCAAATATCTAAATAAATAAATATATAATAGGTTATTTTATATTTTGTATTTCTAGTTAAGACCAATTCGAAGAAAAAGATAATAAAAGACAATAAAAAACAGAATAATAATAAAATTATACTTATTAACCCCTCAGGCCTTTACCGTATTTTGTCACAGGGTCTTCTAAATGCGTCCGAAAAATAAAATTGCTGTTTTGGAAAAGCGATGAAATACACTTTAAAATTTTATAAATCGAAATATAGGGACCACATATAAATAATTTGGAAATATAAAAATATTGTATGCAAATTTTTTTAACTAAAATTATTGAAAATATTAAAACAAATACATAATTTATTAGGCAAATGTATTGTAAACGTTATCTTTCTCCCATTTTTGTCGTTTCATGTAAAGAATAATTAATAAAACATTCCCAAATTGCGGTCGGAAACATTGAATCCATAAAAGTGTTCATTTTAATTATTTTGCATTCAACTTTAAATATAATTCGTGGTGTTTACTCTTTCTAACACCGGTTAGCTCATATTTCTAACCATGATAGTAAAGGAGAAACAACCATTTCTATGTGACCTATATGAGTTGTTCCGAAAACCGAATAATTAATTTTGTTTGAACCACAGTTGTTGTTTATATACGCCGACAGGCTTCGGTATGACCGACCCTTCCTTCCTCGGGGCAAAATATACTAACTTGACATTACAAAATAATAGGTAAATGTAATATAGGTTTTAGCAGGTGTTGAGTGGAGGTGTTGGCGTGATAAGGGATTAGTGAAAAGTGGGAGAAGGAGAAAGCACAAAACAAAATATAGTGGTTCAAACAAAGTAAAATTATATATTTTATTTATAGTGAATAACCACAAAGTTATAATTGCATTCAAAACTGTTAACGGACAACTCAGAATCGTGCAACTTCAACACACCTCCTCTGAAAAGTCATTAAAGGTGATGAAAAGAAAATATACAAAATTGGTTAAAGGTTTGACGTAAAGTTCTGGTTATGGGCTTTTTTTCATTATTTTTAATGACTTTTTAAAGGGGTTGTTGTAATTGCATGATTCTGAGTTATCATGAAACCATATAAAAAATATGTATTATTTTAGTTTGATTAAAAAATTTATATATTTTATCCTTTTGTGTAGGTAGTGGAAAACTTATGCTCCGTTACATAGGATGTTCGAATTTGAGCTCAAAATTCTACACCTTTTTTAGGAAACCAATTTTTTTTATTAGAAATTAAATAATAAAAAGAAGGTTGATGAACCAATAAACATGCATAAGGCGATATTAATATGTACGAGTACTTTTAGTTGGTCCGATAAAATTTTCATCAGTTTGTTAAAATCCAAATTTATATTTAAATCACAAATATCATCCACTTGGGTAGGTACTATTAAATTAATTTTCTAAGAATAAAACAAACATGACAAGTTCTTCAAAGATTAATAAATTTATTTATAGCGAAATTGTGCGGTTTTAACAAATAATTAACATTATAAATTTAGCAATGACAGTAATATTATAGTACTTACATAATAATATATTACAGTAAGTTGTCTGAAATGTATTACAAGAATAATAAGATTCTTAGTTTTAACAACTTTTATTGGTCAAAAAAACAAACATGTTTCGTAAGCAATGCTTACTTCATCGCACTAGGAGAAAATAACAATTCATTTCGTTTTTTAACAAACAGTCTTTTAAAACGATTATTTCTTGCGCAGAAAATATTAACCGTTTTCAATTATTTATTGTTGAAGACACGCTTTGAAAGCAAAACAAAAAAGAAACTTAGTAATTTTTAAAGAAACAAGAAAGACATGCAAATGGTAAATAACAGCATTTTCCCAACTAAAGGGTACAGAGCCACACATATCAAAGAACTTTGGAGAGTCAAAATTTGAAGCTTTCTCCACAGTCCACAGCACACCTATACAATTCAAGGACAAGTATTCTGTTAAGCCCACTAGATTTACAAAAATCTAGACCCTGTACGACGTGGATAACTTTTCGATATCAGATCCTCATATTGTCATATGGAACCAACGTCAAGCGCGGGACAGCACCTTGATTATCGTGGGCCGAATTTTCCGCAAACATTTTATCTAATAGGATCGTCTTTTCGGTGGCGGCGTTTGCTAGTTAAATTTCGACCTATGGGGCCCGCTAGCCACCATGTAATTGTAATTTGCACGAAAACGGCGCTATGTAAATTATTATCATTATTATAATTTTAGATTTATTTTCCCACAATGCTAATATATAAACGAGGAGTAATTGAATTAACCAAAAAAAAAACTCTTAAAGGGAGTTGACAAAATGTGGGATATTCTGTCAAACAAACAAATTAATAGACATGGTGATTCGGAATAATTGTAGCAATGAATCGTGTATCTAAGAAAATAAGTTATTTATGTGCCTAGACACCCTGTATCGCGCTTCTTCGACTTTACAACAAAGACCGTATGATTCCCTGCGTTTTATTTTCGTTTTCCCCGATATCGGGAAATATACGAAAATATCCCTCCCATATTGGGTAATATTTCAAAAGGCCCGCAATAAGTCACGGGGAAGATGATACATCCGTTTTGGCGGGGAACAAATGTACCGGAAGTGGGGCGGGGTGGGAGGGAGGGGGTGGTCACGTGGTTTCCGCTTCCATACTCGCGGGAATTTACATTTTTCATATTTTCGTTCCTTTGTCTCGTCATTTCTAGGGGAATAATAATGGTAGAGATGTGCTGCCTGTGCGGTAAGATTGATACTTCTAGTGTTTCGATATGGACGCAGATGTATGTACAATAAATATGTTATATGTACAGGGCGGTGTTATTTGAGGTATTTTTTTACCATTCCCTTAACCCCTAATGTGCCAAAAAATTCATAGTGGATTTGCAAGTAGCTCACCGCACTGTTTTGTGGTACGTTGTACCTTTAAAAATGTTCCTAGTGTACTTTTAAAAATATTATTATGTTTAAAAACTACCAGTGCCCTCTGTAGTGCAAAAACTTAAAGGTATTAGGGTCGGAGCTTGAATAAACCCTGCTGTCATTTATGTTAATTACTATGATAAAGCAGTTCTCTCTCAGTCAGTAAGAAGAGTATTAGTACGAGCTCAATTTTAAAACACACTGTCAGTTGGTTTGTTGTGGTATAAGTTTTTTAAAATTATTTATGCATTGAACCGCTTACTTGTTAATACGGAATATTTTTTATTCAAACATTTAAATTTAGCTTTATTATTACGAAAGGTGAGTATTTATCGAGTGAGTATCGAAAGGGGAGACAAAAAACATGAAAAAAATATGAATTTAACATTTTAATTTTGTTTAAATTAATACACTTACGCGGTAAGGCCATTTTATAATTATCGTTTTTATTTAACATTTAATTAATGCTGCCAATCATAGAAAAAATATTATTGCCATATAAAACAAAGTGAATGCATTATTGACAAGTTTGTACCTGTATTTATAACAGCAGAACATGGAAAGAAATGTTTTAGAATTATTTCACATACCCGCTAGATAAACCCTGCTTTGCCAAACAAACCATTCAAAACCTGGGATGTTTTTTTTTTTAATTATGTTAACATACAATCATTCGAAATAGGTATTTTTTTGTTTTTATTTTGACGAGAATTTATTTGATAAGATTGGTACTTACCGATAAATAACGTATTTGATTGTCTATTAGTTAAAAAAATGAATATTCCGTATTTTCCATGCATCAAACTTCGACAACGAACAACGTTTTATCCGTGAGGTGGACTCTATGCATATTTACCGTTTTTTGATACCAGTCATTTTATAAATACAATAGGATTTCATAAATCCTTCTTGTTTCTAATTCGCTAGCCCGACAAGGAGTTCCTTCAAAAATACTGTGATTCGAGCCGGTGTTTAATTGGGTAAAATTTAAAAAGTGCAAGCCAACATAAAAATGTTTCATTTGTGAATAAAAATTAAATACTTTTTATCCAGCGAGTTATTTTCTACTGGAGTGACCTGAAAACTGACAGTAGGTACATATATTTTATTTAATTGGAAAGGAAATAATTTATCTTTATCATTCTAGCTTGTTGTTTCGTCACTTGCAAATATATTTATTTTATCTCGCGTCGCAAAATTCAATGTCAAATATCGTAATTCCGATTTTTAGAAGTCACAGTGGGTACTGTATTTATTTACCAGAAAGCTTCAAATGACTTATTTTTATTGTGAAGAACGCCTATAAACCGAACTTCGTAGAATATTTTAGAGCGATTTTAAAAATATATTATTTAAATATTTTGTTCACGTCGAATTTTTGATCAGCTGTTTACCAATAAAATTAAGTCCCCTTTCCATAGATACCTTTCATTATCAAGTATACCACAGAGAACATACAGAAATCGAAAATATTATATGTTGACTCGGCAGTTTCAAAGTAACAACAAGCCGGTTTCGCGCAGTTACGATTTTTTTTATTTTTTTTTATAAATCCAACAAATATGAGATAAACGATAAAATACAGGTTAATTCATTGGCTATATAGCACTATAATAAGTTTTTTTTATGTTTCTATGTTAAAGTTCGAAGGCATGATTTTTTTTTTAATATTGGCGAAAAAATTAAAAAAATTATCTTCTTGGAAATCGCGAGCAATCGAGGCAAATTTATTTATT
Organism: Limnephilus lunatus; assembly: GCA_917563855.2. NCBI lineage: Eukaryota > Metazoa > Arthropoda > Insecta > Trichoptera > Limnephilidae > Limnephilus > Limnephilus lunatus. The sequence goes on from OU830601.1 coordinate 36,032,394, forward strand.
TCTATATTGGCTAAATAAATGCCTACTTCGTCATAGGAAGCCATTAATGCCTATCTCACTAGAACGCTCTCTGGCTACTGAGGCCACACAACGCACGCTCTCTCGCCGCTCAGACCGCGCGTTGTACGCCCCGCAGAACGCTTTTCAACACAGACCTAACATTAAATAAAAGTTTATTACAAAATGTATATTGCTCCACAACAACTCATAAATATGCAGATCCATAATATAAGGCAAAAAAAATCATCCAATTAACTCGATTAATGAATCCCTATGATATTATTTGTCTTTGGCAGCATTCAACCTGTTTATCTTAATAAATAAAGATTTCCGTCCAAAATTTCTTGTATTTCGGGTTCCGGTTACCTACCCTTGGGGACGCAGGCATAATGAGATAAGAGAACCTTGAAAATAATTGGAAAATCGTTCTGTACTTCAAAGGACCCTTAAATAAGGGCAAACAGCCTTATTTGGAACATTAGGGAATAGTCCTATTACTAAAACCCGGGGTGGCTTCTACATTTGGCTTTATCAGATTATTTAATTTCTTTATCGAACACAACAATACACTGTTACTTTGTAAGCAGAGAGACGGAATAAACAATTCCTACCTCCTGTGTTATTTCATTGTCGTGTCTATTTGTTTACAACTGTATAAAGAGGGAGTGTTTTTTCTCATGTTTTCAGCAAACATTTTATAGTCAAAATAAACAAACGTTCGGGAAGAAAGAGACTTAAAAGAAATTATGATTAAGATCAGATTCGAGTTTTGATCACCTCGTAGATCACGGATCAACTTATTGCGCTATAACCGAGTAAAAAAATAATTTTATTAATGCATTAGAAATTATAGATAAGTACTATTTATCATATCGGTTGATATAACATTTATAATCCATAATACCTACCTAATAATTTATTTTTTTGCTCCAAGATTTCTTACTTTTTATATTTGAATCTGTGTACCTTTTAGAGATATCTTATATTTCTACATTTAAAATTTTTTATTATTTCATTTCACACTTTAAAATTTTTATTTTCACTTAATATTTTACATTTTATACTTATAGTTTGTACTTTCAATTTAATACTTTACACTTTATAACATATTTTTCACTTTGTATTATATTTTACCCTTTACTTACTACTTATTACCTAACTAACATTTATATCTACTGTTATTCTTCATGTTGTTTTACTATTTATATGTTACATCAATTATGCTAATGGCACATGTTATGGGAACCATTTGTATCAACAACTCTGCCATAGGTCACCTGCCAGGCTCGTCTAGGTCTTGGCGACCAATGTGTCTGCCTGCCTGCCACCTGGTGTGCAGGATCGAGAGACTGGTTGAGTGAGGTCTTTTATCGTCTCCACCTCGAATCTCTCGACCATCACCCTGCACCGCGGTTGTAGAGATGGATTCATACGTCCGTCACGCCTGGATATACTGACCCCCAGATTCCTATCCGCCCCTCATACCTATATCCTTCCCAGAACTTTCTCTCCTTCCTTTCCATAAAAAAACCTCCACATAGTATCCCCTAAGATGACACAGGATCTGAGGGAAATTATTTTATCTTGGCCTCCTGTGTGGAGCTAATGCAAAAACTCTTATAATAATATAAGTAATTAAAGTTATTCAATCAGATATTTAAAAATAATATTAGGATCAGATTCGAGATTTGATCATCATGTATATCACGGATCAACGTGGTGATCAAATTCAAGCGATCTACATTCAGTCGATATTTTAGGCTGTGTCCTGTGTCTTTCGAATTATAAATAAAAAAAAATTATTTCTTGGGCATTAACTATGTAACAATTTCTAGACATTTTGTTTTGAAGAGTTTTAATTTTCAATTTACATTTTTTACTTTGTTATTTAAGTAACAAATGTACATTGAAAATTAAAACTCTTCAAAACAAAATATTAATAAAAATACTATCCAATTATTGAAGACAATATTGTCAACTCTCAAACGAAAAATTATAACAGAAAAATCAGCAAATGATTCGGTCGAATCTAGGACCTCAGCTTGCCTGGGCCATGCTCTAACCACTGAGCTAAATCGACCCTTTCCCCTTCGGCCATATTTAACTGCATCATATTTTGACCTCATTTTCTTGGCGCCTATTTTTATTGGTTGCTTTCTTTATGTACGATTGCAATATTCTTCCCAAACTTATACGGTCAACATAGTTTATTGTATAATCAAGTGATATCATATGTACATAGGTACATGTTTACATCTTTATTTTAATGTGCGACTTCTACTGAGGTAAGTCTAGGGAGATTTTATTATTTTTGGAATAACTCGCGACTTAGCGATGAAAATAAACGACTCACAAACGAAAGTTCGAAACATTTTGTATTTGAGTCCATAGAAAGATAAGAAAGAAAGAAAGAAAGAAAAGATATAAAATAACGCCAATATAATAATAATATATACAAAACGTCCTTGTGTTGGTAACAATGTGTTGAGAAGGGAAGGAAACGTCAAAGTCCTTTTTATGAAACTCTTTATTCGCTCTTTTTCCATTATTTGCAATACGGACGTATCAAACACGGTGCAAGAACGGTGAAGAATTCTCGAGAATCTTCAACTCGAGAATCATAACAATTAATTAATCGAGTTTTTCCGCAAAGGAATTCTGCCTGGAAACGGACCAACATTATTTCAATACCAACCTGCCATCTATTGATACAATAATTAATAGTTTAACATCAAAAATGATTCAAGAGATGATATATTATTAGCTGGTCTTACTATTTCAATTAAAACAGTTATTTGCAATTTGATATGCTTCACGAATTGGACGTTAACGCCATTGTTACTAACATCATGAAAGGCACATATAATGAAATTGTCATTTTGATTACTAATTCATCAAACATTCCATCGTGACATAGCTCTGAAGGGGAATGCTGAGAAGGGAACAGGAATTGTTGCTCTATTCGGTAAGTTGTACTTTTTAATCATTATAATGAATTGGATGCCATTATACATAATCATGATTATTTTTGGGGAGACACGCCGTATTCCGCTTCCTCCATATTAAGCTAACGTTTAGACAGCATTCCAGTGTCATGGCGGCATGGCATGCCGGATCGGGAGAAAGTGGTTGAGGGATTCCCTTTTAATTCTCCAGCTTTACTCTCTCGGAACATCACTTTGCTCTTGATTTATTCTTTAGTCAACGTTTAGCCACCATTACATTGTTTCGATACATTAACTGATAATACAAATTAAACTATTAATAAGTTAAATTTATTTTACACACTACAAAAATAATAAAAATTTGAGCTACACCCTAGTTAAAATAGAGAAAAATTTGAGCGAGGGAAATGAAATAAATTATTCTTATCATATATTATTAAAATTCCGGTGTTTTTTGTTTATTAAAAAACGATAGCATTTAAAAATATGAAATAAACGTCAACCACATCAATATTGTGTTTAGTACCTATTAATGTTTGTGGGAACTGCGGAATTACAGTTTGGAAATTTTATCTCGGTTTTTGGACAAAACCGGAAAAGAACGATAGTAAAATAGTACTTACAAACCAAAATTTACGTCAATATAATTATTTTATGATTATTCACAAGATATTGCACTGCTGACTGAGTAGGCGATAAATTTGTTACATTATTTTGCTCGTTTGAGAGATTTCACCTGTTTCAAACGATGAAGTTCTTGAGTGTGTTTAAAATGTTGTTGTGTTTATCTGTGCTTTTAAATCTGGTTCATGGATCGATGTACATGTTTAAAAGTCGAACGAAACAATGTCCAAACGGTACTGTGAGAGTACTTCGGCATTGTAGGAGAGTCTTTAAACACAGTGTAAAATTAGATTCGGACCAGACTAAGCAGGTAAAAAAACCCTCGTACAATTTGCTACACCATTTTGCAAGTATGTATATTTGCTTCATATGATATTTTTCCTTTTTAAACATAAAACCATACATACATAACATAAAAAAAATGTAAAAGTCTGTTTAATGGGCGGAAAAAGATAAATAAATTGCATTATTAACTTGCTGAACTCCTTTGTACATATAGGTACGTTTTTTAGATTTTCACGGCCAAAAGCATTTTTGTTATTTGTTTTTGGAGTGTTATGCCGTGTTGCGCTACATCCTTCTTTAGCCGACGTTTCGGACAGCGTTGCAGTGTCCATCATCATTTGTTCATTTTTCTACGATAATATAACTACATATTTGTATTGTAGCAAAGTACGAGTAAATCAGTCATATTTTTTTCTTGTGCACTTTTCATTATTAGCTAACTATATAACTAACCATCACGCCGTTTCCCGCAGCGGTAGGCAGAGATGACGGACCACCAAAGAACTCGGTCTAGGACCGCCAAATACTCCTTGCCTCGTTCACATTCATACATCGTCTCATACATACTCTTCTATTATTCTGACTCTTGGCATGACCCGCCTCAAGTATCTGATTCACTTGATCTTGCCATATCTTTTTCGGGCGTCGCCGACTTCTTCTACTAATCACATTTACGTCATATATTTTTCTTAAACTCCTTTCTTCGTTCAATCGCTATACACGCCAAATCCATCTGAGGCTCCCTTACGCTCACATCAGCCTTATATTCTTTGCGGATCTCCACATTTCTCACACGATCATACATGATTTTACCACACATACGCCTCGGGGATCTAATTTCAGCAGCAATCAGTCTACTTTCATCCTTTCTCTGTCAGTTCTATGCCTCACTGCCATACATCAGGCTCGGTACCAGCACTCCAATGCGGACAGCTAGCTTCGCTTCTTTTGACAATTTTTTTATTAGCGCTAACGGCATTCAGTCATCCATTCATGGAGTTACTTGCATTTACTTTTTATTATTACTTTTTTAGGATATTTCACACTAATCAATTTCCTAACTTAGTTATTTAGAAGAAAATCTGTTGGTTTGACCTGGCGAAAATTTGAACTAAAAACCGTGAAATTCGGCGCTAGCTTTTTCTTTGAAATTCACAATAATATTTTCAGTTGTAAACGTCATTTTCAATACAAATGAGTTTCCATTACTTTGCATGGTGTGAAATGTAATTTTTAACAGTACAAAGAACAAATGCGTCGGGTTCAATCCTTTGCTAAATCTTTCATTATTACAGAAACATTTTATAAAAAGGAATAGGATCAATTCAATGGCGTCTGGGATTAAGAAACTTATCGCATTATCACAGGGTTTGTCAAACATAATTTAAAATGTTGCCTTTTTCTTTTCACATATGAGAAAATGCACGATTCGTCCTTTTACGTATGTAACAGTGCATGTTTTACGCCGTAAATAAAGTTTTTGGTTCTCTGGAAACTGTCATAAGATATTTCAAACAAGATTATAAGCATGACAAAGTTTGTTTTAAGCGAGAAAATTTTGAGAGAAGTTAGTTTTAGGTAGAGCTGACGAAATTCTTCGCACGTGATATTAGTACGTAACCAGTTCAATTTATGCATTCAGGTGACAATGCACCTTTAACGCGCCGATGCATCTTTAACAATGAACTTTGAAGGTCAGACTTGCGTAAATTGAACCTTTGACATGTTTAATTTTTATCTTACCTAACTTTTTTTTAATTCTGGGAAGGGGTGAAGTATGCACATAACCGTTACTTTTTTGGCGTCTGTCGTTTGTCTCTGGGCATAATTTATCTTTTTCTGCACAAAAAACTTTTTATAGCACCTCAAGATATACACGTTACAACCTTTTCCGCTGCGGAGTTATGACTAATTCTGGTAGCGCATCATGGTCGCTAGTGATCCTCTCTTTGTCTTTAGTATCCTTTTGATTTTGTTTTGTACATTGGATTGTTAATGTTAATTTTGATTGCGAAAGTTCATTTGGACTTTTATATTTGTATTGTTTACCTTACCTCTTTCCTTGATGTTTACAGGTGACATTATTTTAAAATTATGTTATTTTTGTCTCTTTTCTGTTGTAATTTTGGTATTGTTTGGAGCGATGGCTTTGTTGTTTTTCTTTTATTCCTCTATCAATAGTCTTAACGTAATATTGCTACATGTATTTTCTGTAAATTTAGAGGCAATCAAAGCGTTTCATTAAAGGAGTTCATAATTATTATTAGCGCTGTTTTTTAGTTTGGGCACTTTTCTTTTTTTTTAAAGCAATAGTTTTTCTTTTAATTTTTTTTTAAATTTTATGAGCAAAACCTCAAAATTGTAATATAATAATTAAATGAAGACATTATTAGAAGAAAATGTTTTCTTCGTTTAATTAAAATATTGAAATTTATTCATACTACAATTTGTTACATTAATTTTTTATTCTTCATCTAATTAAAATTTTACAATTATGAGGTTATACTCACAAAGTAAAAAAATATATATATACATTATAAATATAAATATATATATATTCATCCTAGACTTGCAGAAAAGTCAATAGATGTCGCATGTTAAATAAAACGGATAAAGATTTATCCAGACACTATCTAGATAGCATTAAGTTGGGATTTGAATCTTGCAATCATACATAAAGATTTCAGCCAATAAAATATGCGTTAAGAAAATGAAGATACTGTGGGTGGTTCTTAGACGAAGTATGATATAGTTAAAAATACCTAATCGGAAGTCGACACCTCGCAAATATCTTTTTCTGATTTTTCTGTTTCCAGATTTTCGATTGAGTTTCGCTAATAATGTCTTCAATTAAAATAAGTTTTTCATTCTAAGTACCTATGACGAAATAATAGTATATCGTCTGTAAATGATTTAACCGCTGTTTGATAATGCCTTCCGAAACTGCTTCTGACCGTGAAAAACGGTTTTTTTATAAAGAAGTTCTGCCATTCATTATTATTACATAGCAGTGTTCGGTTTCTGATGGCATTATCAAACTGCTGTCACGCGTTTAGATTCCACCCACGTTCCGTGTTCAATTTCTCGGCTGGCTTAGAAAAGCAATATATATTAATATGGAGTTCCGCAAATTAAATGTGATAACTGAAAATAAATAAGTAATTTCTCATTTTTTACAACAGATAAGTCTTCATAATTCTTCAACACCTAACGTTGATGATGTTCAAGAGGAAGCCACCCATAGCTAAAGAAATATGGCAAGTCTTCACAGCTATATACCTAAGAAAAGTTAGTTTGCAATTAGATTTAAATAAATATTATTCATCTATTTTTATTTTAACACGAGTAAAACTTCAAATTGTAATATTTTATCACTGAAGACAATGTTAGAGTCTCTCATTCGAAAATTTGAAACAGAAAATTGAGAAAAAGATTGTCGCATCTAGGAATTGAATTCTGTCTTAAGTGATTAAAAATTACATTTTGAGGTATTACTCATTAAGATAAATAGAAATAAATGTTCATTCTAGACTTACAGAATATTCAACAGATGTCGCATATTAAAACCTCGTCACCTTGGAACAGGCTCTAGTGAGATGGTACATACCAGAAAAAATATATATTCCAATATTATCTTATTTAATAAATGACTTTTAAAAATAAAATGAATAAATTTATCCAAGACACTATCTAGGTGGCATTTGGTTCGAGATGAATCTTACAATCATACAAAAAGATTGCATTCAATCAAAACATGCGTTCAGAAAATGAAGATAATGTTGGTAATTCTTAGTCGAAGTGTGATACAGTTAAATATGACGGACGGGGATAGGGTCCCATTAACTCAATGAAAGAGCATCGCCCCGGCAAGGGTAAGGTTCTGGGTTCAATTCCTAGATGTGACCGTATTTTTTTCTTATTCAAATTTTCGATTGAGATTCGCTAATATTGTCTTCGGTGATTAAATATTATATTAAATTAAATGACAACAATTCAATGTATCAAAATTATCCACAAAAGTTTTTAATATACAATTGTAATCATCACCTATTTTAAAATATTTTTTTATGTTTTATTTATGTAATTGTTTTTCATGATAACTTTAACTAATTATACACCATTCTTTGTTATGTTTATTGTCCGTTAGTATCTACTTATTTGTCTATACTTGTTTGCCTTTTGTCCGTTTTGTTAATTTTAATTTTATCCTGACGAACGAACCTTTGGTTTCGAAACGTGTTGATAATTTTGATTAAATAAGTGGTATTAACAATTAAATTTGTTTCATTTCAATTAAATTGATGCCACTAAGTGAATTTTCAAATATTGAAGAAGTAAATATTATTCAGCTTAACCGCTTCGGTATTTTGGAAGCAAACGAAAATTTATTTTGAATATTGTAAAATTTTCAAGCAACCCTACTGCATATTTCAAATGTTGACTCATTAAGTTGGTGAAAAAGTGACTTTTGTTTGTACTTATAACCTGTAATAATGTATTTTATTTCATATTATGCAGGATCTTATACATATAAGTTAAACAGAACAGAGCTATGAGATGTATACTGAGAAAAGGCAAATACGCAAGGATTAATCAAATGAGAGAGGAGCTAAATTGGTTTCCAATAAAAAAAAGACTACTATTTAATGTGTTAATTTTTGTGCATAAAATTATGAAAAACCAAATGCCAAGATACTTTAAGGATGAAATTGTTTTTAATAGAGAAATAATTATGAAACAAGAAATATAAACAGAGTTTGATTGCCACAAATGAAGAATAAAAAATTACAGAACTGCCGAATGTATAGAGGACTAAAGATTTATGATGAAATGCCTGAAAGTATGAAGAATGAGGAAAAAATAAGTGTATTTAAAAAGAAATGTTATGCTTATTGTAAAAATATTTAAATTTATCAAATGAAATGTTACATTGTGCTTATTAGTTTATATTCATGTAGTATTAACTAACTCAATAAATAATACAAAATTTATAAAAAAAAAATAAAAAATAAAAATAAAAAATAAAATAAAATAAAATAAAATAAAAAATAAATAAAGAAAAACAAGTCTCTCTCCATCCGGCCTACCGTGCAACTGGAGGGCAGACGCATCCAGCGCCAAGACTCGGACAAACTTCACTCGTGAATCCGGGCACCCCTGCTAAGTCACCTTAAGTAGAGAACCTCATGCTGTGACCTGTAGCAGAGTTGTTGGTTATCCAATTAATGGTTCCCGGAGCGGCGGAACCCATTCCCGCCTCCCAAATTTGAACACCGCAGAAGAGTCCCAATTGCTTCCACCCGTCTGGAGCTGTTGAGACCATAAAAACCACTGTTTTGGTATGATTTGAGGCTGAAGGTAGTATAGAGAGAGGAAGGGTACAGGAAAGACGAAGGTGGAGACGTAGTTTGCTGTTCAGACCTGGTCACCGAACGCTGGCTACAGCCATTACAAGTAACGTTTCGATTCGAAATATTGGTGAGTTACAAAATGTATGTATGTATGTACCTTTTCTCAATGTATTTTTATAAATCTAACAGGAAACGACTTCTTTATTAATTTATTTTTAAAAAATATATAAATTTTTTGTGTTAATTACGCGCTTAAATTTTCCGTAAACGAATCGGTTTAATCGAAAATAATAATTATTATAATTGGCGTTTTAAACCGCTCATTAATTCGTGCTGAATAACACGGAGGGCAGCACGTATTAATGTCCGCCAAATCCTTTGGTCGGGAGAGCTTCCCCGTATGCGGAATGCAGTTCATAATCCCATTATCAAACCAGCCCACTAGCCCACTAGCCTGGGGTGGAAGGAATCACGTTGGAGCACATATGGACCGGATTTTAAAATCATGCGCATGAACTATTGCATATTAATTAATTTATTATTAATCTCATTTACCGAAAATATGCATCTATTTGAAGAACCTACTATGATTATCGTAAATTGCTATGCATGGTTCTAACTTATATCAATAGATGGGAGCTTTGTATCAATTAAATATATTGTTTTAGATTTTATCAAAAGATGTCACTCATATATGAGATTGAGAAGAAAATTGCTAAAAGTGTAATAGTTCAAGAGCCCGTGACGATCAGACCTTCGTTATTTTATAAAACCTGAAAGTTTCTCTGTGTATGTTTCTAATACAGGTAAAGACGATCCCCGACTATGAAGTTTGGATCACGGAGGCTTTGAAAGATATTATATTAATTAATTATAATTTTACTTACGTTAAAGTATAAAAGCTGAATTTTATACCTATATGTTACTTGAGGAACTATCAACATATGTTTTCTCAGTATTTATTCTGACAGTTTCGATGGTTCCTTCACCTGGTCAGACACAATAAAAGTCTTCCGTAGGTGCGAGCGCGATACATAAATGCAAGTGGGTGGGAGTGAATTAGTGCGAAATTTCGACGCTAGCAGACCGTAATCCAAACCTTGTAAAAGTGCGAGCAAAATTCTATTGAAATTGTGGTGCAATTTTATATACCTTTGCAACTTGCTATCTTTCAAAGCCACCGTAATCCAAACTTCATAGTCGGGGATCGTCTTTACCTGTGTCAGGGACATACACAGAGAAACTTTCAGGTTTTATAAAATAACGAAGGTCTGATCGTCATGGGCTCTTGCTCTCTAATCTATACCAATTTAAAAGAAAAATTATTTCACCAACACTAAGTACTAGGGAATGATAATTCTAGACTCAAAGATATCACTTTTGAAGAAAACGCCGATTTAATGTGTCTCTTTCATTATCATTAAACCGTATTGATTGCCTTGGGTCTGTCGTACACACTCGATTCACAAATAGATATAAACGGAAGTGCTGCCATCTATATTATTAATACGCTAAAAAGGTATTTTTGTAATTCGGTTTCGAATTCAAGAATTCGTCAAATGATGTCGCATGAGGACCTGCCCCCCTAGGTATAGTAGAATTTGAGTATCTCTCTGGATATGAAAAGGTTGACGATAATACAGAGTTGTGAATAATAGTATCACACGGTTTTATATTACAAATGACGTCATTGCCTGTCGCGGTTACTTTAATAGCTGTCAGTGGAGAACAGTGGATCCAAGGAACCGGCTATTTTCGGAGCCAGTTCCTATCGGATTTATAAAATGGTCACCAACACTCAAATTTGGCGAAATGGAACCAAAAGCCGACCACAGGGCCTAGTAGCAAAAACCAGCGGATCGGGTTGGAGATCTATAAATTTAACTTGATAATAATAAAAAATAAAAATAATAATTGCATCTGTACCTACGAGTACGTACGAAATCTGAATATGAATTAATAATTTTGTCCGTAAACAAACTCAAATCTTTCATGAAAGGCTAACAAATACAATATTGTATCAGTGATTTAATCCAATATTTTATTTGTCTATATTTTATTTTATTGAAGTATTTGGGTTTGTTTAGTAACATAACTATTTATTATTCAGATTCATATTGTGTATGTACGGGCGCAAACAATTAATTCACCAATATTTCAAAACATAACTTGCTAAAGGGGTTTTTCCTAAAAACAATTTAACTCGCGCCATACACGAAAGAGCAGATTATGAATTAATTTAAGTATCACCTTCATATTATCTTCTTCAACAATTACATATTTCAACGAAATTTATAAGCGTCAGTAAATAAATTATAATAAATTGAAAAATCAATTTGTTTTAGAGCAATGAATGATTTTGAGTTGTTACTATCCAACAAGTTCTCTTTTTAATATTTTTTAATTCGCATTTATTTGCAATATCTTTTTAAACTACATGTGAAAAATTCCTCCTGGATACTAACGTAGTAATATCTCCGTTTCTACAACCACGAATGTGGGACGAGCTAATCCGCCCAAGAAAATGTTTTGTTCCATGGCATGATCTCTTTATTGAGATCGTGGAGAGTTCTCCTATTCGGTTACTCAATTGTTCTGGTATTGAGATTTTAACTTGAGATAATATAGTCGCTTGGAATAATAAAATGAAGGTTCACGTTGCAAGGAATACCTTTACAGGGAAGCTGGTTTAACTTCCTCGCACTGGCTTTTTAAATATTAATTTTATTACCTTACGACTTTATGTCCAGATTAAATCTTCCCCACAGAAAAAACTAAACCCTTCCACACACTTTTCCACAAATGATCATCTAGTCAGTCCACGCTCTGCAAGTGCATTACGAGTATATAAGTATAATCAATACAAAACACTACAAGAACAACATGTAAATCTACCAGAGACCAAATAGGAAAATAATTCACCGACTCCAGATATTTTCATATCAGAGGGTTCGGCTCGGTAGAACTCCTAACTGGACCCATAAATCCTACTGATCCCACAATATAAATGTTTAAAATATCTTTTGTAATCCTACATGTATTTAAAATGACTGATTTTTGAATTTTTATATATAAATTCTATGACAAATCTAATAAATCTAAATTTTGAAAGAGAGAGCTAGGTTAAGATATTTGATGTAATATTAGATATTTATTTATATTAATAAATGACCATTCAGTGGCTAAGTTGGCATCGCGTTTGGGCCCCACCTAGAAGTCACGTTTTCGATTCCTTGGCTGGCGTTCTCCATTACGACACAAACAACATTTTCCGTTTACTGTGGTGGTAGTAGGAGATTTTCAAATATTGTCAGGTTATTTTTAACCCGTGAATGTTTGTCTTTCTTTTAAGAAAAAAATACAGATAAATATAAATGAACCTACCTATATTGTTAACTAACCTATCCAGAAACATAGTTTACCTTACTTATATTTAGAATTTTCAAATATAATATGTGAAGATGTCATCAAAGGGAGAAAAATTATATTATTTATGTTGTTAAAACCTTGCCACACGAGAATACTGATCAGAAAATATGTTGTAATGTTTCACAGGTAACATAGCATAAATGTAATTAAAATCTCTAGGTCGTAGCCATTGGTCACTCCAATTGGTGTGTTTGTGACTTAGAAGGGGGCCCGGGCTCATGGAGTGAAGTTTGTCTAGTCTTGTCTTGGCGGTGGATGCATCTGCCCACTAACTTCATAGCAGGCCAAATCGGAAGAGAGTGACCATAGTGGGAGGGATGAAGTCCGTTACTCCTGGACACAATCATTCCCAGATTCTTCCCACACCACATACCTTTTTGAAAGACAGCAGCATATATAAATATGTGTTAAGAAAATGAAGTATGATAGTAGTTTTTAGTCGAAGTATGATACAGTTAAATATGACCGAATCGGATAGGAACACATTAGGTCAGTTGGTAGATTTGCACCCTGGCAAGGCGAAGGTCCTGGCTTCGAGTCCTAGATGTGACCGTACCTTTTTTGATTTTTTTCTGTTTTCATATTTTCAGTTGAGTTTCACTAATATTGTCTTCAATTATTTCAATAGAATAAAATATTTTTGGCGTTTAATGAATTTCCACAAAAACACTGTTCCATATTTAATCATTGATCTTCCAAACGCCCTGTTTATTTTAATCCCTATCATTACAAACTTTTTGCCATTTTAAAATAAGCTGGGCTCGGTAAGTGTGTTTTCATGTTGTTCACAACTTTTTTGGGCCTTGCCGGTATTGATTTTCAAACACATTTTGGTCTCATGCAAGGCTATTTTTGGTTGGGTCTCAGTCTCCTAATTGCGGTTTCTCCATATATTCAGCTACTCAGGAATTCAATTACATCGGGTATATTTATGTAATCTAAAGTACTTAGGTAGCAGAAAATCTTGCTAAAAAGTGAAAAAGTTCGCTGAAGCCGCATGCACTCATGTAAGGCTGTCGCAAAAGCTGCAGAATCGCCCTTTAGGTCAGTGTAGTAAACATCATGGTCAGTGTGGTACACTCTTTGTGAAAGACCACTATCCGTATTCGTAGCTTTATTGCTCGAAATGGCTTTATCCGTGTTTGGTGAAAACACGTGAATAACAAAGCGCCCTTGAGGTGATTACTTCACAACTTTGCTCTTCCCAATCTTCAATTTTTCTCACTCTTCATTCTCGCAACTTACCTCTTTTGGGGATGCCATAGTCCCACGCACCTCGAAAAGTTGGGAAAGTTGTTAAAATTGTTGTTTCGATATTCCTTTTCATTTTCTTTGCGCAGCGCGCCGTGGTTATATTATAAAACGGGTTGTGACTTCGATACCATCCTGACCGGTACGAATGAAGTTCTGCAAAGTTGTTATCGGCTTTAGTCTCCACGATGAAGTTTATCCTGATGATAGCCAACCACTGATAGAAGAAATAAGTTCAATTCGGGAGACGGGTATGGTTACCGCCGCAACGAGAACCACTTATTGGATAATCAATACCTCTACTATATGTCTCACCAAGTGGTTTTACAGATGGTGATTTAACAGGGGTACCCGAGTTCATGAGGTGAGGTTTGTTGGGGTCTTGGTGGCAGAGGTGATTTTTACGTCCGTAACTCCTGTACATACTGACCCATAGATTACTCCCGTCCCTTCATACCCTTTTCCTTCTTAGAGCTTTCTCTCCTTCCTTTCCTCAAAAGACTCTCCACACACGAACACAAAAGCTTCCCCAAAGATGATATAGACCCTGAGGGATATTATTTTCCTCAGGGCCTCCTGTGTGGAACTAATGCATGTTTTTTAACACACGAAGAATATAAATAATCAATGAAATTGTTTTAAACTTTCTCCATTTTCATTTATGCACTACGATTGTTCGAGCTACGACATGGATGGCTCTAGTGTTGATAGATTATAGAGGTTACAGAGTTATCCAACTAATGTCGGTAGTACATCGCTTCCCCATGGTGGTAACCAAGGTACGGGGGATCGCAAGGCATCTGGTGGGTGGGTGGGTGGTTTGGTATATTTATGCCGCAAGGTTTCGAGAAGCAGAGAGATTTTAAGATCATTATAGATACGTCCTTTGCCTCCTGGCCGTTCTACACACTCGTTCCCTATTATAAGTATTTAATCTACAAGTGTGTTGTTGTGAAGAAATTTTTTTATTACCAAAAATCATTCATAACAGTTACATTTGAAAGTTTCCTTTGAGGCGATCGATGTGACAATAAAATAATAATAGTAAGATCAAAGTTCATTTAAAACTTGAAAATCTAATTGTTTTATAATAAATAAGGTTGGTGCCTTCAAAGAAACTAATGCTGATTTATCCAATATCCGCTTATCCGACACTGAATTCTCCGGGAAACGTCTCTGCCCTCTCGCGGGAGATAATCGAATAAATGAAAATGCAATCCCGGGATAAATACTCGGATTCGGTTCCGAGACAACCAATAAGAGTAGTACCGTTAATTGGGGTGAAGATAACGAGGTAGGGTGAAGTGGAAAGCCAACTAGGTTATATACACAAAATAAAGATCGTAATCTTTTAGAGCAGTTGGAATAATGAAAATTCTCACAATTCAAAACATAGTTTGATAATGAAAAAAATAAATAATTTGCTCGCCCCTATTATATATTTGAGCCGAGTTCAATTATAATAGAACACAAAAATACATTAATGTGAAGGGAAATCGAAACCCCTGGGCCATCATTTCGAAATACCTAGCTTTAACTATTAAATTAAACAATTAATAATTTGGTAAACTTTAAAGGATAATATTAATAATTTTTGACATTTTATTCGGAAACCAATAAGAGCAAAGATAATTTTTTTATTAGTTAATATCTATTTAACAACAGTTCGATAATACCTTCAGAAGTTGAAATGGCTATCATGTGTAACAATAATTACACAGCAGAACTTGCTCATAAATTTGAGGGTTAATGCTAGTACATACGTCAGTTTTAAATAATTTGATATAGGTACCAGAAAGTAATCTAATATGTCCCTTATTTGAATGCTGTGAATATAGTATAGGTCGGGTGCTTTAGATTGATGATAGTGACCTACCTATCTAATAAAAAAGTCAACATATTTTTTCAGCCTTTGTTACGTCAAGAAATCGTGCAAAACAATCGCGATATACAAATTTCACATGGTCACTTCGGGATTAGGAAACAAGATAAACTGTTTTAATAAAATTATAATCATTATTTTTGAGTAAATAAAAGGAAAACTATATTAAAATGGATTTCCACAAATTAAAATTGATAACAGAAAAAAAAGTACTACTGTGCTTACATTGTCCTGCGAACGCTATAGTTCCGTCAACCGAAACACTCCTACTCCTTAAAAAAATGGAGTGGAGCGGACCATGCCATGAACGTACAAAAAACAATTTGGGAGGTCAAAATATTGTGAATGTTATCCGTGCAATATTACTTGTTTCTGATTTTGTTTAAATTAAACGCATACAAATAAATAAATAAAATGAATGAAACTACAAAAATAACCTTTTTTAGATTGGTTAATAAAGAGATTTAAAAAAAAATTACGTATTTGAAAAAAATATTAAAAAAGCTGCCCATACCCATTCTGTTTTTTTTAATAAGAAGAGAACCTCTTATAAATATATTTTTTTTAACTTAAAAAAAATAGATTTCCTGCAAACGTATTTTTAAAATCAATTTAAATAATAGTCAAACCATCTACATTATGTTTTTTACAAGATTTTGTTATACAATAAGCTTAAGGCATTAAAAAACCTCTAAAGTTGGTACTACTTCACCCCCGTCGACTTTATCTACCTACTTCCGACTGTAGCCAACTGATCGGAGAAAGACAAAGTTTTCGATACGGTTGCAGTCGGTCAGCAGCTACAAATAAATGCAATGTGTAGCATTTTGATAGGAGAAATTTATGTCGGATCAATCTGGGAAGAGTTGGTATTTATTTGGTTTCATTGTTCAGCTCTACTGAATTTTATAGTTCGTCCAACTTTGATTTGATTATTTAACTGTTCTGTGCCTCCCTAAAACTTATTCTGAGTAGACACCGACGGAAATTTTGTATTGGAAGTTCACAATTTCGATGTCATTGTTGCAGTTGGGTGCAATTTTAAGAGCATTTTGATTAAAGTTAAGCCACCTACAAAGGTTAATTAATCATCATACAAAGTATACATAAAAATAATGAATTACCACACTTTGTATCCTGATGAAGGATCTTTGGTTCTGAAACATGTAGATAATTATTATTACTAGCTGGACAAAATTAAATTATTTTAATTTATTTAAAATGGTGCCACAAAGACAATCCATAAATTATTGATAAAACCAGCGAGTATCTGGCATGCGTTGCAATTTCATTCAAAAAAATAAAGTTTTAATTTGTCCGGTGCGTACACAAACAAATCAGAAGGTTTAGGTTAATGGATTTTCCAAATTTACCTCCTTCCATCCTCTACCGCTTCTACGTCTCCTTTGCAATACCTCCCTCTGCCCCTCCCTCGTCCCCCACACCTCCGTCACCTTTTTCCTGCGTGTCCTTTCCCATGCATCACTGTTCCCTCATCGTCCTCTTCCCGTGTCCCCTTCCCCATTTCCCGCATCCTCACTCTTCCCCATTCCGCGTTCCCCTTCCACCTTCCCCGCTTTACCCCCTTCGTCACCCCCTCTTCCCCGACCTCCTTTCTTGTCCACCACTTCTTTTTTCCCCTCCTTCATCCCGGATTCACCTTACCCTCTCAGTTTCCCTCCCTGCCGCTAAACTATATGAAATACACCAATTTTTCAAACATCTTGCGCTCCACCTATTGCGATTTTTATACCAATTTCATAACGCCAGAGTTGCCATTATATATACAAACATTCGCGGGGGTTCGCATAACAATTCACCAAAATTTCATCGCAGTAGGACTGTGGTATAAGAAATTATTAGAACATTCATTTTTACATAAGTAATAGTAGATAAATTTATTGCCAGTAAGATGTGCAACAAAAATTTAACACTCCCGATTATTATTCATAAATCCAGGATATAAAAAATGCATAGTGTAACGAAAGTAAATGCAAAGAAATTAAAGGATAACAATTATGATAAGCAATAATTATTAGCCTGAAACACTCATCTACATTGAAAAAATCTCCCTTCAATGTAGATGAGTGTTTCAGATATCCCGTGGATCCAGATTTAGTATATTTGGTCGTTTTGATTGGGAAAACAGTAGTTAAAATTGTTTCTCAAATACTCACCGGACCGGAGTGCTAACTACGGTGCTGAGATGATCTTACATGTTTTGTAAAACCAAGTTTTGAAATTTTAAAACTAGACTCGCATCCATTACCGTTTACACTGCATTGTTGGGTCAACCGACTTACGTTATTTTGACAGTCGATGTCCATCAAACTATGGGGTTAGTTCACAATCAGTGACAGATGGATTAGTTGGTCTACCCCAATAATATTGTACATCGGTCCTGTCTGATATGATTAAGCTAAAGGGGTTTGTAATATTATCAAAGCTGTTGTCAATTAAATATAGTTTAAGTGCTAACAGGTGCTCAACTAATACATGCAACGGACATTAAAAATTATACTTTATATAAATACCAAAAGATCATACGAGAGAAAAGAAACTACGGTGATTGGTATCTAAAATAGATAGAGGGAGAAAGACGCTTCAAGAGAATCGACAATTGATGCACTAAAACAAATATAAAATTTATTTTTACTTTAATTTATTTTACCGTAATCGGTTTCAGATTATTAACGCCGCCATTCTGAATATGGTTTTAACAAACTGAAATGGGAACGGTCATATAAATTAAAGTGGAAAGAAGTTTCATATTTGTTTTATTATATTCAAATAAAAATAAATTTAAAGGGAAAAATACCCATAAGAAAATTATTTTACATAAAAAAATAAGAGAAATGGACAATCATAAATATTTTTTTACGAATAATTTGTAGACTTTGATTGTACGGCCAAAAAAGTTTAGAGGGAAAAAAATCAAGTACTTATAATAATAGTACGTACGTAGTAAGTACGTCGAATTGAAATATATAAATAAATATGTATAAATCCAGACTTATGTCTGGTCGTTTTGTTTGGGGAAAATCGTAGTTAAAAATTGTAGTTAAAGTTATAAATTCCAATTTGGGAGGCGGGTATGGGGCCGCCGCCCCGGGAACCATTTATTGGATAGCCAACGCCTCTGACATAAGTGATTTGCTACGTTTTGTGACATAGGGATGCCCGGGTTCGCGGTATGAGGTTTTGGCGGCCGATGCATCTGCCCACCTGCCGTGTGGTGTGCAGGATCGAGAGAAACTAGTTGAGGGAGGTCTTTTATTCTCTCCAGCCGGAATCTTTTGACCCATTGCCTTGCACTGCGATTCATACAACGATCAATCCTGGACACACTGACCCCAAGATTCCAACCACAATACATTATTTTTAAACAAGAAATTGGGAAATACCCAAATTAATCAAATAAAATTTGACCCGCACACTACGGATTCGTAGCCACCCAACCATGGAGGCTCTAAATGAAAACCAGCCTTCCAAAAAAACAATAATTTTCTGATGACTTTATTTGCGGAGTTTAGGCATATGAATCTACTCAAATGTCAAAGCATGTTTATAATTTTACCCATTGGTTAATAATAATAAACATTCAAGCGGTTAAGAAACTCCCACAATAATTCAAAAGACATTATACAAAATCCCATGATGAAAAGGTTGTTATTTTCTCGAGTTATTCCTACCCTTAGCAAGAACATTGTCTCACCCCCAAGTCGCTGCCAGGCAAACATGACAGGGCTACATTATTGAGGAATTAATACCACACCTGGGGCGCATAAGCGTCAAATTAAACGGGCATTATCGGACATATTGGGGCACGCCACTGCTCTTCGGAGGGGGTATTATTGAACATGGAGATTTCTTGTAATTTGTAATTACAGTTTGAAAGGCGAGGGTTTTGGCTTGTCTTGTATCAAGTTGTTAACACTAGAAAGACCGGGTACTTCTCCATACCTATAAAGACCACGACCGTCATTTTGACGGCTGATCACTTTTTGCCAATTGGTAGGCGAATATGGGTACCGCCGCCCATTTATCGGATAACCAATACCTCTGCAATAGGACACTCCAAGTAGTTCGCGCTTTTTTTGGTGACTTAGCAGGGGTGCCCTGGTTCATCGCGTGAGGTTTGTCTGATCTAGGTGGCGAATACGTTTGCCCACCTACTGCGTAGCCGACCGGGTCGGGAGACACTTGTTGAGGGAGACCTAATCTAGACCTCTCCAGCAGGACCTCTCTCGAACCGTCGCCTTGCACCGCTGTGGAAGAGATTAATTCATTCGTCTAACACTCCTAAATACATTTACCAATTTCTTCTATTCATCCCTCACACCTTCTTCATTCATCCGTTACTCCTGGATAAATTTACCAATTTTTCCTATTCACCCCTCACACCTTTTTCCTTCCCAGAACTTCCTTTTCTTCCTTTCCCTAAAAACACCCTCCACACAGCCTCCCCAAATATGGCATAGGGCCCGGTTTCTTTTCTTTTTTCGTTTACACTAGCTCCACAAAAAAAACCCTAAGGAAAATTATTCCCCTCATGGCATTGTCATCTTTGGAGATTCTGTGTGGAGGGTACCTAAATGGAAAGGAAGAAGAATAAGTTATGGGAATTAAATGAGGTATGAGGGGTGGGTAGGAATCTGGGGATCAGTATGGTGACGAACGTAAGAATCTATTCCTTATCTCTGCGATGCAAGGCAATGTTCCGAGAGTCCTGCTGGCGAGGTCAAACGATCTCTCTCAACCAGTCACTCCCGATCTGACCTGCCACGTAGTCGTTTGCTGGACGCATCCGCCACCAAAATCCGAACACACCTTCCCCGAACAGATTCCCAATTTGGGAGGCAGATATGGGTACTGCCGCCCCGGGAACCATTTATTGGATAATCAACACCTCTGCCATAGGTCACAAAAATTGATTCGCTACGTTTGATGACTTAGTAGGGGTGCCCGGGTTCATAGGATGAGGTTTGTCCGAGTCTTGGCGGCAGATAATAATAATATTTGGCTAATTTATATAGCGCGAGTTTTGTGAAAAATCACCTCAAGGGCGCTGTACAAATAAATATGCGTCTGCCCATTAGCTGCATGGCAGGCCGGATCGGAAAAGATTGGTTGAGGGAGTCCCTTTGACTTCTCCAGCCGTGCTCTCCCGCAACATCACGGATGAATGGATTCATACGTCCGTCACATCTGGGCACACTGACCCCCAGATACCTACCCACCCCTAATATCCTTTTCCTTCCCGGAACTTCCTCTCCTTCCTTTCCTAAAAAGACTCTGAGGGGAGCCCTGAGGGGAATTATTTTTCTCAGGGCCTCCTGTTAGCTAATGTAAAAAAATACCAAACCCCATGAACCTGGGCACCCCTGCTAAGTCACCAAACTTAGCGAACCTCTTAGAGGGGCCTATGGCGGAGGTATTGGTTATCCAATAAATGATTCTGCCAGTTCTTCATGAGCTTACCCAGCTGAACCAATTCTGGTAAATGTGTGCATACCCTGTCTTTAGGTCTCCGACGAGCCATTGATATAAATTTGGGCCAGAGATATATTTTTTGTGGTATTTTTATAAATTATATGATACGCGATAGCGAAAGAAAGAGACAGACATACTAGTAATGTACTGGTACTATCATAAACGAGGAGGAATGGGTATGTTATAAACTTGGGTAAAGAAGGTTGTAAACAAACTCGGCATTATGGCCCAAACCGTCACATTGACGGCGGCGGTCTTTGTAGGTATAAGTCAATATATCTCAAAAACTAAATAAGACCCGCACCTGTTTTTTTCACCATAGTTGTAAAATCATAAATCATGAAATGTGAAAAAAAATCACACCAATACAAAAATTATTAAACATTATATTGTCACATTACTTTAGCCAGCCGTCAAAATGAAGGCACCGGTCTTTCTAGTGTTAATGCTAAATTAATTAATGATTCATTTAGAGATGTTCTGCTAAATTAAAGTAGGTAGACAACCCAAAATAATTCCAGCAAGTGTACTTATTGTTTGTTAAAAATCCTACAAATATTATTAATTTTATAACGAATTTCAAATTTAGTATATTTGCATAAGCTCCGCACTAATTAATAATTGAAAATAATTTCCATCGGTGTTATGTTATATATGAAGGAGAGGATGTTCTGGGAAGGAAAAATGTGTTAGGGGTGGCCATTAGTGGCTGGCTTCTTTTAGTGATTTAACAGGGATACCGGAGTTCATGAAATGAGGTTCCGAAATTAGTTTGTTCAGGTCACCGGGCAGAATCAGCCCGGATGAGGCGACCCTTTTAGGCGACCCTCTCGACCCATCTCCCAGCATCGCAATGGCGTGGTTGTTCATGTCAATCCTGGATACACTGAACCCCAGATTCCTATCCACCACTTATACCTTTATCCTTCTCAGATCCTCCACACGGCATCCCCAAAGATGACGTACATGTAAATTTTCATTTCTTGCTGGATCGCGATTATTAACCCCTCAGGCTAATTTGTCAGATTTTCGGACCAGCTCATATAGGTCTCATTGAAATCGTTATCTCTCCCTTACAATCATAGTTTCAAATATAATTTTAACAGTGTTAGAAAGAGACGATACCACGATTTATATTTAAATCTAAAAATTAACCGCAAGATAATTAAAACGTTCCCCATTATTTAAAAAAAAATTTAAAAAAGAAAGACAAACATTCCCGGGTTACGAATAACCCAACATTGTTTGAAAATTTCCTACTACCACCACAGAAAGCCGAAAATTTTGCTTGTGATGTGATGAAGGACTTAGAATCCAATGTTTCAGTTTCCGCAATTTGAAAAAAAATTATAAAACTGAAATTTTTTAATGAAACGGAAAAAAGCGAATTAACGATAACGCTTTTAAAACGTTTGCCAAAAAAATGTTTTTTGTTTTTGGGTGCATTCAGAAATATTTCATCTATTTGGATTTTATTACGAAATAAAATACCAAGCGGAATAAAATCAATATTTTGACCTACCGACAAAATGACACAATGTGGAGTTATCATATCATGCTCCAAGGTGATTATTGTGTATTCCCTCTTTTCTTTTTTTGCAATTTTTAAAACTGTATTTATCGCAAAAATAATTACGCATCTGAAAGGTTCTATTCAAAATCAACGCAAAATATTCATTCAACTCAAAATCAACGCAACTCAACACCTCTTTGAAAAAATAATAAAAAAAATAGCCATATTTATCCGTTTTTTTTTCATCACTTTTGATGACATTTCAAAGGAAGTTTAAAGTTAAATTCATTCTGAGTTGTCCAGTCACCTTACTGAAGACCTATAAATCATTAAGCTGCGGCATTCCGAATTTCAACCATTTGCAATGAATGATTTAAATTTTAAAGTTTCAAAAAAAATATACGTAATTTTTTAAGATAATATCTATACATATGCCACACCGAAACAGTAATTACATGAAACTCCCTCCATAGAAACATTAATTACATGAAACTCGCTCCATAGAAAAAAATCGCAAAATATTTTCGGAAAATTATTATTAACACATTATTTTCTCTTATTTACAATTTACATGAATGAAAAAATTCAAAGTATTTCTTTATACGCCATTTAAGATATTTCCCAAAAGATTTTTGTACTATTTTAAACGAGTCGTGTTTTATTAAACATGATCAAAATTTTCGCTTATATATTATCGTTTTTAATATTAGCGCGCTCCCTCAAACATTAGTATTTACATATATCCGGTTCTTCTTTTTGAGCGCTTACTAACGGGCCTTAAGGTAGGTACCTTCATTATAATATGATGTACAGTAAGGAACACGAGGAAGGTAGATGTATGGGTGTGATTGAAATGTACTTCAAGTATCAAAGAGCTGCGCTGCCGATACAAGCGAGTAACGTTCTGTGGATACGGTGGAATTTCATCTATGTAGGTTCATACAGATTCTGACAAGTACTTACTGATCAAAACTTTATCATCGGTTAGTTTCTTGAATAACAAACCCGCGGTCTGGGAACCAAAATTTCTAGGAAATTAATTTTCACCTGACATGTTTCTAATCAAATTCAATAGAATAATTAATGAATAAAATTAAATTTGAAAAGATGTTTTGTACAGGGTTTTCCAATAAGAGGTGTTATTTTGAATAGCCTGCTATTTCGGTAGATGTCACTTTTGAAACTGTCATTTTTTGACATTTGTCAAGTAGAAACTACGCCATTAATAAAAATTGAACGATACACGCTTCAACAACGCATTGAAATTATTAAAATTGTTATTAAAATTAAGATGTTGTGAAGTGGGGGACTTAGGAATAATAATGGACTCTGGAATGTCTTTCCGAACACATATAAATTCTATCTGTGACAAGGCATACAAACTTCTAGGATTCATCTTAAGAGTGACTAAACCATTCAGGTCACCACATTTAATCAAAATACTGTATGTCTCTTTTGTCCGCTCAATATTAGAATTCGGATCAGTCATATGGAATCCCCAATACAAAGTTAATATTTTAAGATTAGAAAGAATTCAAAAAAAGATACTGAAACACCCAGACTTTAAATCCTTTCGAACATCAGAAAACCTACAAGACTCATTAACATTCCATAATTTATCAACCTTAGAAGATAGAAGAAATATATCCGACCAGAAATTTTTATTCAAAATTATTAACAACGTTGTTGACAACAACTATCTTCTAGAACACATTAATTTTCACTGTCCAACAAGAAATACAAGGTCAAACCAACTATTCCACATCCCACACTCAAAAACAAATTACACACAACATTCATTTTTCCGAAGGACGTGCACAAAATACAACGATATGTTTTACGAAGCTGATATTTTCCATTTGTCCTCAGGCCAATTTATTAAATTCATAACTGAAAAAATTAAAACCAATTGTTAATTGCGAACCCTCCATCCCTGCTGTCTGTTGTTTTTTCATTCTCATTATGTTGTTTTTCCTTCTTATTATAAAAATAATAATATTTGGAACATTTACATAGCGCTATTTTTTGTTGTTGTTGTGAAAAACCCCCTCAAGGGCGCTGGCAAATGGCTAATCATTTATCCTTAAACGTTTTCTAATGATGTGAAAATGTGTTAATTTTATATATGTTCGCTGTTTAACTTCATCTTTTCTTTCCCACATGCTTTAATTTGTGTTTTTTCATTTCCGTTGTATTTGTTTTTCTTTTTTCTAACAATTTATTTTTTCTTTAACGTTTTAATCTGTGTTTATATATTATAATTTTTTTGCTGAAACTTCACTGGTTAATGCACCCATGTAATATGTAATTACCTTTTAATATGTACAACTGTTTGTTTCCCTAATAAACAAAAACAAAAACAAAAACAAAACAAAACGTGCAGTCGGCTTAGCAAAAAACCGTAAAGATTCCTACTTGCATATAATATAACTTTTTTATCTGAAATTTGCACCATCTTTTAAGGGTGAATTGACTAATTTGTTAGGTTAGGTTAGGTGAGGTTAGTTTATGTTAGGTTAGGTTAGGTTAGGTTAGGTTAAGTTAGGTTAAGTTAGGTTACAGCGGATTTACACTCAAGATGTCTTCAGATATAAGTATATCGATTTTGGTTGTACCGTATATCCTTTTTGCATACTTACTTGAAGAAAAAATCTTCTAAATGATCAGGCCGGATGAATTGTCGCCGGATGAATTGTCGGCCGGAAGAACTGTCGGCAGGATGAACTGTCGGCAGGACGAACTGTCGGCCGGATGAACTGTCGCCGGATGAACTGCCGCCGGATGAATTGTCGCAGGATGAAATGTCATGGAACCTTCTTTCGGATAGGCACCATGTTTCGCAGCCGTTCATCAAGATACTCCATACATAGGTCTTGATGAGGAGCATTCTCAGTTTTAGGTCTATATTATTCGATTCTATTATTATTTCTATTATTATTTCGACCTTTTATTGAATGCAAGCCTAGCCTGGAAGTGAAGTCTATATAACAAAATAAATAAATATATGTATATAATTAGCCGATGTCTAGAGCCTCTATGAAAACCATACAGGAAGAAACTTTAAAGTGAATCAAAACAATGGTTCTCTATTTTTTTCAAAAATTTCGAAGGCCAGAAAAAAATCTTTGAAAAGTCTTCAACGGACAGAAATGGCCTCATTAGCTTGCCCACCTATGTAGAAACATGTGCTATTTCTAAAAACTTCCAAAAGATTTTTCAATTTATTATATACAGTAGGTATATTTGCGGCACGTTCCAGAGTGGAAGATACTCACATCGCCCTTTTTTTAGAGTCCCAACTGCTCCCGTCTGAAGCCAGTGAGACCATGGCATCCCCAAATTGGGGTATGTTGTGAGGCTGAAGGTAGTGAGGAAGAGAAAGAGAAAGGGAAGAGGAAGGTAGGGAAGTACCTGGCTATTCAGATCTGGTCACCAAACACGGCTAAAGCCATTTCAAGCAACGATTCAATTCTGAATGGTGGTCTTACACCAGGGCGATACTGAGAGTATCTTCCACTCTGGAACGTGCCGCGAATATACTACAGATTATTTTAAATTAATTAATTGTGAAATAACACAAATTAATCAAATAAAATTTATTTGCCACGCCGGGATTCGATCCCGTGACCTTCGGTGTGCTAGTCAAGCGCCTTACCGCTGCACTACGCCGGTCGCCCTGATGTAAGACCACCATTCAGAATCGAAATGTTGCTTGAAATAGCTTTAGCCGTGTTTGGTGACCAGATCTCATTCCCCTCCTCACTACCTTCAGCCTCACAACATTCCCCAATTGGGGATGCCATAGGCAGTTGGGACTCTTGTGAGGCATTCACATAAAAAAAAAATTATATAAGATTTTTCAATTTTGAAATCACTGAAGTCGAACCAACCCATCTACCATAGGTCATTCCAACGAGTAGTAGGTAACCTCATGAACATGGGGTGAGGTCTGTCACCTTTGACACCTCTGCCCACGAGAACTGCCCATCAGCTGCGTGGTGGCTGGATCAAAAGATGACAATTGAGAAAGATCACACTGAACACCTGATTCCTAACTACCCCTTATTAATTTTTCCTTCTCAGAACATATTCTCCTTCCCTTCGAAGAATTACGAATATTTGCATGTGCGAAGCTCTCACTAAATAATACGGTTGGGGCTCACCCTAAAAAAAAACACAAGGAAGTAATAAAGTCTTATCTAATTTACAAAAAAAACAAAAACACGTGTTGGCAACCCCTTATTTATTTAGAAGGAGCTGTTTATATCGACATGTTCTCTCACAGAATAATACACATCGCCCCGGGTATGGCAACATCATTAAACCTCTCCTAGAAATATTATTGACGCCCCTGGAGAAGAAGGCTGTGTGCACTGAACAGAAAAGTTCTAGAATCATAATAATCGGACATCTTCAATAACGCTATTTTTTATATTAATTCCACACAGGAAGCCCTGATGAAATGATTTCTGTATGTGCCTATGCCATCTTTGGAGATGATGGGTGGATGGTCTTTTTGAGGAAATATAGGAAATGTAGTTCTGAGAAACCCCTAGAACCGTTTAGTAATATAAAAAATGCAGCAAACAAAATATCAGAACAAGACAATTGCTACAGAATACGCAAGAAAAATATTCTCGAAAATAAATGTACTAATAAAATTAATGTATGATTGCGAAAACTGTGAGCTATCTAATCTTAACTAAACTATGCAATTTGACTGCCCTAAAACGGGAAATCTCTTAGTTAAACAGTCGAAGCTTTCTCATAATATATCTGTACTTTTGTGTTCAAATATATATAAATATATATTGTAGGTACTTTATCGCCTGTCTGAATTCAATATATTAATTTTCTATTAAAATATTGTATTGTACAAAGGTAGGGTGAGAAGTTTCCGGCCTGACACACAGATGGCTCCAGCAGGTCTAATTTTTTTTACTTGCATTCTATAATACTATTCTTTACCAGCTTGCATACCAATTGTCAGGTGACAATTGGACATATGGAGAGTAACTTCTGGGAATAAAAAGATATGACGGGTGTGAAGAAATCTGGGAAAACCAGGCTGTTGGCGGGCAGTTGCATCCGCTACCAAGACCTGGACAAATTTCATCAAATGAACCCGGCATCTCTGCTAAGTCAGCAAATATAAGAACCACTTGGAGTGGCACATAGCAGAGGTGTTGGTTATCCAATGAATGGTTCCCGGAACAACGGAACCCATATAATTTTTTTCTTTGAGCGCCATTCGGGCGCGCAGAAACGCCCACATCACACTTCTATCAGTTTATTTACTCGGTGGCTTTATCCCACACCCCCGCAGTAACAAAGGAAATACCCGACTATGTTCCTTCTTACGTCGTACTTAGTATTTCTACTTGGGGTGCATGTGAGGTTACGGACAATGTGCAAAATGGGCGAAATGAATAATGACCAAATGGAGGTTAATTTTTTACTAGTACCGACTTTTCCCTTTAGAAGCTTTTCTTTTTATTAAACAATGTATAGAACATTGTTTTGCCCTGTTAACCCTCAGACCTCGGGCTTATTTTGTCGGAATGTAAAAATATTTCCAATTTGCCATAAAATCCAAATAAAGAGAATATTTCTGAACGCATCTGAAAACTAAAAACTTTTTTGAAATTTGATAAAATGTGCATTCAAATTTTATAAACTGAAATAAACATGTATATCGAACGTGGAATCTACCAATAAACAGCTTTATATGTCATTTCAATGGCCGCCCTAGAAGGAATGGTAACATCTTCAAGACGCCATACCTATTTACGGTCCTCCCACTCTACAAACACCGTTATGTGATGATTGGCGCGTGGACAATGATGGCGTCTTCAAGATACCATGGGTATATACGCCATAACCCCCACTCTGACCATCCTACGCCAACCGCAGGGACGTTGGTTGACCCCACCCCCTCCCAGTACTTCGCGCTACAACGGCCAGCCAATGACGAAGCTTGTTTCGAAATGGACGCCATCAGTTGCGTAACAGCCGTATAAGGACATTTTTTGTGTAAAATTAATATTGAATTTACGCAAGTTTTGCTAAAGTTATTTCAAATAAAATTATATAGATTAAAAGGCTGGACTAGCGTCCATACTTTTAAGATAAAATTAAATATGTTAATGTTTCCATTAAATAGATATAAGGGTTTTTTCATACTGATATCGGGCTAAAACCCCACTTGTTAACATTGTACAATTTTTACTGAATTTAATAAAACTGCTAGAATGAAGTGGTTTACATGAGATAGAGCGGCAAAGAGAGTAGTTTTGCTTATATAATTCAATTTTATCATTCCATTCTTGTATAAGGATGCACAAGCTGCAAAGAAATGCAGCAACGTTCAAGGAATAATCTTGTCAAATGCGAACCAATATTGGGCACGGCCCCGCGGCAGCGTATAGAGCGTCAAGCTCTGTTCAAATCAGTCACATTCGAACCTTTATCGTCGCGTCAACTCTCACCGTCTCTATCTTCTTGTACCGCTTCTTCCTGCCTGCACTCTACAATTGTCTTTGACTTCCGACCTTGCACTTCCTTGGACAGCTGAATTCTCTCTCCTCGGATACTCACAGCAACCGGACCAGCCCTGAGCGTGCACAGCAGCCCGCCGACTAGAAAACCAGCACCCGTATTTTACAGTCAATATAGAGGATATAAGTCCGATATAACATGTATTTTTAAGATATTTAGGCAGAGGAATGTCACCAATGCGCTGGAGTGAAGTATCACTGGCGTCCAGTATGTCAGTGTCCGCAGATCGCGAGGAGCGCAGGAGCCTTGTCCACCATGGATATTGGAGTAGGGGGTCACGATCCTCAGCAACGAGGAACCGACTTGAGAAGAAAATAATTGAATAAAGTAGAGGAAGACATAACAAGACCAAAATAATCAAATTCCTAAATCTAGGAACAATTTCCGAACAGTGGCCATTCGTCTCAGTCCTCAGATCTTTCCATCCTATTCCGATATACGTCCACTTAGTCAGCCACCTCTTTTATAGTTGCTTTCACTGTGACACCCAATACGTCGTAGTTTTGGGCATCCTGTCATCTGGTATTCTAATCACACCACCAGCCCATCACGGTATTTTATTACGGCCTTCAGTATCGCCATACCACAATATAGAATAGAAACATTGCTTTAAATGGCTTTAGTCGTATGACCAGACCTGAATAGCCAGGTACTTCTCAACCTTAATCTTCTCCACGTCCTTCCCTTCCCCTCTTCCTTAAGCTCACAACTCCAATAATCGAATGCATCATAAGCCACTATCTCCAGACAGTCGAGAATAGATGTTCATAAAAAAAGCTTCTCAAAAATAAAAATAAATAGATTAAAAAATAAAATTATATCAACCATCTATGTGAAATATTGTACCTACTAAATCCAGGTGCCAATAATAAATTGTTAGTGATTCTTTTGTATTCTACATTTAACTATTATTGTTTGTCATTCAGTTTTGCATATTTAAGAGTAACAAATTATTTTTAATACTACTTTTGTTGTAATTTAAATCATCCATGTATGTAATTTTTTGGGCATAATTGCCTGTTTTATGTACTTAAATAAAAATAAAATAAATAAAATCTCTTTTCGAAATCTTCGGAACAAAACCAATAATTTAGAGTGCAAAACTGGTTCGCATTTACCTGCGAACATTTGATTAAAAATATTATTATCGTTGCTATTTCTCTCTCTGCTATTTTTCCATCTCTTCCATTATAAATATTTCTTTGACAAGAAACAACTCTATTTCTGAGATCAAGAATCTTATAAATTTCCAGCCACCTTTCGTCCAATCGCGACAGTAATTTGGATTCTACGCAGGAACTTTAATTTAAGTAAAGCTGAAGGATTATACGATCTTTCAAGTTGTTTTCCTTATTAATTGAAGAAATTCCTCAATCAGCTTAAGTCCTTTACTTCATTTTTGTTACAGATTGGATACTCTCAGTATCGCCCTTGTTAAAGGCCACCTCTCAGAATCGAAACCTTTGCTAGAAATAAGTTTAGTTGTGTTTGGTGTAGTGGGTACTCCGAATTGAGGATGCCATAGTCCATCTTGTTCCATGCTTCTAGTATAGAGCAACATTCACAAGTTAGAGTTCTGATCAGAAATTTTGTCCAACAGTGAACTCTGTCATCATGAAATTCGCTTAGCTGATATTTCCAGATCAACGCAATTGTTTTTGCTTTAAACATCATTAGCTATGGTGCTTCAAAATATCCATTAAGTGTCTAAAAATACAAATATTAAGATTTCATTATCTTAAAAGGGGAATATTTTTGAATTGTGAGTCGTGGCATGGTAAAATTTGCACTTAAGATCTGCTAATGCAAATGAAATACGAGTTCTGTAATTTGAGTTCTTTCAAAAGGGAGATCATATTAAAATACTTTTTAATATGCTTTTTAATATTATTTGAATAATTTATTTCTACTTTCATTGAATTGTCTATTTTATCACTTAGTTTAATTTTAGTTTTGATTTTTCTAATGGTTATTTTTTCTTGTCCTTTAAATATGTTTTTTTGATGATGTTATTGCATTGTAATATATTGTGCCATGATACGGGCATGAGCCTACTTTGGTGGTTGTAATAATTCTAATTAATATTCTTGTGAAAATAATGAAATGACGTAAAATAATAAATTGAAATGAATGAAACCATATTTTCAATCTTCCATAAAACATTTCCACAGTGCTCTCAGAAACGTTTTAAAAAAATTGTAAAAATACAATAAATCTGGAAAATTTAAACAATGTGGTATTTTTCATTTGTTCATTAACAAACAACCAAATTGTAATAAAACAGTTTTCAGTCGAGCGAAGCCATGTTATTTTTAATATTTAGTGAAAATGTTTACTTCATCTAATTCAAATTGTTCGCAAACAAATATATATTTATTTAAAACGTTTTAATAATATACTAGTAAACAATTTATTTGATTGGAATTTTTTCGTGGAAATCCACCGCGAAAAAATAAGTAATGATAAAAAATCACCAGAAAACATTTACTTTCTTCTGTTCTTTTCTCAGTACTATATGAATAAACATTTCAAAGTAGGCTTTTACTTTTATTTACTTGTTCCACGAGCTTTTGAGGCTTTCAATTTCTCGCTCGATCTGTCAGTTAACTGTCAACAGATTCAATCAAGTGAATGATTTTATTTAAAATGTAATCAAGAACTCTCATTGGCTATTATTTTTAATAGAATAAATTTTCCGGAAAAATATGATGAAGTTTTCCGATTGAAGTGATAAAGAAAGAAAACTGGAGTGCGGATAGGGAAATGTTCTGGGACAGATACTTGAACAAGATAAATATGATTAAAAAATGATGATTGTCTGTTGAAAATTGAAAATTTATTGTTTATAACTTTTTTTGAAGCGAAAACATCTTTAGCGCCGTTGTGATTTGAAACTAGATGAAACATGGACAGTAAAAAGAAAAAAAATACTTACATCTGAAGGATTTAGCCTGCGAGAGAATGAGATAGAATAATCAGACTCCTCTTTGTGCGGTGATTTTTAAATAATTAATATTCAAATTCTAGCTGAAGTTCCAGAGTTTTTTTTAATAAGTTGAAGTCGTAAGATAAGTAAATTTTTTCTTATTTTGAAAGTCAAGTGTGCAAAATTTCATCAAGAAATATCAAAATTCTACTCTGGGATGGTAAAAGGTATGGATCAGTTTTTGAAATTTCTTGGTCACATTTTTCAAGACCAAGTTAGCTTAATTTCATGAAGCTCGGAATAAACCGACAGATTTGTAAAATGTCAAACCCTCGCAGCCCGCCAGTGGTTAGAGCAGAGCCCCGGTAAGTCCAAGGTCCTGGGTTCAATTCCTAAACGCCACCAATTTTTTTATAATTTTTCTGTTTCAAAGTATTGTTTTGGTGGCCAAAAATCTTGTGAACAGTCACTTACCTCTTATTTCGAAGGTCAAGTGTGCAAAATTCTTAATTATAAAAAACATATAATTCCGCTAGCTGGGGGCCCGGCGTTGCCCAGCTTTGCGCTGATTTTTTCGAAATCTTATATAGACAGTGACCTTCCTCTTCTTTGAAGGTCGAGTGTGCCAAATTTTATCAGACTCAAAATAAAACTCTATTGCATATAATGCATTACGAATTTGTTATATCAACGCCATTCAGAAGATCCCGAGGTAAATAATTTCTGTAATGACCTATTTTATCTTTGAGAGTGCTGTGTGGTGGGAATAGAGATGTTGTGTGGTATGATCGAATTTCATCATTAGATTCCTATGTTAAAAGGCGATTTTTAAATCACATAATATTGCTGTTCATAGTTTTCTAGCTATGTCTTCACAAAACCTAATGACCAATAAAATTAAAGCTGTAGAAATACATTTTTTTAACGTTTGTATTTGAAATACCCACATAAATAAGCAGAGCATTTTTTATTCAGTTCAAATTTTTGGTATGATTTTTAAGCTGAGTCTTAAAAAAATTTATATTAGATACTATTCATGTTTCTGATTTTTTCCTGAAAAAAATTATCTCTGAAATATTTATGATTTAACTGTCCTATTGTTTTTTTTTTTAACATTTTGGAGAAGGAAGTATTGATGTTTGCCTAAGATTTCTGTTATTTTTAAATGGTGCACAGATATAATTTGAAATTTTCCCGGCCAAACGTATTATCGTGATAATTTTTCGGTTATTATGCATCCTCCTTCTTTAGCCAACCTTTCGGAAAGCGTTACAGTGTACATCATCAGGGGAGGTGTGTAGAGTGTGTTGAACTGTGTGTTTAAGTATGCGTTGTTTAAGTAATACCTTGTCGCAACCATTATTCCTCTTAATGTGGTTTTCTGCATTTAGTGATGGTGTAGCAGTCCAATATTGGATACCAAGAGCTAATATAGCCCCGTCGTTCCTATTAATATTTTGGGGGTTTTGTGGATATTGAAATGAGAAAGCGCAACCCCGCAAAAAAACCCAAAAATTAAACACAAAACCTTTTTTTTACTCCTCGAGTTGGTAGTTATTATGCATTTATATATATAATAAACCCTTTTTGTCAAATTGAAATTAAATTGCTGCAAAATTATTTTCACCTAATCTTCTACATTCATACTTTAATTATTATATTAACTTTCATTTTATCAAGTGGATTTTATTTTTTTAAGTGTCATGTTCATAATATTATGTAAACGAAAACCTAGATAACAACCATTCTGTAAATTGCCATCTCAACACATATGGCGTTTCACACTTAGTGAGATGGGCAATAACTCATTACTGTAATAAAATGTAATATTAAAATAATAAAATAAATAAATAAAATGATAAATGAACTATGCGTTGCTATGTAATCTAGTGGAAACAATATTTTTTTTCCTCTGGTATTTCAAATGAAAATTCTTTGATCTCGATCTTTAGCGACCTTGATCATAATGTTATCGATACGCAGTCCGGATAACACCACAATTCACGCCTAGCGATTATTATACAATTATAATTTTTTGTGCATTATTTACCAATTTCAAATATTAAATCAACTTCAAAAATAACTTTAATAATAAGTTGGCATGGATGTCAACCGAATTTATTTACCGTGTCGATTTTTTTTTTACTTATACTTGTATGTACAGTGTATAAATAAGTAGTAGTTAATAATAAGTTCGCTGTGTCTGAGTACATCGCTTTGAAATTCAGATCCTCAGCAGTAACTGGATTATAATTATAAAAATCCAAATTCTGGGCACTTTCAAAACTTACCACATATTGAACGCTCTCCTGAACCAAATATATGTATATTACGGGTATATCGAGAAGTGCGTCTGTATTTTCATATAATTAAAGGCTTTTGTAAACGAAGCCTTTATTAAGGAGGACAATCACAATATTGGCACATTAGGTTAGAGAAGTTCACCTGCTAATTACATTTCTGTAAATTGTTGCAGATGTTAATTAAAATATCTAATTATCAGAAGATAAACACTAAGAAAACCAAATATTTACAATGTCAGACGTTAAATAATACGCCACCGATCGTCGGAGAAGTAATAGATAACCAGAGTTTTAATGATCATTAAATAAGGTTATAGAAGAGTTTTAATTACCTTATCTTATAACCATGAAACCTTTTTATATGCATATATTCCAAGATACAAACTCGATAAGATCTCGTTCTGTACCTAAATGAGTGCTTAATCTATCGTAAACTAATTTAAATAAAAAAATACACAAGGTGGAACAATACGTACCCGAAGGATTTTGACCAGAATTTTTTTTAATTATTTTTTATTTTTAATAATATTTATGTTTTACATGGTACATAATGATAATTTTACATATTAGGTTATTTACTACTCTTCCATTGAAAGCATTTGCTTGTGTATGGAAGGGGAGTGTACATAAATGATTAGAAGGGAGTGTACTAAGATTTCAGAACATATGTACGAAAGTAGATATCGTTTTGCTGTCCGATGATACTTTTTATTATAATAAACAAACAAAAAAATCTATCACACGTCGCCACAGATCCCACTGCTATGCCTCCACTGGCGTCCTCGTGTTCGTGGTCCGAGTCACTCGCAGCACTCGGGTTCTTGTATGGGTTCGAGTTCTTGTACGGGTTCCTGCTCCGAAGTCCGGCTCCGGCCGAATCCGTGCGTCCCGGTAGCCGCAACAGCACTCAGTACCCTGTCCGTGCTAAAGAACTCGGACCCGGGACCTGCTCCTAGAACTCGAGTAGGTTTAAAAAGAAACACGTCTCGGAGGCCTCAGGCAAAATGCAGAATTTATCCATCATTAGTGGCCAGACGCATCGCCCGCCAAGACCTGGACATAAGAACCACTTTGGGTGACTTATGGAATTTTGGCAGAGGTGTTGGTTATCCAGTAAATGGTTCCGGGGTGGCGGTTCTCCTACCTGCTCCCCAATTGTAAAAACTTGCTGTCTCTTTCTCGTTAATAACAATAAGCGGACGTATGCAATAGGTAGGTGCAAGGGGTTTCTAATTTATTTTCGGCAAGGAAATCACTGCCAATAATCCGTATAACTGGCAGGTTTCCTCGCAGTTCAGATCCACGAGGAGTCCACCCCTTGGAACCTTGTTCAACAGGAAAACTGGAGTGAGGGTCAGAATCCATAGCAGACTCAAGAAGAATTCATCGATATGCGAGCGAATCTTTTCACAATGTGAAATTATTATTTGTGCACTATAATACTAGGCCGATAATACGTCGATACGTCAAGCTTAGCGATTCGCAACGTTGCCAAAAATCGGGGACGTATTGCATGTCAGTAAGTACCCAAGAAATTTTGGTATAAGTTATTGAACGATGAATATCCGTTGACGTAACAGATTATGCTAAGAGAAGTGGAATATATTTTTTTTGTATATACGAAGCAGATACTTTGTGATGTGTCATTGCAATAAAAATAAAATAATTACTTTTTAAAAATCACTTTTATTTTTTTAAATTTACTTTAGCCGAACGGTTTCTGGTACTGAAGAAGCTACGGTTGTAGCGAAACCCGGTCGGCATCAATAATATTTTAAAAAAATGGTGTTTTCAAAATTATTGTTTTATTTTTAAAAATGATTTTAGTTATTTATAGGAAAACAGTTATACATATTTAATTAAAACAATAACATCTTAAATGTTTGCATGAACCAGTAAAGTAATTTTCTGCATAAAATTTGTATTATAATCAAATAAAAAAGCAATTAAAGCAAAACATGAATTGCTACAAAAAGGAAAACTTTTAAAAAAATTTAGAGAAAAGAGATACATAACGCAACATGGTAAACGGTATTTCGGCTTAGTTTGAAAAAATGTATTTTTTTTTAAATTACCCCCTTTTTTTGGGTGGACTTTTAATTTATTCTGCCAAAATTATTATACGTTTTTTTATGTGTATATCGCACAAGAGTCCCAATTGATCCCGTCTGAAGTCTGTGAGAATAGGCATCCCTAAATAGGGTGTGTTGTGAAGCTGAAGGTAGTAGGGAGAGGGAAGAGGATGGTGGTGAAGTAGCTCAGATCTTGTCACCAAACATGGCTAAAGCCATTTCAAGCAACGTTTTAATTCTGAATGGGGGTCTTACACCAGGGCGATACTGAGAGTGTCGTCCGCTCTGGAACGTGCCGCAACATTATTTTTAATTAATTAAGTAATTATAAAATAACACAAATTCCCTCGCCGGGATTCGATCCCACAACCTTCAGAGTCGAGAGCCTTACCAGACTAGAGTTTCTCGAAAGCATGAATTATGTCATTTATTTTGTGCATTTTACTATTATTTTATCTGTACCTTATATTAAAGACTATTCTATTCAGAAAATGTTAAAAGCCTTAACAACTTAACATTTCTAAACCACTTTCAATGCCCATTACCTCTTGAACGAATATATTTTTTTACATTAGCTCCACACAGGAGGCCCTGAAAAAAATAATTTCGTTCAGGGCCTGTGTAATCTTTGGGGATGCTGTGTAGGGGGTCTTTTTAAGGAAATAAAGGAGAGGAAGTTCTGGGAAGAAAAAAGGTAAGATGGATAGGTGGAAATCTTCAGTGTTCAGTGTGTCCAGGTAATCCGCCGCCAGATCCAGACAAATCTCACCCAATGAACCTGTGCACCCCTGCTAAGTCAACAAACGTTACGAACCACTTGGGTAGACCTATGTCAGGGGTTTTGGTTATCCAAATATAATATGTACCCATTCCCGCGTCCCAAATGATATACGTCAATTATTCGTTAGTTAAAAATAGGACGTCATTATAAATAATGTTAATTTTCTCTATTGTATCCCTTGTCAACGGGTTCAGAGCTAAGGATATTACCACTCTGCCACGCTATATCCGCGTAATAAATAAAGTGGATATTATTATTATTTGTCTCGGCGAAAACTTGGCACGTCCCGTCGTCACAGAAACCCGCCACATTAATCATAAGTCCGCGGCCATTCATGGCTTCCTGGTGTATGAATGATATGTTGTCGTACAAGGAAAATACTGCGGTGGCTGAAAGAACCGGAAAAGACATGTTGCATTCCTAGATCAAAAGAAAAACGTTTTTGAAATCATAAACACAATACAATTATTCATCCCATTTCGATAACTTAGGAACACAATGTTAATAGCGCTTCCATGTCAACTTAGAATCAGTTCAAATTAATATCTCTTTGAAAATTCATTAAAAGACATGAAAAAAAATAATTGAAAAATAGCCACAACCTAACGTAACCTATGTTTAATTTTTTTTTTGATTTCATCACTTTTAATGAAGGAGACATGAATTGAATTTATTCCGAAACAATAAAAAAACAACCGAATTTATACAAAACAAAAGGTAAATTTAAAAAATGTATCTATTTTAAAATGATATATTAATGATATCCTCGTTATGCGATTTTTTTTTACATTAGCTCCACATAAGAGACCCCGAGGAAAACAATTTCCACGCAGGGGTCTTTTTAGTGAGACGAAGTTCTGGGAATGAA
The DNA here is from genome assembly GCA_917563855.2 of Limnephilus lunatus. Taxonomy (NCBI): domain Eukaryota; kingdom Metazoa; phylum Arthropoda; class Insecta; order Trichoptera; family Limnephilidae; genus Limnephilus; species Limnephilus lunatus. The sequence continues at coordinate 36,070,675 of OU830601.1, forward strand.
TAATGTATGAGGAATGGGTATGGATTTGGGTGTCAGTTTGTCCAGAAGTAATGTACAAATGAATCCATCCCTCCCCCTGGGGTGGAAGGCAATTTTCCGAAAGATACCGGCTGAAGAGATCAAATAATATCCCTCAACCAGTCTCTCCCGATCTGGCCTGCCGCTCAAATGAAGTCACCGAAGTGGCGAACCACTTCTGGTAATTCCCACCTTCCCTCACGTTCCCCTTCCCCTTCCTGGACTTCTCTCTTCCCTCGGCCCCTCTCCCTCAAACCACCCCTCTTTCACTCCTCCCCCCCTCCTTTCCGCCTTCCATCCCTGCCTCTAAACTCCATGAAATTTTTCAAAATTTTCACCCCTCTTTCCAAACAACTCGCGCGCCTCTATTGCAATTATTTTATACAAATTTCAAAAGCCAGAGTTTTCCAGTATATATATAGAAACCTTTCCCAGACGTGCGCATAACAACTCACCATAGTTTTATCGCAATCAGATGAATGGTTTAGGGACGCGTAAGGGACAAACAAAGAAAGATTTATTTTTAAACATTAAGAAATATTTAGGATCGAGGATAGTCTGAATTCTCGTCAAATCAATTCCAAATTCAGATAAATTCTTCACAAATAAATTTGAAAAATGCCAATTAAATTAATTATATTTTTATATTAAATAAAATTAAATAACTTAGTTATATTTATATTAATTTTTTTTTGTGTGTGCTTTTGCAAAACACCCTTCAACTCTATAATCCAAGAGTGTGCAGCACCCACCTAACTTTATACAATAATATGGTGATTGAGGTGGCAGCCACTTGTCTGCTGTTCCTGCAGCAGCCTGATGGATGGTCGTCCCCAGGAAGCGGTTTCCAGACAAGACATTTATTTACAAGTTGGATATCAAATTGTCTGGACATTTTGTCAACTTAAAGTAACAAAGTTCGCAACACTCTGATCCTTGTTTCCACAAATGTTTTCCTAGGATATACGTAGCTGGTTTTTTTAAGAGGGAATCACCAGAGAAAACCAGAAATATGTTATTTTTAAATCAGGTTTTAGAAATATTGACTCTTTTCCACAAAAAAGTATAAATTGTTTTCGAAAGATTGTTCTTTTATCTACTAAACGTATGTTTTAAATTTTAAGAAAAAATGTTTTTTTTTTAGTATAATAAGGGTATAGGCCGTTGGCAGATTTGTTAAATTTTCAAAAAAGATTTTGTATTATACAACACCCATTTCAAAAAAATACATCAAAACAAGACCTTTGCAGTAAAATAAATCAATACATTATCTGGTAAATGAATATTTCAGAATTTTAATTTTAGTGTAAATAAAATCATTAAAAAATATATACGTACATGTGTTTCTTGACAAAAATTGGTTCGTTTGAGTATTTATTTGCATACTTACAAACTAATGTGTTTCAGATTTTTTATGCATTCTCGTTTTGCTTAGACATTATTGAAAAATGGTAAATACTTATGATAAAAAAAAATTATTACAAAAAGTGCATAATTTTAATAGTTTTATCATCACGCCTTTCAGCATTTTTGGATGTAGGTATAAATTAAAGCAACTTTGGAATGAAATAAAATCAAAATTGAGTTATATTTTAAAAAGCTGGTATGGAGAATAATTAATCTTTCTCATTGGAACCGCCCTGTATGATCGTAAGAACATCTTTCGACGAAATGCGGATTTTCTGCCGCTGGCTGGTTAAACGCCTTTAATGTTTTATTTAATTTTTTAAAGTACATAACAGAAATCATATATTATAGTAGGCTTTTCGGTTCACATTCGTAATCCTAGAGTTTTACAAAATTCCAAAAGTTTTTTATCAATGCAAATTTTATGATTGGCTAAGAAGCCAAATCGGAAGCAACTAAAATGTTTTTGCGAAGTAATATCTGAACTAAACTGCATTAAATAAAACCATTTACGATTGTACTTGGGTGGTACCTACCCATTAATTTGTTGCATTTTACAATATAACACGTGATAATGTTATAATTTTCTAAAAAAATACTTTCTTTTTAGATTTTTTTTTACATGAGCTCCACGCAGGAGGACTTGAGTAAAAAAAAATTGGGGATGCAATGAAAGGAAGGAGAGTAGAGTTCAGTGAAGGAAAAATGTTTGAGGGATGGGTAAGAATCTGGGGTTCAGTATGTCCTGGTTATCCGCTACCAATACCTAGAAAAACTCCATGAACCCGGGCACTCCTGCTAAATCACTTGGGGTAACCTATGGTGGAGGTATTGGTTATCCAATAAATGATTCCCGGGGTGCTTCAGTGCCTACCTATAAAAATAAGACAAACATTCCTATTACTATTTAATCGTCCATGACTTTTTTGAAGTACCTATTGGTCAGCTTGTAACTAGGTATATAAAATAATAATAACAACTTTTATTATTATTTTATATACCTAGTTACAAGCTGACCTAGAGACTATAGACCAAGCTGGCCCACACTACTTGCTTTATTCACATTCATACATCATCTCATACCTACTCTACATTTATTCTGACTCTTGGAATGATCCGACATAAGTTTATATATAATTCACTTGGATGTGCCATAAACAACAAACCAGGTGAATGTCACTGTTCACATGAAATTTAGAATAACCAACAGATTCTTAGAGATTAAAAAAAAAACATTAAAAAATCACACTGTTCATCCTCCAATTCGTAGCTTAACCCATTTTAGTGACGCATCCTCGTAGTTAGAAATGATGCCGTGATAAACAAGCATTTTTTTTAATCCCTGTGAAAAGATGGAATAATTATACCACTGCAGTCTCTGGCAAAGAGTACCGGTAATGGTAGCTATAAAACCGTGTCGTTTCCCGACAACATAAAAGTTTAGTGCTTTCAACACAAACAACGCGATGACGCATAAGCTATTACCGAACATGATTAAAAGCTCACCGCTTACTTGCTTACAAAGCTCCTATTATATATAACGCGTATTTCTGAGAATTATCTCCCGAAAACTAAAACCTTCAACTCTTGTGATCTTGTGATAAAGAGTGTTGCACTGTGAAAATCATACGATTTCCAACTTTCCGAAATTCAAAATACACAGCTGAAATAAAAGTTTAAAAATTGTGTTTTGATGAAGCTTCTCTATTTCTTCCACAGGGATACGGAATACGGAAGTCTTCGATACTCATGTTATAAACTCACTTCGCAAACAACTTGTCCATGTAGATGTCGCTACTGGATCACGAGACTTGAGTACCACCAATAAATTGATGAATTGTCGTAAAGTCAAAAATGTAATGCTTTCATAACCTCATTCACAACCAAACCGTTTCTGTGGCTGTCATTTTTATGTCCAGTCATTCTCTGATGTTCCTAGCAATGATTAAAAGCACAACATTTCTGACACAAGCGACGACGCTATCTTTAAAGTGTCGAAAGCGCGCGACTTGACCTGGCCCTATCCTCACAGATATATTGGCTGTAGTCGCCAAGTGTTGTTGATTTTTCGCATTATTTTTATACTGTGTGGAAACATGGACATTTCAAGTCAACGAAAGAAAGAGGATAGACGCGCTGAAAATGTGGTGCTGGAGAAAAATAATCAGGATTCTATGGACAGCTGGACGTACAAATGTGTCCATTTTTGAAGTTCTAAACATTCACGGTAGGCGTTCAACTATCCTGCCTACAAGATTATTTGGACACGTTGCTCGCCAAACTAAAGACACCAACTTGGAGAAACTCGTAGTCACTGACAAAGTGGAAGGAAGAAGAAGCACGGGCAAATCAACAATGTGACAGCGCAGAACCGAAAGGAGTAGAAGAGCCTTGTCCACCAAGGATATTAGAGAAGGGGTCACAATCCTCAGCAATGAGAAATCGACTTCAGATAAAGTCGCCAAGATACTTGAATCGTCAATTATCGGATACTTTCCTATCTGTGGAATAAATGTATTATAAATATTGATACTGACGATTTACAAGTATCCCCCATTTTTATACTAGCACTTACTTAATTTTTTGAAGAAAAGCATGTGATGAACCTGTTTCACTCCGGTATAGGTGGGTAAATTTTTTTTTTTAAATATAGAATATGATCACACTATCGACATCTTTCGGGTGGTTTTAAAATCAATATTAAAGGAATCTTTTTTAAACTTTTGGGGTTTCCTTACCACGAAGGGGTGTAAGCAGTTAGGAAAAAAACCGACTATCCAATCAGAATAGAGATGAGGACAGTAGGTGCGTCTTAAACCAATCACAGGCTGGGGGCGTGGGATGAGGGATTTGCAAAATTAAGATTCCAAGATTATCTCACGGTTTGGTCGGGCAGATATTTTAAGGGGATTGAACCACTTCTAACTTTGTCATAAATCGCATTTTTATGGGAGCAGGTGGGAATCGACAACAGTTGATTTCACGTCTGGAATCGGGAAGTTTTGCGGGGATCTCGGTGGCGGAAAATTCAAAAGGACAAAGATCGTGCACTGATTAACTAAAGTAGCAAGCGATCTCGATTACTTAGTAATCGTGAAACGGGAGTGGACATTGACGGTCTTAACCGCTTTTACAGACAAATATCTAGCAGATTCTGCAGGTAGACGATGGGGGAAAGTGTTAGACGTGGAAAACCCACAGGAGCCGATCTCTTATTTATTTATTATTTATTTATTTATTTATTTACATATATACGGCACAACACGTGCCATTAACATAATTGACATATTTATAAATAGTACAACAACATGAAGAATTTGAGTGAAATTTAAGAAAAAAGGTAAAAAGTTAGGTAATAAGCAGTGAATAAAATAAAATGTATAAAAGTAAATTATAAAGTGTAAAGTATAAAATATAAAGTATAAAGTACAAACCATAAATTATTAGGTAAAAAGTAAAAATAAAAAATTAAAGTGAGAAATAAAACAATAAATGGTAAAATGTAGAAATATAATATATCTCTAAAAGTTACCTAAAAAGATTTAAATATAAAATATAAAAAGTAAAAAAAATCCTGGATTATGTTATCCGATATGATAAACACAGTGACAGTGCCTATGATTTCTATAAAATTAGTAGTTTTAGTGTGAAGTACTGGTAGGCATATAATAATAATATTTACATGATGATTTGCATGATGTATTATAATATTTACGTGCTACTACCAAACAAATTTAGTTTAATGCATCTTTTGTATGAGGCCAGATTGCCGGCGGCGTGATCGATATTAGCATATTCATTGCCTAAAATATGTAAGCGATTTATGATTGAGTTTCGTTCTGCGTTCGTCAAAGTGTTGTCACAATGAAAAGGTGTTTTGAGTCGAGTCGGTCTACAAGGTACATGATAATTTATTAGCGAAACCAATTCAGGGGAGTCAAACCAGTTATTGTTTATTTTAAATAAAAAAATAAGATCGTTGAGTATTCTTCTATCTTTCAACGATATGAGTTGCATTTTTTGAGAAAGAGAATCATAGTTTATGTCAACCGCGGGAATTCCTGATTTAAAATTAATTGATCTGAGAAATTTGCGTTGGATTATTTCAATGGAGTTTGCGTGGCTTTTGTAGAAAGGGTTCCAAATGGGGGAATTATATTCTAAATGACTCCTAACCAGAGTTGTATATAGTAGTTTAAATGTTTGGATATTTTTTAAATCTTTACAAATTCTTAGAATGAAGCCCAGCATTTGCATTGCCTTACTAGTAATGATATCAATGTGGTTGGTAAATAATAGTTTAGTGTCGAAGGTTATTCCGAGGTCCCTTATTACTGGTACTGACAATAAGTTGTGATTGTTAAGTGAATAGCTATATTTTATAGGGTTTTTTATTCTAAAGAAACTCATGATTTGACATTGTTTAGTGTTAATTGTAAGTTTGTTAATTGTACACCATTCTGCGAATTTAATAAAATTAGTTTGTAGGGACAGACAGTCATACGTATTTTGAATGATTTTATACATTTTCATATCATCAGCAAATAATAATATGTTAACATTAGAAAATATGGAAGTGACATCATTTATAAATAGTATAAATAATATTGGACCAAGGTGCGAACCCTGAGGCACGCCGCTAGTGGCTTCAAATTCATAAGACAAGTGTTCTTTAATCCAGACAGTTAGTACACGTTTTGACAAGTAATTTTTAATCCAACATAATAATTTACCACTTATTCCTAGTTTAGACAATTTATTTAAAAGAATTTTAATGCAAACCTTATCAAAAGCTTTGCTAAAATCCGTGTAAATCGAGTCAACTTGTTCTCTATTAGCAAGGGCACCTGAGATAAAATTTTCGTACAGGGTAAGGTTAGTCAAGGTAGATCGGCCAGAGACAAAACCGTGTTGAAATGATGAAATATTAAATTTTATACAAGAACTTATTTTTTTAAGAATTAACTTTTCAAAAATTTTCGGTATCGACGATTGTATGCATATTGGTCTGTAATTTTCAACTAAAGACTTGTCTCCGGTTTTAAATATTGGCGTAAGAAAGCTTTTTTTCCATATTTGCGGGAACATACCAGTTGAAAGTGATTGATTAAAGAGTAGGTACAGTGGGTAAGAGACACTACCCCCACAGTTTTTAAGAAATATGGGGGGAATTTTATCTGGCCCTGAACAAGATTTAGGTTCCAGTAGTTTAATACATGCTGTGATTTCTTTTATCTCAATATGTAACTGACTTAGTTGTAAATCTATATCTGACTCAAAGTTTGGAATGTGTTCATCAGGGATATCAGTTTCATACACATCTTTAAAAAAGTCTGCAAATAAATTGACAGTTTCTTTGATTTTACATGAAGTTTTCAGTTTGTAGTGCATAGTTTCAGGTATGCCAATGTTATTGTTATTTTGTGTTTTACAATAGTTGAAGAAATGTTTTATATTGTTAACAATAGAAAATTCAACATTCTTGATATACTTATTATAACAAATGTTTGATAATTTATTACAGTCTTTACATAGCTTGCTAAAAATTATAAAATCGGAAAGATTTTTTGTTTCTCTGTAAATTTTATGAGCTTTTTTCTTTTCGATTACTATGTTAATGAGGTCCTTGCTAAACCAGTTAGGGAAATTTGAAGATGATTTATAGCTTATTGGAACAAAGTTTTCTATGGATTTATATAAATGTTCATAAAAGGCTTTAATATTGTCGTCAAGATTATCTCCTTCTAGTACAGACCAGTCGGTGTTATATAGGTAATCGCGTATTGCGACGTAATTGGCTTTATTAAAGTTGAGAAATTGCGTCTGATTTTTAATTTGGCATTTTATAGGGTTACATAATATAGTAATGTCTAAAGGTGGGTGATGAGAATCAGGGGCAAGAACTGAGTCGAGTGACTTATCAACCGCAGTTGACATGTCGGTACAAAGAACAAGATCTAATAATCTATTATTGTCATTTTTTACATTGTTTAATTGAACTAGGTTAAGGAAATCACATAATTCAACTATTTCTTTTTCTGTTTCAGATAGGCTAGGGATTTGTGATACTGTAGAATTGTCGCGGGTGCCCCAATTGATTTTTGGTAAATTGTAGTCACCGATGATAGTGATTTTACTGTTTGGAAATTTGTATGACAGTTGTTCAATATCCTCAAAATGACTCTTGTGTACACTTATATCCGATGATGGCGGGATGTAAACACTGCCTATGATATTTTTTTGATTTTTACCGTTCAATAAGATATAAACTTGTTCCACATAAGAATTTTTGGTTTTCAGAAGTTTTGAGGGATGTTCCTTGTTGACAGCTACCATTACGCCACCGCCTCTAGATTTAGAGCTGGTGTGTTGACTTCTATCAGACCGGTAAATATGATGATGGGGTAGACTGAGCTCAGCAGAGTTGATTGATGGTTCCAGCCAGGTTTCCGTTAGAATGATGATGTCATGATGCAGAGTCGGGGCTTGTGTTTTAAAGTCCTTAAGTTTAGTTTTCATGCCTCTGACATTTTGATAATAGCATTTCAATTTGTTTCGATTGTGTCGTTTTTTGGTAGAGTTGATACAATGGTTGGCTTGGAGTTTATGTACTTTATTGTTAGGTTTGGTTCACCATTCTCTTGACGGTACCTCTTCGAGGTTGTCGAGGGAAATCAATTCATGTTAGTGACCATATGAAGTCTAAGATTTTGTATTGGATTTTGTCCGTTAGTTTAGAGGGGAGGGAAGGTTTACGATCTCTTGTTACTTAATTGGGTCTTGAGTATGAGACATCTGACATGATTTTGGGTCTCTAAGGTACGCATTAAGCTGAAATCACCACTTGATTTTACATACAGATGATAGGAGAAAGAAATTAGTGAAAAAGCATAAAATTTAATGACCTGTCAGGATTTTAAATTATTTGAAAACTCAAGTATTTTCTTGATCACTAGGCGAATAATTAAGGGGGATTTATCGGTTTTGGTGCCAGAGAGGGATGTAATATGTAGGAGGAACTAGGAAATGGGGGAAAAAACGTTCGAAGGCAGTGTTGGAATGGGATCTTGGCAGTGGTTATAGCCCGTGCGAATGGAGAATCGAGGTCATAAAAGGTTAGATTATTATAAATAAGGTCCTACGAGCATCACGATTTTGCTGGGAGGTGACCAAGTAATTGGAGTTTGCACTTGGGCATTTGCAAACGCGAGAAATATTAAAAATTGTATACGAACACAAGAAATGCGACATATAGCCAGTAACGGACACAGCTGAGTGTGCACACTAGCGGTACGTTCGATAAAGGATATTCAGTCACAAATTTATTAGAAAATCCATAGCCAAATGTTAGAACGTCGGAATATCTAGGCAGTGACGTGTTGGGAGAATTTTAAAATAATGAATGCTTAATAGATAACTGTCGGGCTATGTTGTAGGTTAATGAGTTGAAATTGGATTTGGGTTAAGCCAAGAAAGTAGGGCAGTTATATCGAATATTCAGGATACAACGTATTTGAAAGCAAATTAAAAGAGGGTAGAACGGACACTATAGATTTTCGAGAAAAGTTGAATTAATTATTCACACGATAAAAGGTGGATTATATCCACTAATCATGCAGAGATTCGTGTGGGAATTAGATGTTTGGACCCAAATACGCCCCTGATCGACTGCAACAGAGGAGTTACGTCGTAGGAAGGCGGGTCGATCGGAACGGGACGTTAGAAGAAAAAAGGGTGAACCGACGGTATAGGAAAGTGGTATGAGACAAAGACGATATTACGCGTTTATAAGGTTGTAAGTTGCAAAATTTAAATTTGATTGATGGGAGAAACAGGTTATAAAAGACGTAGTTTGGTCGAAAAAAGGGAAGTTCGGGTTGATTTTTGGGAGAAGAAGAACTGGGAAAATCGTGCGTGTATCGGAAGGTTACTAAGGTTTATAGCTGGACTGAAAAAATCGAGACTGTGTAGTGTTGGGTTAACTCTGTTGATTATGCTTTGCAAGTGTAGATTCAGTGGAAAATACATGACTTGATTCACGAGTCAGTGGTGAAAGGTGTTAATCGATTAAAAGGGTATGTAAATTAAATCAATAAACTCTAATAATAATATTTAACCTATCGATCGGACGAAATAAAAATCGGAAAATACGTATTATGAGAATGGCGGTCTTATATCTTATCCGGTGATGTGTTAATTATTCACAAAAATAATCGTCGGTAAAAGTTCGTGATTGTTATCGTTTATTATGTAGAGAGATAAAAGATATCTAAAAATATTTACCCTAAAAGAAAAATATCGGCCTTGAATTTTAATAATAATAATAAATGGTGCAAATTCGGATGGGGGGGGGGGGGGGACTTAACTAACTTAATTCAAAATAATAACGGATCGACCAATAAACAGTCGTTCTAGGTTTACAACAATGGCCCCAGTTTTGCGATAATAAATTTCATTCCTTTTATAAAGATGTCGTGATAGACCGCGAAAGAACGAAATTAATAATAAACTTAACTAGATTTAAATAATCTTAGCAAGGGTTCGGGAGTCAGGAATGATATCGGATTTGGTATATTTTAATTCCAATAGTTAGAACATAGTAATCTACGAAAACGTTCAATTTGTGAAAGCTCACACCAACGGCGTCGAGCGGTTATTTACCATATTTAGTTTACAAATAAAAGTTTAGAAGTTCGTAGGAAGTTTTGTTTTCTCCACAGGTCTACGGCATACGTAATTAAGAATTGGTCGTGTATATCTCCGACCGGGATTTTTAGCAATTACGTACTCGGTAAGTTGTTACACCTAATTTAAATTCCCAGGACATCCCGGAACGCGACGCAGAGATGCCAGAACCGAAGCTGCCTCGTGAAACGGAAGATTTAAATAAATGACAACATTTCATAATATTATTTCAGGATATGTTCAACGGTGTTATCACCAAGGACAGTGACCTTTTCTTGCAGACAGCTGATGGCACTGGCGGGGGAGCAAAAAATGAACGAGTGTTGTACCCTCAACCAAATGGGGAGTCCATCGGGGTATACGACATACCCAATAGAAAGCGACCGCCTGCAACCTAAACACTCCGAGAGTGAAACGTAAATTTAAAACTAACAGGTACTCCTTTGAATTCCTATTTGTTGAATTGCGCCTTTTAAACTTTATGGTTGAACAATGTGACGATGACACCGAGGCTATACATATGTGTCAATATCTGGTCAATCGGTAAGGGTCTTCCCACATTTTCCTGTTAGGAGAGGATGCTCACCATAGACTGATCGGGTCACGCGAGATGCTGGAAGCAATTCCCTTTCACGGAACCGTGTCGAGAGAATGAGCGTGACGAGACGGATTTGAAATGAGTTGCCAAACGGTATGTAAGGACGCGGTTCGCTGACGGAGGCGTCTTGGCCAAAAGCATCTCGGGTTGCCGGCAAGGTAGTGTGGGAGGAGCATAAGCAGTTCATTTTGTGAAAACAACCCTGCAGCGCCTGCACATTTTTTAATCCTATCGACCTAGAAGCAATCATAACGCTTAGGCAATACTTAAGTTGTATGTTCGCTACTAGAGGTGGTTTATTCGCTGGACCGGTCACGCAGGAGGAAGGATCTGTCTATCACAAGCTGTAGCCACATGTTCGCGAGTAGAGCCTTGACAAGGGACGAATTGGATTACCCCTTCTAGAGCCAGTAACGTAGTCCCGGAGGTGTTCGATACTGGGGTTGATCGGGAAAGGTTTGAAGGCATACCGTCCTTCCTTGGTTATGGAAGGGTCCGGGTATCTGGTTGGTCGTCAAGAGATCTTCTGGGTGCCATGGGTATAGCCTTGACATGCTTTGGTCGGGAGGTCGTGTCCGGAGAGCCGACCACCTGGTCAATTTGGTCAAGTGGAGGAGCCAGTACTAGATTGCAAAAAATGCATGATCCATTCTATCCATCCCTCCCTTATCCCTTCCATCTTAGGTACGAATTTTGCGTTTACTAACAATAGAATATTATCACAATTATGTATAGGGTCCAGCCATGGAGAGCGATGCAAAAGAGCCGCAAAATATCTAAATGAAACATCCTAGGTATGTATTTTAAAATCTATTAGGACGTCTATTAGGATCAAAAATCAACCTTATAGACTCCCAAGAACTACAGGGGGTACTGTGAGAGTATTAAAGCAGCGTACATTATTAGGGACGTAATGGGGACATATTTAGGATAGATTTAGACAGTAAGTATCCTTCATACGTTCAAGAGATACAGAGAAATTCTTCCACACCTTACCTAAAAGAACCAAAAGTTACCACATATAGACATTAAATACCTATTCTAGATTCTCTAGAACCTTTGAAACAAAAATAAAACACAACGTAAAGGAAAGGGTTTATTGTAAAGTTTTCCCGGAAGGAGAAAGCCTTTTGCTGTGTTCAGTCACAGGGGTGGGAAAAGCGAGTCATGATTCAAGACATTATTGGTGAATCATACAGTACGAGAGAAGGGTCTACCGTCCAGAGATCGAAACGCAAGAGAGGAGAGGTATTAAAACCCAAGTAAGGGCCCGACCCATCACAAGCATAACATACGAGTAATTAACGTTTCCTTCATAAATTGCCTTCAATAAATTGTAAGACCACTCTTTGCGTCAACTTTTACTTTTTATGGTCTGGCTTGACGAACATAAAATCTTTTAAAAAAAGGCGAAAGTTTGTACGGATGTGTGTTCGTTACTCTTTCAGGCAATAAATACCTAACGGAATTTAAACATTATTTCATTAATTATAGTTACATTATTTGCTAGAGCTAATAGGCTATATACATTGGTAATCTCTTTCGTTATGAATAAGCTTTGGCGTTATGAAATTATTTATTATACTTTTGACGTAAATGTTTGACGTTGGCTGTCATTTTGTTATTTGTTTAGGTTACTGTGGAGATTTCCTTGGTAGCAAAAATTCAAATACGAGTATTCTAATACGAATATTTAGTATAAAAAATATAAAAAAAATAAATAAATCATATAAAATGTAGCTTAATATATTAATAACTTAAAATACTTTTTTTTTCTTTTTTGTGAAAATTTATAATATTATTATCCGTAGTAAATAGTATAAATATGTTTGTTAATAACTTTACTTTTTTTCTTTATTACGTTTTATGTTTTTCTTTTTTATGTTTTTCCTTATAATGTTTATTTTTTTGTCACATAAGTTGAGTAGGTAAAAAAAAAACGATATCAAAATTTTAACTTAATGGAACTTAATTGGTCTACAACATATGAATTTTCGTTTTTATTTTATCATTTTGTATGACTGTTTGTTTCCTAAATAAAAAAAATATTTAAAAAAAAATATATATATGTATATATATATAAAATAGGTACTAATCTACATTTTGACTTACTATTATGAATTCGAAACGGCCCGTATTTTATTGTTTATTTATTTTTCAAGGGGTGGGGGCGAATATGCGAGCGAAGCCGGGGGCAAAAGCTAGTAGGTAATATGTGAAACATATTTATCATATAATGTCAATATCTTTAAAAAATCATTTATTTTATTCCCATTAAAAACAAATCATGAGAAAGTGTCGTAGAGTATTTTTTGCTAATTTTTACAGATTCAAAAAGGAAAAATGACTGCAAACCCAATGCAATGGCATAAGATCCTCGTTGTTGTTTGACCCATTTCTTACTTTGTCGTCACGAGAATCTGTTTTTTTTTGTCGTTTTCCTTAAGAATTGAAATAAAATAGTAGATAATAAATAAAAGTACCCCTGGTTCGTTTAGCTACTTGATTTTTCCTTCGTTTTCTTCTGCACTCCATTTCGTATAAATATATATTGTACCCAACTTACTTATCAGATTCATGTGTGCTGGTTCATCGTCTCTATATGGTTAAGACGACATTGAGCACGATTTAACTCCAATACACACTTAACACGCGGCGTGCTGTGGAAAATGGTTAAGATTTTCACAATTCCGATATTAAAAGCGCAAAATTTTTAAATTACTTTTTTTTTCCTATTTTTTTTTAAAGTTAAATTTCTTTAGCGCCGTTAAAGACATGAAATTCGGGTGAAAGGGAAATGCGTCACAACTCAGTTCTACACAAATATTCGGTTCTAATATATTGCGGTAAATTCGCACCTCAGCGCGTGGCTTCCATAGCGTAGTGGGCAAGGTGCCTGACAAATCTCAGCAGTCAGTGAGAGAGACATCAAGCGAACGGGGTTTGAACCCTACGAAATCCAAAAAAGAACATTTTTATTTTGTGAAATCAATATCCAATCTTCAAACAACTTTAAAAAACAAGCAAAATAAAAAAAGCTTTCCCATATGGAAATTTTTTAATCATCCCTTGAATAATTCGTTGAAGAATATAATAGATTAAATTCTACATGATAGGCGAATGAGACGAAAATATCCAAACTGAGTTCTGAAAATGAAATCTTGCAGCGAAACTACGACATACTATCCCAAACAATGAACGAAATCGAGCAAACTAACCGGAACTGCAATCTGAAGATTCAGATGGTCCCGGAGAAGCGGAACGAAGACATCAAGATTACAATACAAAACCTGTGTACATCAGTGAACTATTAATTGTACTGTCATCGTACACCACGTCACCCTGACGCAACTCCCAACTCAAGACCAAAAAATATTGTACTAACTCTGCCCAGCCCTCGAATCCGTGACGAATTGCTGTCTGCGGTTAAGGTATTCAACAAGAGGAACGTGGATAGGAAACTGAACAGCCAACACCTTGGTTTCACAGATTCTTCTCCGATATACGTATGTGAACATCTGTCACCTTATAACAAGGAACTTCATGCAGCAACTATGCGAGCAGCAAAGGACCTGAACTTCAAGTACGTATGAATTAAAAATGGGCGCGTCTTATTAAGGAAGAATGACATGTCTCATCAATCTTATCGACAAATCACCCTCAAACCCGTCTTCCTCCGTCCTTTAAACTTAATGTAAACGTCTTGTCAAAATTACAAAATGGATCTGTAAATTTTCTACCAAAATGTTAGGGGAGTTAGAACCAAAACAAATGACATAAAAAACGAAGCTGTAATCAATAATTATTATATAATCTGCTTCACCGAAACTTGGTTGAGTTGATCATTATTCAGTAATGAATTGTTTGATGAGCGTTACCTGGTCTTTCGGAGAGATTGCTGACTTAACGAGTCTATACAAAATCATTCATGATAAGCTTGAAATAACTCATTGTCTGAGTAATATTCTTATTAAGGTCCCCAATAGACATAATTTAAGGAGTCAGAATACATTTCATCTTGAATTATATAAAAATAATATTGCATACTTCAATCCACTGTATCGAATGTGTCGTCTTTATAATTCCATTGAATGTTACCATATAGACATCTATGCAAATAGTCTCGCTTACTTTAAAAAGCAAATTAACAATAGACTAACCTAACAAGTAATTGAGAAATGAAAATACTTATATTTGATCTTGAACTTGAATGTAAATGGCTGTTTCTTTTACTCTATTTGTACCTTACTTTTTTTTGTTTTTCTGTTTTTCACATCGTATATCGATCTTTTTTTATTTTTGTCATCTCCATATTTTATCATCACTATTTTTGTTATCTTTCTTTATACCTACCTCTGTTTATATTTTACTATTTCTAATTTCTGTTAACTTCTATGTATACATAGCAAAAAACAACTATTAAACTGTGCATTCTGTGAACATTTTTAAGTGAACTATTAACATCTACGCTTTTTACAATGCTAATCTAATGACTTTTATTTTTATTTTAATACTCTATAAATTTTCCAAAACAATAAATAAATAGCGACTTTCTAGTTTCACTTCTACCGCGTGTCAATTAAACACTCTGATTTTTTAATACATTAGCTTCACACAGGAGGCCCTGACAAAAATAATGTCTGTCAGGGCCTATATCAACTTAGAGAATGCTGTGTGGAGGGTTTTTTTAAGGAAAGAAAGGAGAGGAAATTCTAATAAGGACATAGGTATGAAGGGAGGGTAGGAAAATGGTGGTCAGTATGTCCAGGAGTGACGGACGTACGAATCCATCCCTCCAACTGCGGTGCAAGGCCATCGGTCGAGAGATTCTGTCCACCAGTCTCTCTCGATCCGGACCGTCACACAGTAGGTGGGCAGACGCTTCGGCCGCCAAAGCTTGGACACACGACGTTGACGGGGTGAGGTCAACCCGGGCACCCCTGTTAAGTCACCAAACGTAGCGAACCACTTGAGGTGGCCTATGGCAGAGATGTTAGTTATCCAATAAATGATTCCCGGGGCGGCGATACCCATACCCGCCTCACAAATTAAAGTTTGGTGGAATATAATAGCTTATGTAGTGATACACCCCCTAGACGCTGCATCCAGCGCTGCGCCAGCATTAAAGTATTGTAATGCGAAAAGTTAAATAGTTTTCCATTGCAATGCCGACTCAACAATACTGTTGTATTGTGACGTCATAATGGTGTGTTCCTAATGACGTATCATGTTCGCCGAAGTTTGGCTCGGGAACTTATGAAATTATAATGACTAAGTCAACTTGGGTCGTTTGAAATTCGCCAAGTTGGATTCTGGATTCTACATAGTTGGGGGAGTGAGTGTTCCAAGGAGTACATTGGTACTGAACAGGGCGCCTAATACACTGAGTGCAAAAGGTTGACTCATTTGGATGTTTCATTTTATCTGGATGAATACCGTTTGCAGTTTTAATGGGTTATTTGCACCATATATATCTGTATTCAAATCTCTTCCATGAATTATTACTATCATAATCTTTTCCTGATTGTGATGCATGGAATGGAAGTGTGAATCCTGGAAAGAGCAACATCGAAGAAATATAAAACTAGTGATCTCTAGGACTGATCGCTTGTTAGGAATTCCTTGAACGGATGATTCTGTATCTTTTGCGACAGCGTAACGCGTGCTTAATCGGCCGTCTTTGATTATATAATGTATAATCAAAGTCGGCCGTTTACTTCTGTATTCTTAAATGCGGTTAAAGACACTAATGGTATTCCATAACGCGCTAATGAGCTAAACGCACTTATTTTAAGACACCAACTTTTAAAAGGAATTACCCTAACGTCAGTGATGACAGCGCTTTTTCCGCATAATCCTCTTTATGTCAGTCGCGGAAAAATTTGCGAATCGAATGTCATCGTGTAAAAATATGAAAATAATACGACAAACGCATTTATGAAAGACGAAATCATTCATGAACACCTTTTAGGCTTGTTTGAAAGTAGTTTTAATAACTAATAAATAGTGATTCGTTTTTTTGAGTAGATAATAAATCCATTCAACACACCACGGGCATAGAAAATCATAGAAATTCACAGAAATTTGACAGCCAATAACGCACGTACAGACGCCTTCCGATATCCGACGGAATTCGCCTTTTTGTCTAATTTTCTCGTAACACAAAAGAAAACACAAAATATATAGAATCAACCTTCAGACTAACTTACCAAAGTATTGTAAATATATGTAGGTTATGAAAATAATGACACGACGATGTTTTGCCAACAGTTTTTACGCATTTTGATGTCTTCTTATGGGGTAAAACCTTCGGTAAACCAACTGCTATCGAAAATGCTATTTGGAGATTTATTTCCAGAACTCTGGATAACAAAAAAATTAAAATGTAAAATCTTCCGTAAAAATAGGTCAATTCAATAAAAAGTTCTAAACTATTGTTCGCTGAGAAAAATACTTTGGAGTTTATAACATAGATATAGTCAGTCATAAGCGAAGATATTTTACTACTTTAACCTAATAAATTTAGAGTAGCAGTAATCAATCCATGAATCGCAGTCATAATGGGACCTTTAACATAAGTTTTAAGGGGCACATCCGGCACATAGAACAATCAATCTCAACATTTTGTGGGGCCAGATTTAATAGTGCATAGTTATTTCAACAGAGCAATGATTCATCGAAAATGGAGTCATCAATGCTAAGGGTCTATTTTCCAAAGTTTCCTCGGGGTTCTGATCAGCAATTATTGTCTTCTGAAAAAATAATATTGCAATAATTTCCTTATTTAAATAAATAGTTTAATAATTTTAGTAAATAATTAAGTCAACCGTTCAACAAGCCAATATCAGTGAAAGAAGTTTCATATTTTTATAATTTCGTAAACTTTTAACAAAATAAAAAATGTGCTTAAAATTTGAACTAAAAGAATGAATGTAGAATAAAAGAATTTCGAAAGAAACTGGTTTTATATACTCTCTGATAAATTCCTTTGATTTTGACGGTAAAGATCCATTGATCGTTTTTATGTTGAAATTATGTTTTGTTTTCGATGTTCATATATGAAACGTTTAAAGATTTTTTTTTTATTTTATTGCAGAAAGCAATCACTTTGTGGTTTGACATATTTAATAAAATAAAATACTTTTTGTTTAAAATCACGAGTTTTATTAATTTTTTGAACCGACTGGTTTCGCTTTGCTCAAACATCATCAGGGTACAAATGAATACTTAATGAGTATTAATTTTTTAAGTTTTTTTTTATATTTAAGGGTAAACTTAAAATTGTCTGCTCGTTCATAGATGATGGCAATTTTATTATTTAAGGAAAAAGTTATGGACTTATACGGACAAAGCTATTCATTTATAATCATATTGCGTATTTACGGGAGCAACCGTAACAATTTTATTAATCTTAATACTAGTATTTTACAGCGTAAATTGAAAAAAAAAAAAAAATTACCGTCGTCTATTAATAAGCAGTGGCTAGGCATCATAATATGTATTAGTTTTTTTCTTTAACCTCGATTATAACATAAAAACTAGTTTATATCGCAAAAATGGTATTGCAGGCAATCTCTGTGGGCTAGTGAAGACACTAATTGTATTGTGCTTGTCAACTGCTTAATGACGAAAACTGGACAAAAGATGTCACTAAAGTGTCCTTTTGGACCGAAAATTCAATTGATTGAAATATTCAAATGTGCTATTGATACATGACAAACACAAAAATTCAACCAGCCTAATCATTGTGATTTGCATCATTGTGCATTTTACTTTCTCTGGATGAGCAATATAATCTGATCAGCAGTGGCGTGCACAGAATTTTTGATCAGGGTAGGCAGTAGGAAAACTGCCGAATTGATTCAAATAAATAAAAAAAATAAACTTGCCACAGATAGCTCCCTTCGTACAAGTTTTCGCTAAGTGTGCTTGCTGCTGGCTGTAGATGATGTAGGTTTGGATTATCTAAGCCACTTTAAATATACAAATAATAATAATAATAATAAATCGCTTCATGTATGCGTATTATCACAAGCCAATTAATGGATATCCGAGGTGGCCTTGATAAAAGCAGTTGGCGTTGTCTCACTTTCATACTTCAGATAACAACAGATGTCACTGTCGCCACTGATTGCCATTTGCTAACTTGTTCCAGAAAGCACTGCCTGATACTAACAAAAAAAACTTCATAGAAGCAAATTCAAACGACAGTTCTACGTGCATTTCGTAAACATTGATATTATACCTTGTATGAAGTTAGCTCTAAGCAGAAATAATTCCTGCTTAGCCCGCATTTTAGTGAGGTAGTCGGAGGGCGCGTGTAGTTTTTAGTTACAGTTTATGTCACGTTTGTAGTATGCCGTTTGATGTGGCGGTCGCGTAGTTTTGGTTGCTCAGCTTTGTCGCGCTTATTTTTGAAAGTGTGTATTTATTTTTAGCAATAATTTAATAAATTATAATATTATTTACAGCTTACGTTTTACGAATACGCTAGGGTAGGCAGTGCTTATGTGCCTATATGGAGTGCACGCCCCTGCTGATCAGTGTACGTCATAAATATTGAATTTGTGCTAATGTGTAGGATATTACGCCCAGGGAGTTTTATGGTTCATATTATGATTCAAGCAGATTATGAACAATTTTAAATTTACACTTAACAATCATTTTTTTTGTTTTCAGTATTGTTCAGAGCGCTTATATTTTGCTTTGCATCAGCCAGTATCATGCACTACAAATAATAAAATATTTTTGATTTTCTACGACACTCAACAAAAATGCTGATTAGCCAATCAAATTGCAAAAATAATACCATTGTAGGAACCACTAGTAATTTAATTTTAACTACTGGCAATTTTAATTTAGATGCCAAGCTGTGACGCGTGCTCGTTGGACCGCGTTTATGACAGCGTTTTCGAAGCCAATTTTGTAGAATATTTATATAGTTTTAGCATTTAACCTCGTTAGTAATACAGATTTTTAGTGACTTTATATGTCTAGGGTAAGTTTGGAGAAACTTGTCCAAAGGCTTGTTGTTTTAGATGAGTTGATGATGTGAAATTGTTGTCATGATTGATTAGTGTAAAGAATCCATCCAGATCACAGCAAGCCTATACCGCGAGGTTTAGAGGGTAGATTGTTTCCAAGTATGGCGAAGCACATTGATATTATGAAGCCTTGAATATTTTGTCGGCTGATTGATATCGCGCCTGATGTATAAAGTTTTGAATAGCAAAGGTGATAATTATATCCGCCCCGACGCCGACGCCGACGCTCGCAGCTTGTGTCTTGTTTAAAACCGTCAAGCTATGAATAGTGAAACAAATTACACATCGCATTGTCTAGGCTTAGATGAACTTTGGGAATTTGATATGTTGAGAGGAGAGTGACAGCTGGGGTAAGATGAAGGATGGATCATTCATTGGTGTGTAGTGATTTTATTTCGTTTCATTCAGTTTATTTAGGGTTGAAAATAGGGTAATTCTTCGGAACAAACGTCAACGGTTAATACGCACTTTTTTTTGATAAAACTTTTAGATTCTTCTTAATTACCACAAAAGACAACTATTTGCATTGGAGGAGGTTGAAAATGTTACATTTTTAATTTTAGTTACGTAAATTGAAAATTTGCTTTAACACTGTCAAATCACTCTGTTTGCAATATTATTGTTATTTTAATATGTTGGTATTACTGATATTTTACAATCCATGTTACACAAGCCTAGCGTAGCCGCTAAACTACTTGAAAACTGGGATGTTTTTCTTGCCTTGACGTGAGTAGGCGTTATAAAGGGGCACTTTCTTTTGAATCACAAATCATTTTACACAAACCTAGCGTATAGATTTTTTCGGTTACGCGCCTTTGAATATATTGCCATGAAGTCAGTTACTGTATGGGTATGATGTAGCCTTTCATATAGTATCAGTAATACCAACATAATAAAATAACAATAATCATTACAAATTGCATATGGTGAAGCGTTGTGTCTAAATACGAAAGCAAATTTTCAATTTACGTAACTAAAATTAAAAATGTAACATTTTCAACCTCCCCCAATGCAAATAGTTGTCTTTTATGGTAATTAAGAAGAATCTAAAGGTTTTATAAAAAAAAGTGCGTTTTAACCGTTGACGTTTGTTCCGAATATTTACCGAAAATAGATTTATCCGTTATTTTTGATAAACAGTTTGACCTGCTTAGGTTTGTTTCCATTCAAGAATAGTTATAATTCAGTCACTTCATTAGAAAAAATGTTGATAATTGCTGTGAAAAAAATATATGTGTGTAGAAAAGTACATTCTTTCTAAATTTCTGTTTCTTTTGACTGCTATTTTTGAAGTTTGTTTTACAAAAAAATAATTATTCAGGAAAAATAGACATATTGTAATTATTTTTTTGTGAAAAGAACCTTCGAAGATAACAGTCAAAAGAAACAGGACACAGACAGGAGACAAACAGAAAATAGATTATAACTTTTTTTTCTGAATATCAAGTATTTTTTAGTGAAATTAACAGTCAAAAGAAACAGAAATTAAAAAATATATATATTTTATATATTATAATAGTCAGAATAGATGTCTATTTTTCGCTTATTGCGAAGTATTTGGAATACGATTTTTTTTAATTATTCAAATTATTTTAGAAAATAGTGAACGCCCTTCACTGGAATTTATCATTAACTTTCGAGGTAAAGCGACGGTGAAAATGACTATACAGTGATGGAATGTGATTTTCTGAGAATGTTGAATTTATACTTAGGAGAAAGCATTATATATATTAATAACATTATGAGAGGATTATATCGGTATTTGTAGAAAGGTTCTAGTGCAGTGAATGATAAATTATTTCACTTCTAAAAATGTTAGGTCAATTTTATCCCGAAGAACGAGTATTCTCCCGAAAATGGACAATGTTATTATTTTATCAGAATTAAAAATATGATTCCTTCCATATACTGGTAAACTCACAAAGAATACGAGAAAAAACTGCAAATTTGCAAAAGCTATAATTATGATAAATGACTCTGTGGGGACATTTCATGAGTGTTCTATTCAAGCTACAATGGCATTGAGGAAAATATGTTTGTATCTGCGTAGCATGCCCCCATTGGCTTTCCATGTTGTGATGGAAAAGTGCACTGAAACAATGGAGTCGTCCCTCAAGGAATATTTTTTGGAAGCGCTGCAGTACCTCAGGAGCTAGATGAAGGTAAACACCCACATTTCAGAGGTATAGCCGTATTTTTTTATATTAGTTCCAAACAGGACGCCCTGACGAAAATAATTTTCCTCAGGGCCTTAAGGTGATGCTTTGTGGAGGTTCTTTTTAAAGAAAGACATGAGAAAAAGTTCTGATAGGAAAAATATATGACGGGTAGGTAGGAATCTGGAATTCAGTGTGTCCAGGTGGGACGGATGTATGAATCCATCTCTCCAACTGCGGTGCAAAGTTAAGGGTCGGGAAAATCCGGATGGATAAGTCAAAAAGCCTCCCTCAACCAGTATCTCTAGAACGGCGCGCCACGCAGTCGGTGGGCAGACTCCACCACCAAGTCCTAGACAAATCTCACCCCGTAAATACGGGGACCACTGCTAAGTCACAAAATATAGCGAACCACTTGGGATGACCCAGGCAGAGGTGTTGATTACCCTATGGTTCCCGGGACGGCGGTAATCATCCCCGCCTCCCAAAGATACCATTTTATATCGGCAGCTATCATAAATTTTTATTCATATTTTTAGCCCAGAGAAATTCAAATATGCACAAATTTCGATAAAACTCCAATATTTGAAAGTATAAGAATAAGTGAAAGAATTCTTAGTTTTGGAGTCAGTCGTGTTGAACAGCAGAATCCTTCCGTTACATTTCATAATATATATGTTCCCGTTACAAAGGATTGCAGGTGTCCCCTGTGATATTGAGCAATTTTTCCAATCATATCACAATCTTTAAAACGGTTGGATATCATACTATAGGGGCAAAAATGGGGACTACAGGGTACCTATGGATAGATTTTAAAATTATCTATTATGTATAATAATAATAATAATAATAATAATAATAGTTTATTCCAGAATGCATGCAGGGATAGTGCAATGCAATACATTCCATATTTTGAAACAAAAAATGGGTTAATGTTAAAAATAAAAATAAAGTAAATAACAACATATAAATAAATTTAAAAAAAGCGAATAAGCATGAAAAACATGAGGAAAATAATAATAAACAGTAAAATTAATTCATGCAGCTGTTTACGGAGGGTATTTCATAGTCTCCCGTCTCCAGAGGGCCATCAGGGGTATAAGAAACTGTTTCTAAAAACTTCGCAATGCAAAAAAATCCACAATATCTGCTTAGATAATTAATTTGTTCTTACAATAAAATTCAAACTGAAAATGGATTTTTACCATATCCGCCTCCCAAATTAATGTACCTCTATCTCCCAGTAATTTCTTAACAGAATTAAATATTATTAAACAAATTGTAATCAACAAATGGAATAACTCGTAACACCAATTTAATTGAAAACATTCTTAGTAAAAAATACACTAACAAATACCTTAAAATATACATTAATCGTGTACAAAAAGATCAGGAAGGGAAAAAATGGAGGGAAACTATGTACTTTATTAATAAAATTTCCAACTCCTTAACAAATAATTTACATTTTTGTTATACATAATTCTTCAAATCATCCCTTTTCTCAAAAACTAGCGGCTTTCCACTCTATGATTAATAGATTAATTACGATTCCTTTGTCAGCTCTTAACTATAATTTTGAATTAAATCTCGCAAAACAAATAGCATTTAATAATGGCTATTCTACTAATTTGATAGATGAAATACTAAATAAAAAAATTAAACAGAATTTCTTCAAATTATATATTTACCATATTTCTAAAGATAACAATAAACATTGGCGTAGAATTTTATTTGTCGACAACGATACGTCAAAAATTATTAGTAAAAATATTCCCGGTACTATTCAACCAGCGTTTTACACAAATAACAAATTGAAGAAATATATACGCAACAATAAAGATAGCGAAATTAAAACAAAAAAAATCAGGGGTTTACAAACTCAATTGCAATGATTGTAGTTCGTTTTATATAGGTAGAACTTATAGAAACTTTGAGGTTAGGGTTAAAGAGCACCTCAGAGCACTAAATGGCAATAGCGATTCTGAGTTCGCAGACTATTTATTAAAATATGATCATAGCTTTGACATAAATTCAGGTCTTCAAATATTACATACAGGATATAAAACATCGCAAATCAATAATTTAGAAATTTTAGAAATAAGAAAAAATGTTAATTCCAAAGCTGACATAATTAATAAACAAAAATTTTTTGTCAACCCTGTTTTAAATATCTTCCCACTTAACCGGCCTTTTTCTTCTAATAGCATGGTAATCCCCAATTCTTCTAAACTCCCACCATTGTCAACCCTTCCCCCTCCTTCAATTCCTTCTCTCCATATGTAATCTATAATTAATTTTTTAACTTTAGTATACTTTTATTCCTGAAGAAGTGAACATGGTTCACGAAACATGTTGATAGTGTACAAAAAATAAAGTGATGTAAACTAAGTTATTTTCTTTTAATAAATAAATAATGTACCTACCAAATGAAATTCTCCCTGCATTTTATGCGAATAACTAACTTAAAAATTAATGATAGAGATTTAAAAAAAAATCTGGAATCTATAAATTGAAGTGTAATGATTTTGGTTTCTTTAATGTAGGTAAAACTGCGAGAAATTTTGAAATAAGGATAAAGGAACATATGTGATGTTTAAACAATAATAGTTTCTTGGAGTTTTAGAATCATTTGTTGGAGACGAGTCACACTTTTGACTTCAATAGTGGAATAGAGTTATTACATTGTAATTTTAAAGGTGCTCATTTGGACAAATTGGAAATCAGATAGAGCGTGATTGTGAATTTGAATATTATTAATAATCAAAAATTGTTACCCATTGACCCATTATTAAACCTGTTCCCTTTGTAAATTGTGCCCTATTGCCCCTCTTCCCTCTATCCATTCTCACCTTTCCATTGACACCATTGTCTACGTCTATTATTTAAAATTAGTTTTAAGTAAACCCTGAAGAAGTGAGCGTTGCTCATGAATCGTGTCGGTTTTTTTACAAACAATAAACGTGATAAAAACTAAATATTACATTAATTTTGAAAAGAAATATTGGTTTTAAAAAATCTGGCATAGGTAGGTATTGCAAATAAATTGAAAGAAAAATATACGCTCCTAAGGTTAGAAAGTACATGTCTCGAATTCCAATCATTTTGTTAAAAATTAAATCTGTCCTTATTCATTGCAAGAAAAAATGTAGCTTTTTCAAAGTTGCATCTATCTAAACAATTAATAAATTCGGGAATCAAGGGAAGAGGGAGAGGGGGGTGGGGGGAGAGAACGCGGAGTGGGAACGCTTGAAGGGAAGGAGACACGGCAGAGGAAGGGAAGGCGGAAGGGTAACGGGAAAGGGACGAATGGGAAAGGACACGCAGGTAGAAAAAATTCTTTATTAAGTGGCGTAGCAACGCATGCCGGGAACCAGTTAGTTGATAATAAAATAATCATTTCATTAAATCTGTCTTCAAATATTATTCCTTATAACTAAAAAATAAAAATGAAAATCGTTTTTTTACTGAGACCCTGTAGGTGGTAGGAATTTCATAATATGTAGCATCCCAGCCAGATGTTACGTTCAATATTCAACGGGACAAGTGATTTTGAATAAGCTCCATATAATATCTAGCTTGTAGATCCATACGGACGATAAGATTGGCGTTATATAGCTCGAATATAAATAAATAAATTGGGTTACACATTGAAGAATGTTTATAATTTATATTAAGTTCTGAATTATAAAAGAGTATATGTCTGATAAAAAGATTTAACCTTTATTATGGGTAAACGTCACGATTTATAGTAAGTTATACGCCATTTAGGCGATTTATTTTTAATGAAAATGGCGTTTAAAATTTTAGTGAAAATTATGCTCAAGTTTGTTGTTGTTTATTGCTGCACATCAATAATCTATCATTTTATTGCTAAAGAATATTATAAATAGCAGATTAGCTCCTTTATCGCCAATAACACGTATTCGCAATATACCGGATATAACGAAACGAAACAAAACGCATAAAACGTTTCATTCCTGCTGAAAACTGTTCCAAGTGGGACGCAATTTCCCTAGAAATGTGAATTCACTTGAACTTTCAACATTCAGATAAGGCTAATGGAAAATTAAATGCATATGACATGTTCTCTCTTAAAGAACGCCGTTACCACCGAGCTGCGGTCGTGTATTGCCTTAAAAAGACGTTCAGGTCTGTAAATGTGGCATTTACTTCAATTTAATGACGCAATTGCCGACCCGTTTAATTTTACACAATTTTTTAAGTGTTTTCAAACATTTTAACTGGTCAAAAGATCGTCGAACAAATGTAACTGTAAAAGAATTTTATTTGACATCTAATTCAAAAATGTTTTAAATTTTGATGAAAAGCATTATATAATTATAAAACATTTTGTGGATTTATGTCAACTCCGATAAGAATTGTTTTGACCTGGAAACAAAAGGAGCGGAAAAGAGAAATAAAGTAGCTAGGTTTGATTTATTTATTATATAATATTATTAGGACATACTAAGAAAAATATATAACTCCCTTACCCGATTTTTTTTCAAGAAGTTTATCTCCCTTCAGTTCAAAATTGTTCGAAAAATGATTCTCTAAATCTTTAAAGAATACTTCATAAAAACAATCCACCATTTGGTATTTGTTTGCTATAGATTGTTTTCTAAGGAATTACTATCATACCAATGTTGAGAAACAAACTATGATCAATGGTTTCATGAAATTTCAAGGTATGTTAATGTAAATATTATCGATATATGCAACTGATGCCACGCTGTTGTTGAGAAACCAGATAGTGTAGCTACAGTAGTCCCAAAGAAACGACGTACGTATATCATCGATGAGAATTTTTCCTTCTTGCAGGAAAACGAAAAAAAACATAAGAAACTTATAAGTAGCTCTCCTTTGGAAATGCGTAGGTACTTCTAAATAAATATGTTTTGATAAAATAGTTGATATTAGGTCTTGATCGATGATCCAAGATGATACTTTTGTTTTATATTCCAAGTAATTTATGCTCTGTTTAACGACCAGTGGAAGTGCATTGTATAGCTTTGATGCAAAGTAAATAAAATTTCTTTGGCCAAAAGTTGTTTTAGCGAAAGAGTTATGTACATAGTAAGAGATTTTGCCCTATTCTAGTATCACGAACAGTTTGAATATTGTCTAAAACTGTTCTGTGTTTGAATAGGTATGCTAGTATGTTTTGGCATAAAGTTGCCTATTGTCAAATACACACTTTCTACTGACTGAACTGCTTGTGATCGGTAGTTTCAGAATAATCTGTAAAATTAGTTTCTGAGCTTTTAAGATCAGATCAATGGCGGCAACGTTTCTCCTCCCCAGGCTACAATACCGTACTCGATAATTATTGGCATAGTGCATAATAAATTGTTTTTAGATATTTTATTGCTATTTCAATAATTTTCTTTATTGCAAGGAGTGTGAGCAGATTTGCGAGGCTGCCCTTTCTCTCTGCCTACAGTAAATTTGTTGTTAAGTTAGTTTTCTTTATTTTTCTTGGAAATTAACTCTCCAATATTTAACGTTAAAAAATTTAAATATTTTTTTATTAGTACAGTCACGTAAAGGTCAAAATAAATGTCCCTCTGACCCACATTACTTTATCTTCAACTGCAGAATTATGAATGTTGTGTGCAGCGGTAATGGGGGATGCTATAACATCATGAAATGGCGGCCATCAGCGATTATGCACTTTATACGGCCAGGGGACCAATGGGGTTTTGTCACGAAGGTTTCATTGTGTTCATTATCTGGTATGCACTATCATGGTAATCTATGATTTACAAAGACCCAATGTAAATATCGTAATAGTCCAATGAAAATCGAAAACTAACCGATGTTTTTTTTTTACATAAGCTGCACCCAGGAGGCTCTGAGGAAAATAATTTTCCTTCAGAACCTTTGTCGTCTATGGGGATGCTGTGTGGAGGGTATATTAAAGGAAAGGAAGAAGAGGAAGTTTTGGGAAGGAAAAAGGCATGAGGTAAGGGTAGGAATCTGGGAATCAGTGCATCCAGGTATAAAACCATCCCTCCCACTGCGGTCCTAGGCGATGTTCAGAGAGTCAAAGGAACTCCCTCAACCATTCTTTCCCGATCCGGCCTGCCATGCATCTGTTGGACAGACACATCCGCCGCCAAGACCCGGACAAACCTCACCCCATGAACCCGGGCATCCCTGCTAAGTCACCGAACGTAGCGAACGTTGGTTATCCAATAAATGGTTCCCGGGACGTCGGCATCCATACCCGCCTCCCAAATTAATGTGCTTTGTTGTTTCTGAATAACCATCGGTCATTTCATGAACCTTTCTCCAGCCCTAAAGAGTCCTAAATCATCCGGTGTTTCAAAATAAATATCAACATTACTTTTGCCACTAATCTTTTCATAAATGTTATACTAATAGTGATGGGGGTAGCAAATGTAAAATTGTGCAATGTCCAGTGTTTTAAATATAATGTCCTCCGCGTGCAAAGCCGTATCTTCCCCAATCATAAACTGTCTAATTAAAGTGTGTTTATCGGAAGTGACCTGACAGGTGAGTATGTTTCTGTATACAATGGTAAAAAGTAAAATTAGAAAGTACCTAAGAATTCTTAATAAATTGTTCAGCGCCCTTGAGGTGATTTTTTGCAAAAACGGCGCTCTATAAATTATCCAAATATTATTATTATTATTAACCAGTTTACAGTGGAGTCACCAAATGCCTTAGATATCCATCCATGCGTCACGGGTTTTATTCTCTGCTAGTTAACTCCTTCATCGTTGCACAAGCATTTTCCGCGTACAACTTAAGTCGGAGGAATACAAATGTTGTAAGGTTATTCTTAATGCGGGAATGGTAGTCTTTCTTTAAGAAGAGAAGATTTCTACTTCTAAATTAATTTAACTGAAGTTTATAAAGATCTTAGTAATTATTTTGATCGAGTATCAAATCATAAGTAAATCATTTTCAGAAATTAAACTGTTGAATAAGGGGCAGTTTACTGATAGTTTTTTTTCCGAAAACAAACACTTTTACAAACCCCGATTGGAAAATGATTTCATTCCGATTGTATCGTGGCATGGTTATTTGAACAGTTAAAGCTGAAATAAATGAATATTGTTTGTTGATAATTATCAATTTAATTGAAGTAGAATTGCATGTAATAAAGTGAAATACAATTTATATCGATACAAGCTTTTTTTTATTTATTTATTTATCTATAAGAAAATATATTGACATTGGTTTTATTAGTATGCCTGTCTCACTGAGATATACCTGTGTCGAGACAGGCGTACCTATGTGTTTAGAAACAATTCTTTAAATAGGTACCTATATGTTTAGAAACAACCACTTTGAAAAGAAAAATTAAACAGCACGAATATATAAATAAATGTATTATATCGAGAATAAAAAATGCATTGTATCGCCCCTTTACGAGAAATATCTAATAAACCTGCGAAGTGGTTAGCATGTTTAGTGGATAGTTATTAAAATCCGTTCTGTTTTAATAGCCAGGTACTTCCCTCCTATCATGCCCATTTCCTTCCCCTCGCTACTTCTTTCAGCCTTACTTTAAACCTCAATTAGGGATGCCATAGTCTCACTGTCTCCAAACGGTTGGGAGCAATTGGCACACTAATGCGGAACATACCCACAAAAAAATTCTACAAAATTGTGTGTATAATATAACAACGTGTTTTGTTTCGCTCAATAAAAACAAATAGGTTTAAATAGCTGCTGGAATAGAGTTGGTTCTAAAAATACCTACGACAGAATATTAAACCTTATTTAATTATAAAAAATAACTTTGACCTCTTAATTTCCCTTAAACCTCCACATAATTACTCTGATAATGACCTTCGCATCGTCCCTAATAGGGTGGCTGTACCCATCCGGGTGGAATGTAAAATAAATGTAAAAGTCGTGTAAAGACAGCGGAGTCAAGGGTCGAAGGTTGAGGTTGAAGGGAGGGAGGTCAGGGGGTTGGGAGTGAAGAGGTCAGGAACGCCAACATTGCAAGGGGTGCATCATAAATCAGGGATGAGAGGTCAATCTATGGTGTATAACCTTATAAACCGCCCTTCTCTTCACCCCCGGGTACTTAAATTTGGAATTTCATTACTTTTTCTGACCTGAATTGAGAGTGTTTGATCTTTCGGGTATGAGGAACGGTAAATTCTGAATGATGTATGCGTGGCATGATGAAACTCTGGCGGATGTTGTCACCAAACACAGATACAGCCATTTCAAACAACGTTTATTTTCTGAATGTTGGTATTATTTTAAGGTTTGTGTTTTTCATTTATTTATATATGTATAGCGTTTTAAACAGTGTTTATAAATTAATATAATATGACACTGATAATAAAATTTATGTCATTGACCAATAACGACATTGAAGTTTAGAACCATAATAGAAAAATACATAACAATATCCCTAATAAAAACAAATTTGACAAAGTGCATCTTCTTACTTAAATCTACGAAAACTGTTTTATAAAATATATATTTCCAAGGTTTACTTCAAAATTTTTATGGATACAACAATATCTTTGAGGAAGTTATTTTATTTAAAATCGAACTACTAAAGTAAAAGGGATAATGTGATTAACTAAAAAAAGGAATCAATTATTGTAAGAATAGTTATAACAAATCACAAACAAGTCCTGCTAAGCCAATTGAATTGGCTTGTCGGCAGGTGCTTATAATTAAGTTACATATAAATTTTCAATGTTATAATTTTACATCTTATATCTACAAATTCAACATTATTCATACAAATCAATCTACATACAAATATTTTTTTCACATAGCCAATTATATATATTTAACCTTATTCATAGAATTACATTGCTTTATAGTATCAGGTAATAAATTAAATATTTTCGGTATGTTGTATTCAAACGTTCTCTGTCCGTACTTATTATTAAATTTCGGAACTATTAACCCGTCGTTGCGCGTGAATCTAGTGCTGTATTTATGTTCTAATTTATCTTTATGCTGCTGGGTAAATATATGCTGAATTATAATTTTGTGCCATAGTATTGCCTTAAGAGGTAAAATTTTAGCACTCTGAAACATTGTATTATGTCTCTGTTTGAAAATATTAGGAACGACTAATAATTTTACAATTGCGTTTTGTACAACTTGGACTTGTTTCAGATTTGTTATAGAAGTATTTCCCCATATTGTTAATTCATATCTTATAATGGATTCTGCCAGTGACATATAGATTATTTTAGTGTTTCAATTGATAAGAAAAATTGAATCTGAACATTCTGCCAGCAATTGATCTAAGTCTTTTACAGGTTTTTTTTAATATGTTTGTCCCATTAAAAAAACAATCTACGGTAACACCAAGATACACATATTCCGTAACTAAATCTAAACTTTCACATTTACAATTAGTTGGAATATTTTAATTAATGCAATTAAAATTATGAGAAATAATAATAGGATAAAATTGGAATTTGGCATTAGGTGATATTATATGCATTACTTTGGTTTTTTGGCATTTATTAATAGTCCTGCATCATGAGACCATTTACAAAGTTGATTAAAGTCAATTTGAATGAGTTCAATTGCAGTTTTTAGATCTTTATGTGATATGACCAATGCATCATCTGCGAATACAAAATGTTAACAAAGAGAAAAGTTTTTTTATTATAGTTATATAAATTATATACAGTGTAGGTCCCAATATGGAACCTTGTGGAACTCCTGCAGATACATGTTTTGTTTTACTAAAAGTATTATTTATTTTGGTACATATTTTTCTATCTCCAAGATAATCTTTAAATAAATTTAACACATTTCGTCTTATTCCAATTTTTTCTAGAGTTTTTAGCAGTTTTTTTGAGTTAATTGTGTCAAAATCTTTAGAGTTATCGATAAATAAAACAATAACATCTAATTTATTATTTAATTGATTATTTATGTAATTGGAAAACTCTTGCAGTCGTTTTTCAGTATTTTTTTTCCTTGGAAGCCATATTGATTTGCACCTATGATAGCAAAATTTTCAATGTAATTATTTAATTTATTTGATAAAAAAAATTCGAGAATTTTTTCTAATGCTGGTAGTATACTAATACGCCTATAATTTCCCAGTTCAATGTGTTTTCCACCTTTAAATATTGGTCTAGTAATGCTACATTTAAATTCTTGTTGAATTTTTGTTGCTTTATTATCATATTGATTAAATGAGTAATTATTGGCTCAAGAGTTTTTATATTTCTTTTTAAATCAATGAAATATTAAGTTACATTTACACTATATTTACAAAAATATAAAGGACTTAGTAAAACATTACTTATGTTAACAAACCGAAGAGTTTTTATATTTCTTTTTAAATCAATGAAATATTAAGTTACATTTACACCATATTTACAAAAATATAAAGGACTTGGTAAAACATTACTTATAATATGTTAACAAGCCGAACGAGAAACATTTATTTTGCGTAAATTATACAACATACGGTACGTGTTGCAATAACATAACATGCAATACCTTCAAATTTATTTGTAATTATCTTTGTGGCTATTGCAATGTATTGGTTTTTCTTTTTTTTATAGTGTCCACCCCCTCCCAACAGTATCCTCAGTGATGATAAATGATAAGAAATAAAAAAAAATTGAGGGTGAATTAATGTAAAAAAAATGCAAATTTAAAAAAAAGCGTCATAAAATACGCTAAAAAAAATTATGATATACTAAAGCAAACTCGTGAAAAATCATTGAGATAATCTGAATTCGTGACAAATCAGTGGAAATTTTGAAAACGACAATAATAATAATTTTCTGTTTAAATTTTATATTAAAGTCAGATTCCTACCTTATCGCTTGTCTGATTTCTTCTTCATGCTTGTCAAAATTGGTTCCAATTTTAAAAACGACACTTAAATTCAACGCAAATTTGAGTTAATTGAACCAAATTTCACGCAGAACAACCAGACCCAGACAACCAAAATTATTATGATCACAAAGTTCGACAGTTATTTAATTTGTCTTGATCATTTTGAAAAGTAAAGTGAACTCCACTCCGTAGTTTTATTAAAGAAATAGTTGTCCCAACCAGTTGAGCTCAATCATGTTGCTAGTTTCTGGTTGGCAGTTGCTTCCTATTGCCAGAGAATCGGAATGTACTGAACGACTTTTACCTCAATCTTCTTACAAGGTTGCCTCAACTGTTCGCAAAAACTTTTTTAAAAGCTGCATGTTTTTATTTTTTTAATTCAAAATAAATATCGACTGTAAAAGGAGGAGGGGAGGGACTGAGTTTTTAGTTGCAATAAATATCATTAATGTGTTTGACATACTTTTTATTAACCTTTCAAAAGTACCACTTGTTTTAATGTCAGGTTGTCCCATAAATGTAGAGTGATTTTGGTTGAAAGCGAAATACAACACAATTGTCACAAAATAAATTCATTAAACAATGTAAATAATTGAAAGTAAGGTATTATATTGCTTGGATCCAGTGGAACTATTGCACGCCCGAACGGGATATGATGTGAGGCTGAATAAAGTGGGAAGGGAAGGAGATGAGAAAGAAGATTGGGATGCACTTACAATACTTATACGGCTGTTCATATCTGTTTAGCAAGACATTAAAGACATTTCATGCAACGTTTTGATACTAATAGTGGTCTTTCACAGGGATGATATACGAGTACCTAATTTATTATCTGTAGGTACTCCTACATTATCTTAGATGTTTTATTAAGTCTTCCGTTTCACGGCCTCTGTGGTCCAGGGGTAGAATCTCGTCAACGAATCTGGATGTCGCGTGCTTAAGTCCCCATTTTATTTTATCAATTGGTTTTGTTTCACAATTAATTCGACACTTGTGGCACATTCCAGAGTGGAATATACTCTCAATATCGCCCTGGTGGAAGACCACCATTTAGAAGTGAAACGTCGTTTGAAATGGCTTTAGCCGTGTTTTGGTATCAGATCTGAATTTCCAATTATTTCTCAACCATCCTCTTCCCTATCTTATTCCCCTCCCCTCTACCTCTGGTGTTTTTTTTGTACGACAGACAGGTAAGTCCAATTATGGTACAATATTCTTGCAACTAAGAATACATTCGACGACCTCAGTAGTCCAGTGGCTAAGACTCTTGACTCACAATCCGGAGGTCGCGGGTTCGAACCCGGCGTGCGCAAATAAATTTTATTTGTGTTATTTCACAATTAATTCATTTTAAAATAATATAATATAGTATATTTGCGGCACGTTCCAGAGTGGAAGATACTATCAGTATCGCCCTGGTGTAAGACCACCATTCAGAATTGAAACGTTGCTTGAAAATGGCTTAAGCCGTGTTTGGTGACCAGATCTGAATAGCCAGGTACTTCCCAACCTTCCTCTTCCCCACCTCCTTCCCCTCCCCACTACCTTCAGTCCTCATAACATACCCCAATTGGGGATGCCATAGTCTTACTGGCTTCAGACGGGAGCAGTTGAGATTCTTGTGCGGTATTCACTGTAAAAAAAAAAAAAAAAGTACAATTTTCTTTAAAACATGGTATAGTGATATTAAACACATCTATATTTAATATAATGAATAATAAATCTATATTTACTCAAATAAAAAAAATAATAAAAAATTCCTCAATATGAAAAATGACACAATTCATCATATAATAACTTGACCAGAGAATAGGTAATTTGGTGATTTAAAATAATTGGTTAAATTAACGATTATCTTATTTTATTCTAAATTTGCTAAAATGGATCATAATGCAGAATTTAAATGGCAAGAGCTTCGATGATATGCAAGCAAAACTAATGATCTGTATGTCTGTACTATTCGCTTTACTGTGTGGAAATGCGAGTCTATTTGAACATCTTAGCAAACATAGGGAAGTAGGTAAGTACTAATAATGACCATTCTCTCCATATTACCCATAACGAAAGAGATTTTTTCTTTTATTTAATCTCTGACCCGCTTAAGTTACGACTCCATCAATGGAGAACCACTCCAAGGAAATATTTGCGGTGGCTTAGAGCAGAACCGACAGTTGCGAGCAGGGACTAAGCAGAAGAGTTTGCGGGGGCTAGACGGGAAATCGCGCGGGAAGAGCTGGGAAAGGAATAAGCACAGAGCAAACTCCAAGTATTTGGAGTGGTCATTAGGATGAAAGTCCTCCACAGGCAGACAGTTGCACAGGAGATATTTACCCAGCGACGGATGGATGAGCGCAAGGCATTCTGGGACTTGCTGCACACGGGGTAAATTTGATTCTGAGCTAGCCCGCGCACGTGATGCCTGCGATGTTCTTTTGTTATTCGTGACGTTCTTGCTCTTCTTCAGGATGTTTTTTGCTTATTAGATTAATGACGTCACTTGGCGTAGAACGTGGAATATATGGATTACTTCGACAGATACGGAACAGTAAATCTTCCATAACTCGGGTCGACGGTGTCACGCTGATCCAGCACTTTGATATCGAGAAGTTTTCCCTCATTATATTAAAGTCAATAAAAATATTAATTGACCATATGTTTTTTTTATTAGTTTATCACCTCATTTTTTCGTTATGTCCTAGCACTAACTTAAATATCTATAATCTATATATACGACCGGTTAGTGGTTGAGTGGGCATCGCGTTTGGGTCCCACCCAGGCGTTCCGTGTTCGATTCCTCGGCTGGCTAAGTCCACCATCACGACTCAAGCAACATTTTCGGCTTACTGTGGTGGTAGTACGAGATTTTCAAATATTGTCGGGTTATTCGTAACCCGGGAATGTCTGTCTTTCTTTTTAAAAAAAATAAATTAAAATGAATCCCTGCTTCACTTGGTCACGCCATAACTTCAGAACGACTTCACCAATTTCATTCATCTTTTTTTTAAAGTTTTCTAATACTTTGCAGAAGCTTCTTACGGAAATAAAACTTAAGAAAATTGTATAATTTCAGAAAACTTAACGACTATTTTAATTTCGCACGTTTGACAGTTCGCGCGTTTGATGAAATTGAATTTAATTGTTTTTTTTGTTTGTTTTTGTAACAAAATAATTATCTATGGATTTTTGAAATTACAGATATTTTGAATAATTACCTTTATTAAGTACCAAATGTGATTTATTATCCTTATAATATACAAAACTGAATATTTTGAATATATCAAAAATGAAAATTTGAATTAAAAATTGTGAAAGGTGGCACGCGAGCTTTTTGAAAATTAAATGTACTGGGAATAATATGAATTATGGGTTACCGGGACGGGGTAGCGGGAGAGGGTAAGCGTGGAAGGTGGAAGGGGAACGCGGGAGGGGAAGGGGATGGGGGAGGGGAATGGCGACGCACGGGAAAGGACATGCAGGGAGAAGCAATTTATTTATTTGAATATGACGCATGCCGGGAACCAGCTAGTTGATAATTATTTTGTGAGTCAAAAGTGTATTGATAAATCTTGATTTGATCTGACAGATATAGGTACAACACAGGACATAAGAACTTTACATGAAAAATACGCAATATCATAGTTGACATTTAAATGTATTGATGTGTTAAATTGTTTTAAATTGATTGATGTGTTACGCACATCTGAGATACACATCTTATGTACAGAATGAGACACATATCTTATGATTTCAGAAGATTTTTGATTATGATTAATTCAATAAGAGAAAATTGAAAAATAAACCTTTATGGACGTGAGGTTTATCGATCATAAAACCGCTATTTTACGATTCATCAAGTTAAAGCATTGCGTATTTTATAAACAACACTCTGAAAAAATAAGATTTTGAACATAGAATAAATAATAATACAAGAAGTGCCTTGTGGGCGTGTCTCGTGATTATAGGCCTTATTTTGACCGATATTTTCGTGCAAACAGTGTTTCACCATTGTTCGGGCATACTTGTACCTACACCCAAGTACCTATTCCTCCTGTCCGTCGTACCTACTTATCCTTACCTATCCATCTTTCCATTGTCACCGGTTCAGGATTGATTTCTAACCGCGAACTCAGTGCAATTACAACAACGGCGCGGTAGGGCGGACAAGTACTTTGTCTCGTCGCCTGCAATCGAAACCCGGATCCGCGCAAGTTAACTATCTCATCCGTGGAGTTATTTTCATTGGTGCATGAGTGTGGAAATCCAGGACATCGCCAGCAAGGTAGGATCATCTTGTATTCGGTTGACATCCTTTTGTTCCTGTCCATCCTTTTCGTTCCCATCGGGGAAAATTGGTAGAGATTAGAGACTCCGCGGAAGAGATAGCATCTTCCAATAGCTATCGAAACAACCATGATTACGAAATTCAAACGGGATTGCGATATGCAATTTCATGCAAGGGTAAGAGAGACAGTTGTGTTAAATGGGCTGAAACCAAAAGGTGTTAAGTCATGGCACATGGCCGTGGCACGAGGCCTATGTGATCGAGGGGTAAGGCTCTCGCCAGGGAATCCGGAGGTCGCGGATTCAAATTACGACGAGCGCAATAAAGTGTTATTTTATTGATGTGTGTTATTTCGCAATTTAATAATTTATGGTACATTTGCGGCACGTTCCAGAGCGGAAGATACTCTCAGTATCTGGTTTAAGATCACCATTCAAAATTGGAATGTTGCTTGAAATTGCTTTAAACGTTTTTGGTGACCAGACCTGAATAGCCAGGTACTTTCCCACCTACCTCTCCCCCATCTCCTTCCTAAGACCACTCCTTCAACCTCACAACATACCCCAATATGAAATTGGGGAAGTTGGACTCTTGTGCGGTATGCGCATTAAAAATAATACAATTTAAAGTAATGGCGATATACAATTTCAGACAAGTGTGAGAGAGACAGACGGACGTCAGTGGCACATTTGTTTCCATTTTAGCCGCAGCATTCTGAATTTCTACCATCTTTACATATTATAAAAATTTTAACAAAACAAAAAACGACTTAAAAAAATGCATTAAAAAGTAAAAAATAATTTCGTACGATTGTTATTTTTGGAGTCGGTGTCAGCCATAGTAACTACATACGTAGGTAGTTATAGGTGAGATGTGGAAATCTTTGCTGGATTTTTTTGAAGTCGTTTTTGTTTTGTTAAAATTTTTGTTTATTTTTTGATTTTTAGTGACGAGCGTGCGTAAAAAAGTTTTTCTTCAAAAAAAGAATAATCGAAATTATTGCAAATTTATGACATATATGGTTTTCTCATAGATTCCATTGTCAAAACTGAACCAAATTTAAATGGGACCACACGGAAAGCACCAGCTTTCTAAAAAAAAAAGAATCATCAATATCGGTTCACCCATTCGAAAGTTCTGAAGTAACAAACATAAAAAAAAAAAAAAATTACCGTCGAATTAAGTCGTTTAAAAATGAAGTCACTCCAGCTGTCTGTGCGCTTAAATCTTTTAAACTACGCAACTGATTTTAATGCGGTTTTCACCAATACATAGAGTGATGCATGAGGAAGGTTTTAAAGTATATAATTTGTCAGGGTTTTGTGTGAATTGGTTGAAATGTATGTATAAATAAAGGGAACGGGCTGGCAAGAGGACTGCGGGCAGCGGGCAGGGTGCTGGCAAGCGGACGGTGTGGATTTGATTTAACAGATGGCGTTGGTTATAAAGGTTGGGTAATGGCGTGGCGCTGTGTTTCGTTAGCCAACGCAATGTGTGGCCGGGTCTGCTAGTTGTATAATATATTTTTGTTAAACACTTAAAATTTTTAAGTGTCTTTAAAAATATGTGTGATTTTTTAAGATAATATTCTATACATTGGCCACGCTGAAACGGTAATTATATGAAAATCCCTCGATAGAAAAAATCGTAAAGATTTTTGCTCTATTTTAATTAAACATTTTCACAATTTTCACTTAAATATTAACATTCATATGATGTATCTCTCTTCTTCTTCTTTTTGAGAGTTTACTACCCGGCCTTAAATTTAAACGAAAGGCACTTCTAGTTTTATATTTTTTCTATGGTTGTAAATGCTACTTGGCAGTCAGATTCAAAACTTAGGGATAGTTTTCAAAGGGTAAAATCTTATTGTAAGGTAAAACTAACTGACTTCTTACTTAACTTTGTGATACCTACTAACTACTGAAGTTCGTAGTTTGATATCCGCTTCGTGCTGCTCGTTTAAATTCCAGTTTAACTTCAAAGCGCATCTCTAACTACATCGAAAAAGATTCCATTCAAAATAAAGATTTATACCACTGAGAGACTAATGAATACTTAAATTGACGGCAAGCAGAAATAAATACAGATTTATTTCTTTCATCATTTTATTAAATTAAGGATAAATTATTGAAACTTAAACCTCATTGTAATATTTATTTATTAATGATTGACGAATTGATAAAGATAAATATACATAAAAAAAATCTCCTAATAAATTTCTGTGTCTGTCTGTTTAATATTGTCATTGAGGGTATTTTTATTATCTTCGTCAATTATTAAATTATATTATTTATTTAATAATTGAGTTATTTTACATTAGATCCACACAGGAGGCCCCGAGGAATAGAATTAGTATGAAGGTTTTTTTAAGGAAGTAATGAAAGGAAGTTCTGGGGTGGAAAAAGGTGAGGGGTGTCTAGGAATCTGGGAGTCTCTAGGAGTGACGGATATACGAATCCGTCAGTCCCACTGCGGTGCAAGGCGATGTTCCGAGAGTCCTGCTGGAGAGGTCAAAAGGTGTCCCTCAACCAGTCTCTCCTGATGCGGCCTGTCACACAGCTGGTGGGCAGATGCATCCACCGACAAGACCCACCCGGACACACCTCACAGGGAAGCGGTTATAGGTACCGCCGTACCAGGAACCATTAATTGGATAAACAATACCATAACCATCCCAAGTGGTTAGCTGCGTTTGGTGATTTAGTGTTCATGGGGTAAGGTTTATCTAGGTCTTAGCGGCGGATGCATTTGTTCACGTATTGCGTGGCGGGCCGGATCACGGGAGACGGGTTGAGGTATCGCCTTGCACTGCAGTGGAAGGAATGGATTCATATGTCAATCATTTCTGGACACACTGATACCCAGATTCCTACCCAACGCTTATACCTTTCCCTTCCCAGAACTCTCTCCCCTTCCTTTCCCTAATAAGACTCCCCACAAAATCGTTTTCCTCAGGGCCTCTTGTGTGGAGATAATTTAAAAACAAAATTGTAGGCAAATTCGAAAGGAATCGATTTTAGTAAAGCATTAATAAGTTACATTGAAATTCGAATTTGAGTTGAATTTTAAACATTTTCTTTCAAACGAGATAATGTAACTAAATTTAGTTTAGCTTTTATGGTATCATTTTCTTCTTAAATAACTAAGTAACCAAAAGTGTTTGATCTATTCAAACTTCTTTTGATTCGAAAGAACAGCTTTTAAATGTTAAAATGTCAAATAAAAAAAACTCATTCATAAAAAGTATTCTTAATAAATTGTAAGGTGGATTTACCTACGTTATTATACTCGTATTATAAGGAACAAAAATTCTTAGTAACGTTTTTTCTGTTCCACTAAATTCGCGAAAGTAACAATTTTCCGATATGATTTCCAGGAACGCAATATTTTTCAGTTCGCATTGTCTTAACATCCGTGAAAATACCTTTATATTTTTTCAGTTTCCACGTAAATCAACACAAGAAAATAATTCATCAAAAATGTAAAAGATGACTCGACTGAAATGAACATATTATATGTGTTTTCAAACGAAAATGCTTTTGTTTCACGGGTAGAAACTTTATCAACTTCTTTTTATTCTATGAAATATATTTCTAACAAAAACGAATAAATATTACAATAAACAGGATTTTAACCAGTGATTACTGACATTATTTGTTGTAAAAATAGTAAAATAAAATTTTGGTCACGGATTATTTTTCGATGTCTTTTTCAATTTATTTTCCTTCAAATTCAAACAACAAAAAAATCTTCCACATGTCGTCACTGGTCACTTAGCCGAGTAACGAAACAACATATTGCCCCGCCCCTAACTGTCCAATATTTATTTATTTTTTTAATGTTTTAAGTTAAAACCAAAACATCAAAAATGTCACTGAAGACCAAAATTTCCTTTATATATCTACTCCAAATAATGTCAGGATTCACTGGTTAAATTAAATCTTTAACACCATGTGTAAATAAATTTAGATTTAGGTACTTAAATCAATCAGCATCATCAATATCCTAAATCATTGCGGAATCATCCTCTTTTTTTCAATATTTCTGGTTTTCTTCCTTCAATGTGTTCTATTAAAAATAATTATTTACAAATAATGCCAGGAACCACTGGTTTAAGTAAGTTAGGTAAGTCTTGTTATACTCTGTATAAATACGTAGTACCTATATTTGCAACACGTTTCAGAGTGATAGATACCTACTCTTAGAACAGCCATAGGTTAAAAACCACCAATCAGAATTGAAACCTTCCATGAATTGGCTTTTCATGTATGAAATTATCGGATCTGTTTAACCCGGTATTTCCCAACCTTCTCCTTCTTCTTCCCCTACCCCATCTGCTTCAACCTCCTATTAATTTATATACATATTCATTTCGAACTTCTTTCCCTAGTTAATTTTAACATTCCATCAAGACGTAAACGCCATACAGTACTATTCCACACGCTTACTAACAAGAAAAATGCAGAAACTAATTTGCTAATCAATCGTGCTCTTTATGTGTTCAATAATATTGGTCTAAACTCTAACATCGACATTTTCTCCGATGCACTGCCCAAATTTTAAAAGAGCATTATTTCAATAATATAAATTTTTCAATGCGCATACATACATACATACATAAACACATACTCACACACACACACACACTTTCCCACTACACACATCATCCGGTAATTACTTAATATGCATACCATAAATACGACACTACAATGAAACACATAATAGGTACCCACCATGAAATATACTTATTAATTGTAAATTGTTTTCACCAATATAACTAATGTATGTTTGTTTCTGTTTATAAATAAATAAATATCAAACCATATTTCGATATACCATAGTCCCACAGGCTTCGGGCAAATCTGTAATTACGTACATTTAAGAGAAGGGTTAGAAATAAATGAAAATAAAACACGAAAAAGCGAAAAACGAAGCCTAGTTTCAGAGTACAAAGCCTTTTTACATTTCACTCCGTGTATTAAAATTTCGGTTTTCCGCGAATTTTATGTCAATGTTAAATTTCATTTCCGCTAATGAAAATGACAAAATAGTTCCCTCTCAAATAATATTTGCCTTAGCGGATGTCACTACCTGCAGCAATTCGGCGAGACCTTTGTGACAGTACCTTCTCGCATTCAAATTGGCGCCCGTGGAACGGCCGGAAAACGGCCAAAGATTGAAAGGGAAAACAGTTAGAGTTAATAAATGCCCCGCATTTATTTTTATCGGGGGTCTACTGTTTGGTAATAATGGCCCCGGAGCGTGGTCAAAAGCTGAGACGGGGTAGAGAAGAATGCCGAAAAGACGCTGGGAAATTCGTAACACTTTGTGAAAACTTTTCTTTTAACAATTATTTGGTTTGGATTCGTTTTATATTTTGTTTTCAAAAAAAATTTCAGTTTTTTTTTGCTTAAATTTATCTTCAAATAGTGAACATCTCAAAACAGTATTAATTGCAATGAACGTGCGACTGGTGTCTTCTACGCGAGAGACGGCATGAGATAATAAGTGAAGGCTATAAGAGAATGCAGGTTTTTCCGACCTCTCCTAATTACCACCCTTCACACGAGATGACACAACATGTTAATTACAAAATCATTTTTCTGCTATTCCAAAACCACAGTCTTAAAAAAAAAATCTACAAATACAATTTATTTTGATTAATTTTATTTTGACAATCTTCACCCGCAGGCTGTATCAGTCAGGCAGAAAAAACCTAGAGGTATGGAAAAGGTATGGAAATAAACCTAGAGGTTTGGAATTTTTCTCTTCCAAGTCTTTCATAAATATTTCCTTAATTTTCAATTGAGTTATGTAAAGTCTTCCCATAATTCCATAATAATATCAATACATTAATTAAAGTAAAAATTATACATGAGCTCGTGAAATCTGGCGTTTGAGTTATTATTTTTGGGTGTTATTTTTCAGCGAAAGCTGTGATACTTTTAAACAAAACTTATATATTAACTAAATTAACTTATTGGAATTTTACGGCAAACAAATCGGAGGAAAGGTGATATTAACTAATAATTCTCACGAAATCGGAAAATTAATATCAGTCATAATGAAAGTCAGTTGTATTCCTTTTTATTGCAATTCAAGGTTTTCAAAACCATAGAATTTTTTTTTCGTATGTCAACCAGAAAAATGTGTGAAATAGACAAATATTTGTAATTTCACTGAAAAAAAGCGAATTTCTCGTGAAAATGACAAAATTCACGCTTTTCGCGTAAAAACTCGCGTTATCTCAAACGAAAAATTTTCATGTTTACGGTAATGACCGAATAATTAATGAAGCATCTTATATTAGCATAAACTATATTAGCATAAACTATATTTGTGCAATATGTTTACATATTTTCTCTTTTTTTTGCTAGGTCAATCCTGATGAGTTACAAAACTAATTATTTTTTAATATCAAAAAAATAAGTTTCACATACAATGCAGTAAAAAAGAATAAAAAAATAGTAGGAACAAACCAAAAGAAAAAACCAAAAAAAAAAAATAGAAAAAAGGGAGTACTTAATATATGGATGATTAATAAAGAGAAAAGAAAAAAAGAGGAGAGAGAAACCAGAAAACTAGAAAAACCAAACACGACAAGAAAATAACGTATTTTCATTTTTAAAAGTAGTTATGACGTAAGCATATTATGCAAAGGCGATAGAATCACATTCCAGTAAAAAGTATACTATAGTACCTACCATAGACAAAATAGTACACAAGCAAACTCACCGACAACGATCAAAGTCTCCAAATAGTTACTTACTCATTGATTAGTTCAAAAATCAATAACCCAATTTCGGCAAAATCACCGCAGCTCCGTCTCAACTCCTGATACGACCTCATTTAACAGCCTATCAATATCATTGCACCAGCATGTTTGACTGGATATATTTGCGTTCAATAATCGTTTATTCATCTAGGTTAAATCTACTAGATTATCTAATATCAAAACGGTTTTGAACCACTCACATGGAAAGATTAATATGTCAGTAATGAGAAACTCTAGTGATTAATATTAAGACTTAAAAAAATAAAATAAAATTGATCCACA
The DNA here is from genome assembly GCA_917563855.2 of Limnephilus lunatus. Lineage (NCBI taxonomy): Eukaryota > Metazoa > Arthropoda > Insecta > Trichoptera > Limnephilidae > Limnephilus > Limnephilus lunatus. The sequence goes on from OU830601.1 coordinate 36,114,749, forward strand.
AACGCCGATTCCGAAAATATGAGTTTTATTTCTCCAATCAACGTCCTACCTACTTTTAAAACTTATCCATTCTAGCAATATTATCCACTGGAGCGCTTTTAACCACAATATGGCACTATTTAAAATACCTCGGATTGCTTTGCTTCCAGTTTTAGGCAAATTTCCCCTTGATGCATTTGTACTTCATTTGAATTATTAAGTTTAAGTATGATATTTTTAATATGGGCGGAAAACATTCAAAATGATCACCAAAAAATCACGAGTAATACAAGAAAATAGTTTTAAATTGGTCTGTAGCTCGAGTGGTTATGTGCGCCAGTATTACCTACCTGTAGAACAATAAATCCCAAGGAACAAGCAGTCTATTAAAGGAACAAGTTAAATGATTTTCTCCTGATACATCCCTATAGTTGTGTTACGTTGAAACCATTTTTTTAAAAGTGAAACTTCTTCAACCCGTTGTGATTTGTAATGCGGATGAAACTGAAATGACGCATTTACACACTTTTCAAGGTTTCTATTGTTTGAGATATGAAACGGAAATGACGCTAGGTGTGCGCTCATTGGCCGCTTTGATCGTGACCTCACTTTTCAATATTGGTTGAAATTGTTCTGGTAAAGTTTGAGCGTATGAACTGCACTCTATTTTTTTTTTATTTTTTATTAAATACTCAATTATTGATTACACTCCAATTTTCATTTGCAATCTATTTACGACCACACGCAGGTATAATTAATAAATGGTTATTTAAAAATTAATAAAACACCATCACATCAAAAAGTCATGCATGGTTGGTATCACTGGATCGCCAACTTGTGTAAGTTATTTCCAAAATTTTGTATATACTCGTTTCATTCCTCTAACTATTGGTTTTCAAAAATACCGTAAAATATATTCAAAACAAATACAAAATTATCGTCTGCTGCGGCTACCCGAATTTCTACCGATTTCTTATATAAAATATTTGAAGATTTTAAGATCTTAAAAAAATATGTTTTTTTTTAAAGATAATATCCAGACGTATTATATGAAATTCTATCAATAGAAAAAATCGCAAAGTGTGCTCCAAAATTTTTTAGGAATAAAAACTTTAATTTCACTTATTTTAGAAGTTATATGCATGAAAAAAAGCACACTGTTTCTTTTAATGTTATTGTAGATGTTCCCCAAAAGATTTATGCTCTATTTCAAACGAGTCGTGTTTTATTAAACATTAAACAATTTTCGCTCCAATTTTATCGTTTTTAATATTAGCGCGCTCTCTCCAACATTCGTATTTACATATCTCTCCATCTTCTTCTTTTTGAGCGGGGATACAGAGCCTTAAAATGTATCTATTATTAATTATATATTATCGTAACTACCCCCTTTTACAAAGTTACCATAATCCACAAAAAATAAGTAAATCGAGGAGTACAATATTGCTGTAGCAACCTTGCTTAAAATTAATATTCCCACTGGTTGTGTCTCCGACCCTAGTCAAAAAGTCCAAAGCATTTTTATAATTCAATTTATTTCGGTATGAATAGTTAACACCTTTTAACGGAGGGTAGAAAATTCTAAATGGGGTCAATGTGTCTATTATGACAGGGTTGTAGGCTTAAGGGTCCTGATCCTTAAAGGATATGATAGGAAATGAGGCATTTAATGTTGCCGTCTGCCGATATTACTACAGTCACAAGTATTTTTTGGATCTTGGACCCTTTAAAATTTTATAGGTTGAGATGTTGTTTTCGATAAAATAATTACTGTAATTTGATACGGATTTTAAGATGACAATTAACTGGTCATAACCTAATAAAACTAAACCTGAATGGTTCTCAGTAGCGTGTAGTGACAACATTTCCAAGTTTTTCTATTTTCCATATTTTAAAACCCGTGTGAATTGCTTGGAAAAAATCTCTTTTCGTTCATGACGCATTGTAAATAGATTCTATCTAACTTTTAAGAGATTCTATCGTTCTTCAGGCGCGTAATAACCACTAACAGTTCAGTACTAACAAATAAAGAGTCACTGTGAGAAAATTACTAATATATAAAAAAAACCTTTGAAGAAGTAATGTTTAATATCTTATAGTGGGAAATATAGTGGGTATACTTGTGGGAAAGAATCTAATCTAATTTATTCTAACCTAACCTTACGTAATCTTATTTAACCTAACCTTACCTAACCTATTTGTTGCTGTCGTTTCCATCGAAATCACCAATTTTAAATTGAACTTTTCTATTATTATTTAAGAGTCCCAAATGCTCCCAACCGTCTGAACCAGTGAGACAGGCATCCCCAATTGGAGTAAGTTATTAGGCTGAAGGTAGTGGGAAAGGGAACGATATGGAGAAAAACATGGTAAGGATGGTAAGGAAGTAGCTACCTAATTATTCAGATCTGATCACCATACATGGCTAAAGCCATTTCATGCAACTTTTCAATTCTAAATGGTGATCTTTCACCAGGGCGATACTGAAAGTTTCTACTACTCTGGAACGTGCCGCAAATAATATACTGTTTATTACTTTAACTTAATTAATTTTGAAACAACAAAATTAATCAAATAAAATTTGTCTGCGACGTCCGGATTCGTACCTACGAATCGTAACTTATCAACCACGAAGGCAGTCAAATTATCAGAAATTTCTTCTTTTGGTGTAGGTACCTATTCTCATTTCCGAGGTTGGCTAACATCAAAGTTACTTCGTTACGCCCTTCCTTAATATCTTCTTCACTGATTTTCCCAATTAATATTTGAATTCGACCTATTTTGATTTTCTCAGGAGTAAACTTCTTCAATAAGACTCCGTAGTAATTAAAAAAGTAGAATAATATATTTACAAAGATTTTTTCAAATATAAAGAAATAAGAACCTATCGCAACTGATTTTAATTAGCACACAAACTAATTGACCTCCATTTTATTTTCATCATCGTAGTGGAAGCGGAAGAAACGAGAAATAATCACCTATTAATAAATATCAGTATCTACTTAAATTGTACAGCTCCCTTAGGGTGATTATTCACAGAAACGTTGCTCCACAAAATGATCCAATTATAATTAGGTAATATTATTAACTACCATAAATAATATGAACAGTACATTTAAGCTGTAGTTCTGACCTAAATTACCAATTAGTGAAATTTATATATTTTTCCTTTTCAGATCTGATTTAAAACTGACAATGAGCGCTTTCATTATTACCGTGACGATCCACGATTACGGTACCATGACTGCTTAAAAAGGAAATAAACATACGTTACTTATCACTTAGCCTGTTGTATGCTGATGATGCGGTGCTGATTTCTAACACTATGGAAAATCTGCAGTCTCTCGTATCTAGATGAACGAAGTATGTATGAAAAATGATTTAATGATGAATGTAAGTAAGTCTAAAGTCATGGTGTTTGAAAGAGAGAGTACGAAAACAGTATGCATTATAGTTGTGAATGATGAATACTTGGAGCAGGTGGATGAGTTTGTGTATATGGGGAGTATGTTTACGAGAGATGGGAAGGCTGATAGGGATATTGAAAGAAGGGTGAATGCTGGTAACTCCATTAATGGAGGACTGAATGCCGTTGGCGCTAATAAAAAACTGTCAAAAAAAGCGAAGCTAGCAGTCCACAATGGAGTCCTGGTACCTACCCTTATGTATGGCAGTGAGGCATGGAACTGGCAGAGGAAGGATGAAAGTAAACTGAATGCTGTTGAAATGAGATCCCTGAGGCGTATGTGTGGTAAAACAATGTATGATCGTGTGATAAATGTGGATATCTGCAAAGAATGTAAGGCTGATGTATGCATAATGAGTAAGATTAAGAAAGGGACCCTCAGATGGTTTGGGCATGTAGAGCGAATGATCGAAGAAAGCAGGGTAAGAAGAATATACGACGCAAATGTGAATGGTAGAAGAAGTCGTGGACGTCCGAGGAAGACATTGCACGATCAAGTGAATCAGATACTTGAGTCGGGCCATGTCAAAAGTCAGAAAATAGAAGAGAATGTATGAGACGATGTATGAATGTGAGTGAGGCAAAGAGTGTGTGCCAAGACCGAGTTGTTTGGCGGTCCGTCCTCTCTGCCTACCTCTGCGGGGAAACGGCGTGATGGTTAGTTAGTTAGTTAGTTACTTATCACAATAATGCTGCAGCTCTTTCAAAAGATGAGATCCACAATGTACGTAGGTCTGTTTCCTTCAAAGGAAAAAAATAATAATTTTCTATGATCTCTCTCACATACCGCACCGTGACGTCTCCGTAGACCTCAACAATACTACTAGCCGTGGCGATAATTTTGAAAGTATGGAATATAGTTACACGGATAATATTGAAGTGTGAGTGTATTTAAAAAAAATTCAAAAACATGAAACGTCAATGCGCTGGTTTGGCTTTTGTTATTAAACATATAATGCTTCAGCTCTTTCTTACACACTAAATAACAACAATCGCAAATGAGACAAACGGTGAACGTATGTCTGCACCCCCCAAAGTAAACCTACATTACATCTCCCTCACACGCATAAAGAAAATAAAACGCATTTCCCGTCGTCTTAGCTGAGCCGATATAATAAAATTTTAGTATAATTATATTTGTTTCCTCCAAAGAACTACTTTTTTTTCCTTTGAAACATTCACACGTATTTTGTGTCTAATCTTTTGTCTCACTATTATTTAATGATAGCGAAAAGGAACGTAGGTTTATTACCATTTGCCGTAACGGTACCGTAAACGTGATTGTCACGGAAATAATAAAAGCGCTCAATAAAACATATTTGAATATTTGATGCTTTATAACAATTGTTGAAATTATTTGAAAAAAAGTACTACTTCCAATAATTTATTTTTATTTATTTGCAAAACCAGTATAAACAACCTATACATTGCAACAACGGTAAAGAAAATTACAAAAAATACTTAATGGCATAATAAATTTATTTACATTTGGCCAAAAAAGAGTTTTTAATTTCAGGTCTTTAAATCAGTAACTCTGTTACTGAGTTTTGACATTTTTAGAATCGTATCGTGTGTCAGAAAAAACACAGAGCATCATCACCGTGTACCAGCAGAACATGTACTAGCTTTAAGCGGTCACACGAAGCTATACACAAAGCTAGAATAGCGCTTCTAGCTCAAATAATAGAACCGCATCCCATTAAACTATCCTGACTTGAAACGCTAGCTTACTAGCTTCCTCTCTTGTTTACTAGGTTTAAAACAACGCTAGTTCCGCCGACACGTAGCTAGTTTACTAGGTTACAAGCAATAGCTTACTATTCTGGCTTGTAATATCTACTAGTCTCGTGTGCTCGGGCATAAGATTTATTAAAAACAATTCAGCAAAAACTCAAAGTATATAAACCTAAACCTACATTTACGTGCGATAGGCCAACCCTAATTAGATTTCTGAGCTCTACTTGTAACAGAGAAAAAATAATGTTATTTATTTGTCGACCCGTCCTTGGCGACCCCTATCCTGATAATTGGACACGAACAGTTATTAGTAGAGGAACGTGACTGTCATTCTAAATTACTATCTTGGCCATCCCTGCATACATTTTCCTTATGTAGCCATTTTTAATCAACCGCTGTTAATAAATAATGAAAATAGAGAATGCGAGGTTGGTGCAAAGCGCTTTTGCCGGAAACGCTATATTCGTATTATGCACAGCCTTATTATTCTTAAAAATAAATGAAGCCTTATAATAAATTAATTTGTCAAATATTGAAACAATGTATGTATTGGATATTATTTTAGATTTTCACCACCAAAATTGTTATCGTTATTTTTTTTTCGGGTGTTATGCCATTTTGCGCTACTTCTTTCTTTATTCAACGTTTCGGAAAGCGTTACAGTGTCCATCATCATTCAAATACATCTGCCCTTATACATTGTAACGCTGTCCGAAACGTTGGCTAAAGAAAGAGATAGCTCAATCATCGGGGCATATACGAAACCAGTAGGTTATCATATAGATAAAAATAAGTTTGGTGACCAGATATGAATAGCCAAAATCTTCCACACCTTCCTCCTCCCCATCTCCTTCCCCTACCCATTAACTTCAGCCTCACATCATATAGGCGGTTGGGAGCTGTTTGGACTCTCAGTTAATTATTGCATATATATATATTTTTTAAATTTTATCCAATTATCGTAAACCACCGTAAGTAATGTAAGAAATCATTTTTTGAAACCATTCTTTATTAAAATCTTTAAGAATTAATATAAATAAAGAAACCTATTTCCTATTATTAGAAAACTATTATTAATACATTAAATTAACAACGGTGTAAGCATTCGTGACGCATTCAGCTATTGTTTCTGACTGGATGGCTTATCCGTGCAAAACTTAGTTTGGGTTAAGTTAGCATAAGCTATGCAAGGTTAAGTCAGGTTTGTTTTGGTTATACTCGTTACGTTAAAATTTACGTTCTACTAACATTTTATACAGGTAGAGTTTTTAATGTTTGAGCTTTTGTGGGACAGGCGAAAATACTTCTAAGACTTGATAATAATTCTCAGCGAAAAATTAGTTTTACGAGTATCGCAAGTTAATATTCTTGCAAGCGAAGTAATGAAATATTTTAGTTTTGATATAATAAAGTGTTTCCACGTTAGAGTTTTAGTATCAGCACTAATACCACCCGGGGAGCATGAAAGCAGATAGGTTAAGTATATTGAATCCAATTTTACGCGGAATACGTATTAAACTTTATGGCTTAGAAACGTTGCAATATGTGCATGCTTTTATGAAGTTTTATGAAAAAAACTATGTTTACGTTATGTTATGTGTGGGATGTCTTAATTAATAGGTAGGGTTGTTAATTTTTCATACCCGGCATGGATGATGGATGGTTATTTTACTTTATGGTCCAACTATGTTGACAGTGTTATCGGGGGTATTTTGTAGGTATGGGTAGTTTTTGTTGTAAAGTATGTAGAGTATGAAACTTTGTGCCTGCGAAGTACCTATAATAAAAATGTTTTATTCCAGAATGTGGTAAGGATAGTCAATCCCACAATCTCATGCAGTAATACATATTTATAAGGTACTACTTGGTACCCGGCATGCGTTGTAATGCCATTCAAAGAAATCTGCATGTCCTTTCCCGTGCGTCTCAGTTCCCTTCCACCTTCCCGGCCTTCCCCCTCCCTCGTCTCGTCCCTCTCCACGAACCCCACTTTCCCTTTGCCTTTCCTCCTTGCCGCTAAAATATATGAAATACACACATTTTCATTTATAAAAATTTAATAACGCCATAGCTTACCATTATATACAGTCTGATAATGAAGCTTTCTATTGGAGAAAGAATTTTTAAAATCGGTTTAGTGGTTTAGGCGTGAAAGCGTAGCAAACAAACACAAGTTCTTTCACATTTATATATGTATGGATTATGTGAACACATTAAATTTAAGATAAGAAACTAAAAAAAAAAAATAATTAATTATGTAGGGCGTTGCTTTGAGTGAGCTCAGGCCCAGCGCTCACTCAGGGTGGCGCTTCGTGGTGGAAGGCTGCGTTCACGGCCATTAGTCGCATCCTGGCTTCAGTAACCCGACGTCTCATCAGGCCGGCGAATCCATTCAGTCCGAAAACATTGCCGACGCTCACTCCGCTGTACTTTCTGTTTCCAAATATAATTCTAGAGGCGTTATTACATTGGATCCGAAGTCGTTCCATCGAGCTTATTCGGAAGTGGCAAGTTTTACACATATGTGGGCTATTAAAAAATGCGTTAAAAAAAAGCAATGTTATTTTAACATTATTGCTACATTGGAAGAATCTTTGGGCAATCAAATTAGACAGTATACTGATACTCTTCTGTCGTTCCATATCACCATCATCCGAGAGCACTTTAGTAATGATGTGCCCCAAGAATTTTACGATCTTTTAATGTTTACTTTTATTTATTTATTTATTTATTCAACGCCCAGAGGGCTTTTACCTGTTTGGTAGTACAATTAATTCATGACAGATGATTTTTAAACAGATAAAGAAATAATAAAAATAAAATTACATAAAAAATGCACACAAGTCACAAAAATACAAAAATATAGCGATTTGATAAGTTTACAAAAATACAGATATGTTTAAGAATAGTTTTGGAATAAGTTTTTTACAAGATCCACAAAATTCGCCAAGTTGATTTGTTGCAACGGAGAGTGTGCAATGTAATTCCGCTTATGAATGCTGCAGTAGAAAAGTGTTTTTTGTCGTGTGGTTACTGCCGGAATTCGTAAGTTTATGAGTTGTAAGAGTTCGCAACAGTCGAATTTTGAGTAAAGTATTTTGAATAAAAATGTTACGTCGTTTATTTTACGCCTGTATTCTAGAGTGTGTATTTTTAGAATATTTAGTAATAAATTATATTTTAAGTCTTCTAGTGGGATATTTAATTTAAAATTTATAAAAAGCAGATTTTTTTTTATTCGCTCTATATTATTAACGTGAATTTTGTAACATGGAGACCAAACTACCGAGTTATATTCAATTTGGCTTCTAACTAGAGATACATATTAAAATAGTTAAATGGCTTCTATGGAATTAAAGTTTTTAGTTGTTCTTAATACGAAGATTAGTGTTTTCACACCTTTGTTCATAATCTGGTGGATATGATTGGCGAAACTTAGTTTTTCATTCAAAATAACTCCAAGATCTCTCATTTCTGTGACTCTTTTTAAAGCTGTGTTATTGATGGAATATTCGTTTACCTCATTTTGTGTGGGGAGCATCTTCTCGGGATTAGTTCCGTCTTCTTGACGTGATGCGATTATATCATGTTGTGATCATTTGCGTATCCCTTGATCGACGGAGCTAGGAGAATCAGTCATATTGTCCGCGTAGAGGCATAAATTATTAATACGCCAGCCGGCTCTGGTGTCCATGCAATTTGATAACTCGTCCATGTTTACATTATCCATGTAACATACTTCATGAAAACAGTTCCATTCCTTTCCTTCCTGCATTCCACAATTTATTACTTCCTTCATTTCTGTCGTCCCTCGCACGTGCGTTCAGTATTGCAAATTTGTAATGCTAATTTATATTAGCTAATAGCTTAGTACCTATAATTAATCTTTCTAGGTCAAATCGATCCTTTTACTATGATCGTTCTTTTCATTTAAATGGCCCGCTCACTTTAGAATAAACTTCCCTCAGCTAATATCCAGAATTTGGCTAAATTTAAATGAGATTTAGATTTTTTTTCTTTTAAAAATCATGCTATTGATAAATCATTACTTTTTTTTAATAGCGCTGTAATTGTTAATTTGTTCACTAATTATTGCTTTGCATATTTTTTAAATGTTTTTTGATCAATTTTAAGTGACAAGCACTTTAGCAGTCAATTTAAGAATATGACCACCGAATACTGAAGTATTATTTATTTGCAAGCAGATGATTGAATTTGTGGAAACTCATTAGTAAAAATACTTTTGACACAAACTACCAGATTCCTTTTTTTTATTAAATTATACTTCGAGACCAGTATTCCTAAAACCCTGCACTCAGAAATTTTTACTGCATTACAACATCATCTATTTAGGTGGCAATATACTTCAACGTCATTAATTTAATTTTTTGAGAAATATCGCATAAAATAAAACTTTCAAATTTGATAGCGCCTATTTGATGATTTTAAAAACAATGGTAAAAGTACACGTTCATTTTGGCAATACGCGTAAGTCAAACGTGCTACTTCCTGCAGAGTATAAAATGCGTAGACTACTAGATATTTATAAATATTCAATCATAAATTGAATAGAATGGCATTGATAGAGGCAAGGAATTGGCAGAGGAAATATGAAAATCGACTGAATGATGTTGAAATGAGATCCCTGGGGCGTGGGTGGGTAAAACCTTGTGTGATCGTGTAAGAAATGTGGAATTCCGCAGAGAATGCAAGGCTGATGTAAGCGTGATGAGTAAAATTATTCATTCGTATAGTTTGGGCATGTAGAGCGAATGAACGAAGAAAGGAATTTAAGGAGAATATATGACTCAAATGTGAATGGTACAAGAAGTCAGGGACGTCCAAAGAAAACATGGCGCGTTCAAGTGAATCAGATACTTGAGTCAGGCAATATCAAGAGTCAGAATACTTAAAAAGTATAAATGAAACGACGTACGAATGTGAATGAGACAAGGAGTGTGTGCCAAGACCGAATTGTTTTGCGTTCGGTCTTATCTGCCTATCCCTGCTAGGAACCGGCATGATGGTTCGTAATAATTTCTATTTATGGATAATAATATCAAAATGTAACAAAGTTTAAACCCTTTTTATATTTTCTTATCTCGACAGTAACTAATTACCTTTCACAATAACGGAAGGCAGACGGAGCGCGTTCATATTTAACTGTCCCAATTTTCTAATTTGAATTGCTCTTATGGTTAAATGTAATTAACAATGGCGCAGTGGGAGAATAACAAGGTAAAAGGTTTGTTTGTGGCCTGAGCCCACAAAGTGGAAAGTAATTCGGCATATGGAGTAGATGTGGCTTTGCGTGTCGTGGTACCTACGAATTCATTAAAAATGCTACGTGGTTTATGACAGATATTTTCGAGATTTTGGAGGTTGCGAAATAACAACGAAGTATTTTTGAGGAATGGCCATTTTTTTCTTGAAAAATTGTATTATATCTATCTATCTATAAATATAAAAATCTAAAAATGTTTGTATGTCCGCTATGCGTTGCTAAACCATTCATCCGATTGCGATGAAACTTTGGGGATTTGATGTGTGCATGCCCGCGATGGTTTCTGTATACAATAGTGAGCTCTGGCATCATAAAATTACGAAAAATTAATTAATTACATAAAAATGAATCGCAGAAATCTATGTACGCGCATAACTTCCGAACGACTCCACCAAATTGGATAATTCTTATTTTGTGCTCGTTATTTATTTATTTATTATATTTTATTGTTAGGACAACTTTGTATAAAACTACTGTTTGTATAAAACTACTAAAGAGCTCTGGCATTATGAAATTTGAAAAAAAAATGCAATAGGTGACACGCGAGCTGAATCTACGAAATGCGGGTGGGGGTAGGGGAACTCAGGTAGGAGGTTCGAGGGAGGGGGAGGGGAATTAGGGATCGAGGAGGGTAACTCTGGAGGGGGGTTCGCGAGACGGGGAAGGGGGGGAGTTAAGTGGGGAGAGGGAAGGTGGAGGAGGTGGGGCGGGAGCGCGGGAGGGGAAGGGAACGCGGGAGAGGAAGAGGAGGCGGAAGGTTAACGGGCCGAATGGGAAAGGACACGCACGGAGAAACATTTTTTTTTTAAATGGCTTAGCAACGCGTGCCGGGTAACAGCTAGTGCATTACTAAATAAATAATTGTTAACTTAATAATATCTTCTTCTATTAATTAAAGTCGTTCCTTCATTTCTGAGAATTGAGAATTTCCAAGACTGTTTAATGTTTAATGTTTTTTAGAAGATTTATAGATTATAGAAGATGTGGATGACGAAGAAGATGTGGAGCCATTTTAATATCCTCAAGGGGTTCACAATTCTACCACTGTCGCGATGATGTCAGAAAATTTCTCTTTAAGGCGAAGCATAAGGCGGCCCCTAGACGCTACAATAACATTGTACAATATATTTTATTCTTCAATAAGATTGAAAGGCGCTTAGAATCCAAACGATCAATTATATTGCACAATAAAAAATATTGATCAATTATATTGCGCAATGTTTTAGAGTATTTTTATTTAGTATTTTCGAGTAAATATAGCGCAATACTGACCCTACACAGTGCAATGGAAAAATTTGTAGCAATAAAATTAAACTCGCTTAAACTTTTGTTCAATCATTGCGCAATCTTCAATATTAACCCCAAACGGTCAATAATATTGCACATTTCGTTATATTCCTCAATATAATTGATCGTCTAGGGGCCGCCTAACGAAGTAATGCAAAATCAATTTTTTCACGTTCTGTGTAAGTTCTATTCAAGTTCTGTGATTATTTCAGTTTCATGCAGGTCTATAATGATATAATAACAGAACTGGAATAGAACCTCCACAGAACGTGAAAATTAACTTCAAAAATATTTGATTAATTCATAAAATTTGTTGAAAAAGTCTTTTTATGAGCCCAAAAAAAATATAAAGTAATAAATTATAAGGCCTATACAAACTGTACAAAGTTTAAAATCTCATATTTTCCAACCCCTTTTCGGTTATGGTTATTATTAAATAACATGGAAAATAAAGTTCTTCTTAAAAAGTTTTGTAGATCTTAAAACATTCAAATGTTTGTGCTTGAACTTGGCAAAATAAAATAAAATTCACTATTTGTGGGCGTTTTTTCTTTTGTAAATTAAAACAGGCGACTTTTTTTAAATATAAATATCTCACAAGAGTCTCAGCTGCTCCCGTCAGGAGCCAGTGAGACTATGCCATCCCCAATTGGGGTATGTTATGAGGCTGAAGGTAGTGGGGAGGGGAAGGAGATGGGATAGAGGAATGTGGGGAAGTACCTGGCTAATCAGATCTGGTCACCAAACTTGGCTAAGGCCATTTTAAGCAATTTTCAATTCTGAATGGTGGTCTTAGACCAGGGCGATACTGAGAGTATCTTCCACTCTGGAACGTGCCGCAAGTGTACCATATATTATTTTTAATTTATTAATTCTTGAATAACACAAAGTAATCAAATAAAATTTATTTGCCCACCTCGCGGTCGAGATTCGATCCCGCGACCGTCTGATTGCGAATCGAGAGCCTTACACCTCGACCACGGAATGTTAAGCTGGAATTTCAACCTTATCGCCATCTTCATAAGGGGTGTTATTGTTAGCGGCCCGATTTCAAATGTTACACGTTGTGGAGCATCGCCTTAAGACGTACTACACTGCCCTCTAAAATAGCGTACACGTCTGAGTTGTGGACACAATACTCAGCAGTGCAATGGGATTAGTGAGGAGGTGCTACAATAATGCATACCGGCAACTTCTGCAACTTCCAAGATTCAAGTGCCTCTATGCAAGGGCGGATTTAGGGGGGAGGGGGGGGGCATGGGGGCACGTGCACGGTATTATACGTATTATCACGGTATTATCGTATGGTATTTTTATCTATAGCAAATTTATTAGTATCTATAGCAAAATTTGTACATAATGTATTTATAAATTATATTATATTAACGTATTATAAGGTACATTATTTTTTTTGGTATTATGAAGTACCTTTTTTTTTACAGTCCTCACTAGGATTTCCTGTTCTAAGGCGGCCTGTAGTTTTTCCACATTTGTATTTAGTATCCAGTTGTCTTTACATGGTCTTCAGTATGTTTAATAGTTCATTTTCGCTTTCTTCTCTCAACCATATTTTTACTTTTGTTTTAAATTTATTTATTTCTGTTATTTTTTTGTTTGAGTTGGTAGAGCGTTGTATAGTTTTGTCGCATTGAATTTCATATTTCTTTGTCCAAAAGATGTTTTCAAACTGGCTGTAGCTAGAATATTATTGTTTTAACACTTTCCTAAACCTTCGAATACATGCTTGAACTTGTAGAAATAAACTTAAAGGATGATTCTTTAAACAATCCTGGATCCGCCCTTGCCTCTATGGTGTTCCCTGCAGGGAGGGTGCATGTATTCTTCGCCTGCGACTAACCAGATCCTGGAGCAGGATATGGAAGTCAACCAATGTCCTCCATCCGACATTATTTGCTTCAGTTTATTCATTTTCGACATAAAACGTCAGGATTTTCGAACCTTAGGCCAACCTGAATAAACCACTGAATAAGGCATAGAATGCACAGAAATTTGGACATCAAGGTCAAGAAATCTGTACTGTGGAGAAGCTTGAACGTGTTACAGCGATTATTTTATTTTTCCATTTTAACTATTTCATCTTTAGGGGTAGTGTGTAGAGGGTCTTTTGATGAAAAGATAGTGTTAATCTAGGTCTTCAAAAGGATCATGTTTATTTATTTTTCACTCTTTTTTTATGCGTCGGTGGAGCTTTTTCAATTTACGTTGCAGAAACAGGAACACATCGCAAACTTCATAAAAACTATGCACCCGAGAACGATTGTTTACCAGAGGAAACCACGTTATTATGATAACTTTATATGACCAAAAATGCAAAATTTTAAGACCACCCTGAAAATAGTAATTAAATATCTAGAGATCTTCAAAAAGTTGAAACTGTCCAAAAAATATTCTTATGGCGTAGTAAAGCCCATTCTCATTTTTACATTGTTACTATTGTCTATGTTTATTATTTGTCTATGTTTATTATTTTTATATTGACATCATGTTCTATGTCTATTTTTTAAAATTAGTATTATTAAAACCCTGATGAAGTATGCTTGGCTTACGAAACATGTCGGTTTTTTTTAATCAATTATGGTGGTAAAAACAAAGTAATTTATTAGATTGAATTATAATTGTACTTACTTACAAAACTATAAAAACTGAATTTTATATATGTTACTTGAGGAACTATCAACATATGTTTTCTTTGTTATCAGACAGTTTCGATGGTTCCTTCACCTTGTCAGACACATTAAATTCTGTCGTAGGTGCGAGCGCTATATATACATGCAAGTGGGTAGGAGTGAAATAGTGCGAAATTTCGACGCTAGCAGACTACTAACTGCCTTGTAAAAGTGCGAGGAAAATGCTCTTGACATTGAGGTGCAATTTTATACACCTTTGCTACCTGCTATCTTTCAAGGCCACCGTGATCCGAACATCATAGTCGGGGATCGTCTTTACCTCTATAAGGGACATACACAGAGAAACTTTCAGGTTTTATAAAAAAACGAAGGTCTGATCGTCACGAGCTCTTGCTCTATTATACAATAGCAAAGTATAAATGAAATTTAATTCGTTCTTCACATTTTAATATCTACAATTCATTTTCAAGAATCATTTTATCAGAAATCCGCACAGATCTGCTATAGATAACATACCACGATTTAAAAAACAACTTCATATTTATAATTTTGACGTAAAAACTATGTTTGGGAGGAGGGTATGGGCACTGGCGCACCGGGAACCATTTATTTGATAACCAATACTTCGGCCGTAGGTCTCTTTAAGTGATTCGCTAGGTTTGGTGATTTAGTGTCATGGCCGTCATGGGGTGAGGTTCGTCCAGGTCTTGGCGGCGGATGCGCGACGGGCCGGATCGAGAGAGGTTGGTTGAGGGAGGCCTTTTGACCTTTCCAGCCGGACACTCTCGACCCATTGCCTTGGTGAATGGATTAATTCATTCACTCCTGGACACACTGACCCCCAAATTCCTACGACCCTTCATACTTTTTCCTTCCCAGAACTTCCTCTCCTTCCCTTCTATAAAAATACCCTCCACACTGCATCCCCTAAGATGACATAGGCCCTCTTATGGGAAACTATTTTCTTCAGGACTTTCTATGTGGATCTAATGTTAAAAAAATGTTAACAGATGCCCTTCGTTAATATTACTCACAGTTTACTTCCATCGAGCTTTGCCAAAGTTTATACTGCATTTTTTAACCCGTTTTACTTATTGCTTATTTTATTAACAACAATTTGGAAGGCGGTGTGGGTACCGCCGCTTCGAGAATCATTTAATGAATAACCAAACCTCTGTCATTAATCACCCCAAGTAGTTCGTTATGTTTGTTGACTTAGCACGGGTGCCCAGGTACGTGCGAGTGAGGTTTGTTCAGGTCAGGTCGAGAGAGGATGGTTGAGGGAGACCCTTTAACCTCTCCAACAAGATTCTCTCGATCCATCGCCTTGCACTGCATGTAGGAGGGGTAGATGCACACGTCCATCACTCCTGGACACACTAAACCCAGACTCCTACCCACACCTCATACCCTTTTCCTTCTCGGAACTTCTTCTCCATCATTTCCTTTAAAAAACTATCCATACAACATCCCCAGAGAAATTATTTTACTTAAGGCCTCCTGCTATGTAGTGACGTTTGCCAAAAGATTTTGCTTCAATTACTAAAATCTCTTAAAATTTTTGAAATAACCAAAACTTAATTCATATTTTGACAAACTTAAAACAAGAACTTGATTACATATATTTTATGCATTTTCTTCCATTTCCCCAAAAATATTTGTTTCTAATTAAGTTGAATCAAGCTGCTACTTCAATAATTTGATGGACAAGCATTCGTTAATATAACTAGAAACTACGAAAATCGATTTAAATCGTCCACCGTATGTGTATTAAAATCACAAAATTCGGTCAGAAAATTCGTTTCAAGCCAAAATATTGTCGTAAAATGTTCTTTCTCCTGTTTTTACGTTAGTTGGTGTGGCATCATTTGTCAACTGACAGCCTTTCTGACATGTAAATAAATAGGAATTATCCCAAGGCATCCGTGATTCCACGGAGGCTATGGTTATCCGCTATAGAGCCTATACACTACACATACGTATTATTTTAATGCGATACGCCGGTAATGGTGAAAAGATTGATGGAACAAACATTTATAATGGGGTATCAGTGCGGCTTGCATGTTTTAATGAGGTGTTATTATTTACCATTAGGGAAAATATACGTAAATATTTTATCAGAATATGATACGCAAAACGGGTTTTTGGTTTTAAAAAGACTGTTGCGTTCTGATTCTAGCAATGATTGACAAATTTTATGTTGGTACTCATTATTAAAATTTTTGCAAAATAAATAATGCGATGACTTGCAAACTTCCTGCCTTTTTAATACAGAATGATAGATTTTCTCATTACAGCCCTGGTGAACGACCACTATTTCGAATTGAAATGTTACTTTAATTACCATTAGCCGTGTTTGATGACCAGATCTTATTTTAGGTTTTCCTCCTGCCTTCGTCTAATCCCCATTTCTACTCCCTCCATATTCCCACTTAAAACATTGTTCCCATACCCGCCTCCCAATTTGGGTAGCGTCGCCCCGGGAACCATTTAATTGGGAAACCTCTGCCATAGGTCACCCCAAGTGGTTTGCTACATTTGGTGACTTAGTAGAGGTGCCCGGGTTCACGGGGTGAGGGTTGTCCAGGTCTTGGTGACGGATGCATCTGCCCACCTGCTGCATGACGGGCCGGATCTAGAGAGACGGGTTGAAGGAAGCCTTTTGACCTTTCCAGCCGGACTCTCTCAACCCATCGCCTTGCACCGCAGTTGGAGGGATGGATGCATACGTCTGTAACTTCTGGGGGTCAGTGTGCCCTTTATGATACCCTTGTATGATACCTTTTTCCTTCATACGACTTCCTTTCCTTCCTTTGCCTTAAAATGCCCTCCATACAGCATCCCCAAAGATGACATAGGCCCTGAGGGGAATTATTTTCCTCAGAGCCTCATCTGTGGAGCTAATGTAAAAAGAAAACAATTGTAACGAAAAAAAACTTTAAACTTTGTAACGATATGAATATAATGTCAAACCTAGAGCAGTAATATAAGTGTGAAACAATTATTATAATTTTATAAATGGGCTCTGTGGTGTTTATTTTTAGTTTAATTCTTAGCCTTCCTAAAAAATTTACTTTTTTGATACCTTCTTAAGTACATATTCAAATTTGCTGTGAAGGTTAGTTTTGAATCCAATATTAAAATTAGGTATTTGATATCATTGACTATTTAATATTTCTCATAATTAATTGTCACTATGTTATTCTTCTGAATAATAATGGACACATTACAATCACAAAAAAAATCTCTATCCCAAAATTAGAATTACCTAAGTGTTAAAAGTAGAACGCATATAGGAAAATGGACGTTACATATTTATTATACTAAGAGAGTCTTTTATTATAGATAGGGGATTAAAAAGTTAATTTTAAAATATCTCCTTCCAGGGCATTACTACAAATAAAAATATTGAATATATTTAAATACAGAGTTTTTTTCGAGAAATTATATCTCTTCTGCACTCATCTAATTCCCACTAACAAAGTATTATTCCAAACCACAAAAAAACAAATTAGGTACCTTATTCAAACAATGTAATACAAAACCTATAACAATCCAATGTTTTTTATTCCCCATTGTACAATAGGAACAATAAATGAGGACCCTTTTTTATTTTTCCTTTTTTTTTATTTCGTTGTAACGTAAGTACAAGGTCCTACAGGACTCGAAGGAATCAATTACAAGGATCATCGGTTCTATTTGAACAGCTGGGACTTTCCCAAAGGAAGCTTTGTAGAAAATAACTTATTCCTTTATTTGGGGATCTTGTTGTGGATATCTTTGATAACTAGGAAAGTGATTGATTTAGTGGTAATTGAGAAAATATGTAGCACGAATTTGATTCAAAACCAATTTCTTTTATTTCATAAGATCGAAACAATTTAGTTAAGTTCTTCAAACTTCTCCCTAATAACCTAAAATCCTTATCCCAGGTCTTTACTTTTAAAACAAAAATAATGCTATAGATCCTTACATCTCTACACTTCAATCACGATCTCCCAATACCCATACATTTGTACTCTAACCACCTAAACTGGATCATTCATCAATTTATCTCAACCACAACAATGTGGGTATGAGCCTAGCTTGGTGGCTTAAATTTCCTCAAGTTACGTAATTAACAATTCAATGAATAAATAAAAATTAAAAAATAAATTAAAATAAGTTAAATCTCCCTTCACACATTTCCCACATTGTCTGTCCAATTTTTTTTCACATTAGCTCCACACAGGAGGTCCTGAGGAAAATAATTCCCCTCAAAGCCTATGTCATCTTTGGGGATGCTATGTGGAGGGTCTTTTTAGGAAAGGAAGGAGAGGAAGTTATGGGAAGGAAAAAAGTGTGAGGAGTGGGTGGGAATCTGAGGGTTAGTGTGTCCAGGAGTGATGGACGAATCTACCCTTCCCATTGCAGTACAAGGCAAAGTTCCGGGAGACTCCTGTTGGAGAGGTCAAAAGGTCTCCCTTCACCTGTCTCTCCCTATCCCCCCTGCCACGCATTTGATGGACAGACGCATCCGCCACCAAGATCTGAACAAACCTCACTCCATGAACCTGGGCATCCCTAAGTTACCAAACGCAGCGAGTCACTTGGGGTGACCTATGGCAGAGGTACTGGTTATCCTATAAATGGTTCCCGGGGCGGCGGTGCCAAAATTCTTAATTTTATTATAATATAAAATATTTATAACATAATCTGAACTGTATAATATAGTAATCATTATTATCAAGCATGTTATGTATAATCCACGTCTATAAACTTAACCTGCCATAATATAGGGACATCCCTAGCATGGCAGATGAAATAATAGACTCTAAAAAATGTATGATTTTTTTGCCTGAAATAAATAAAAGAAAATGTTGCAAATATTAAGAAAGGGACGCATGGGTTGTTTCGAAACACAGAGGTGATGAACGGAGAAAGTATATAATGTTAAAACAATTAATAATATAACTGTTTTTATGTGTTAACGTTATTCATTTTATGTTAAAAATGTATTATTTACAGTGGTCCACACCACATGTGAGTTGGCGGTGGCGTAAACATGAACTAACACAGTATCTTTATATTTTAATCTGGCTACCTTCCGATTTATATACTACCGGTATGCCATAAACATAGACGACGGCACCCTCCCATTTCGCCATCTTCTTCTTGGAACATTATAAAATTAAGAATTAAAATCCGAAACATTTATCTAAATAAGTCTATTTTTTATTACGTTATATTGATAAACATGAAAAGTCTTGTATCTCATAATATGACTTTTGCACATTGCTGCCTTTTTTTAAATTAAATTATTGTTCATAAGAAAAACGCTCTTTTTATAACTTTTGAAGGTTATTCCCATCAATGTATATCATTGAAAAAGAAGATAAGAATAATAATCTATACGAAAATATAAAAAAAGAACAAGACATAGAAAAACAGAAAAATAGAAAAAGATAATTGTCGAAACTGGGACACCAACCCAAACCTCTCGTCTAACCGGGACGTGAGCGTTAACCAATTTCGCTATTGCCACTTCTGTCAAACCGTCTTATTTGTCAATTTCGTATTTCAAATTGTCCCAGTTGCGACCTTTGTTTTTTTATATTGTTCTGGGTCCTGTTCTCTTTCGTATTTTCGTATACATTATTATTGCTTTCTTCTTCTTCAATGATAAATTATATTATTGCACCTGAAAATGGCGGTATCTATATTTTTAATACTGAATGAAATCCAAAGATTTATAAAATATAAAAGGCGCAATAAATGTAAAGATATTTATCTTATTGTGTTCACTCTAACCGTAAGCGTTAAAATTGATTATTTCGGTAAATGCTAGTATGCGTAGATTGTAGATTAGTTTATTATTTTTTATGTGAATTCTGCACAAGAGTCCTAACAGCTCGCAACCGCCTAAAACGGCTTAATCCATTTCAAGCAATGTTTCAATTCAGAATGGTGATCTTACACAAGGGCGGAACTGAGAGTATCTTCCACTCTGGAACGTGTCGCAAATAAAGCTTGTAATTTTTTTTAATTATTAATTAGTGAAATAACACAAATCAATCAAATAAAGTTTACTTATACACGCCGGGTTTTAAACCAGCGACGTCCGACTCGCTAGTCCAGAGCTTTATTCGCCGTTTTTCAGCTACAAACGTCTTTTCCGTCATGAGCCCGTGACGATCAGACCTTCGTTATTTTATAAAACCAGAAAGTTTCTCTGTGTATGTCCCTAATACAAGTAAAGTCGATCCCGATTATGAATTTTGGATAACAGTGGTTTTGAAAGATATTATTTTAATTAATTATAATTGTACTTACGTTAAAGTATAAAAGCTCAAATTTATAAATATTACTTGAGGAACTATCAACATATGTTTTCTCAGTTATCAGACTGTTTAGATGATTCTTTCACCTTGCCAGACACATTAAAAGTCTACCTACCGTAGGTGCGAGCGCGATACATACATGCAAGCGGGTGGGAATGAAATAGTGCGAAATTTCGAGGCTAACAGACTACTACCTTGTAAAAGTGCGATCAAAATGCTCTTGAAATTGGGGTGCAATTTTATACACCTTCCCTACCTTCTATCTTTCAAGGCCACCGTGATCCGAACTTCATAGTCGGGGATCGTCTTTTCCTGTATGACATATACAGAGAAATTTTCAAGTTTTAGAAAATATCGAAGGTCTGATCGTCACGGGCTCTTGTTCTATTACATTATTTCAAATAAATATTTGATTGCAAAAAGACTCAACTTTTATTGCTCCATATTTTTTTAATAATTAACGATGAAATGTGTTGAAAAACGGGTTAAGCTACGTTATGGAGCTAGCTTGTGATATTGGACAAAAATCTGCACTGCTCAACGGCATATTTTCCGCCGTATCTGTCACAGAACCAAATAAGTGGTGTGTAAAGCTGGCATGCCACAGATTTACGGCGCTACAGCTCTACAGCATACAGCCTCATACAGCAGCCTACAGCTTCCCACAGTCCCATGAATCAATGTCCCTTTTGGCACCAGGCCCGTTAGCGCAGACTGAGGGCACTCTGCCAGTGAAACAGTTATAAAACCCGTGTTTATTTCAGTCCAGAAGTTGCATTCGGACGTTAACCCTGCTAACTGCTGCACGAATTGAAATAATCAGTTATTTTGGGCTGGAAATGTTGGCATGATCGACTTAAGTGCATCTCAAAAAGGGTAAAATAATTAAATGATATTATTAAACTTTGTTTAAACCTTTTAAAATTTAATAAAAATTATCAACATGTTTCAAAGCCAAAAGTTCCTTCGTCGGGATACAAAGTGTAATGAAATTAAAACATTGAATAGACAAATAAGCATAGACAATTAAACACCTATAGATAAAAATATAACAATAAACGGTGGAAGAAAAAAAAGTTTCAGTGTGTATTAATAATATTTAATTGACTATTAACACTTTTCTGATTTTAAAAATTTCAAATATTTATCTGATTGTAATCCCATAAAATTTTTAACCCTTTATTTATGTTTGGTTTGACAAGGGTGTTTCTTGTTATTTGCTATGCCCCTGTTAATTCTGAAAGCGACGAAGTCAAAGATGGTTTTTGGACTAGTGTGAACGATGTAATGAGACTAAAAGATTCGAATGAAAGGATTATAATAGCGGGCGATTTGAACGGGCGGGTCGGAATTAAACGTGACGGATTTGATTCGGCTTTAGGTATGTTCGGGGATAAAAAAACGAATGAAAATGGGAACAGAATACTTGAAGTATGTTTAGAGTGGAACCTTTTTACATCGAATACTTTTTTCGATCATAAAGGTATCTATCAATATACGTGGGAAAGAGGAAACGAAAGATCAATAATCGATTTCGTACTAATTGACTCTAGGTTGAGAGCCGTTACCGAGAACACAAGAGTTTTCAGAGGGGCTGAGGTTGAAACTGACCACTTTCTGGTGGTGTCGAGAGTAAACCTCTTCCGCGGCTGGCGCTCTAAAGTGAAAACGGTATCAGCTCCAACAAGAGTCAAAATAGAAAAACTACAAAACTATTATTCAGAAGGGAGTATGAGAATTGTGCAGAAATGAGATTGAATGAGAAAGAAATGGACGGTCTAAGCATATAGGAAACATGGAACCACATAAAGGTGAGTCTATGTGAATCTGCTAGAGACGTGTGTGTAATAAGTAAGCAAGGTAGGAAGAAAGGTGATGCATGGTGGGATGACGAGATCAAAGCACTGGTCTCAGAGAAGAAGGAAGCTTGGTTACGCGAAGAAAGAGATCGAGCAAAAGAAGTCTATAAGGTATGCAAGAAAAGAGTAAGTGTTGGAGTGAAAGAACGAAAGAAATGCCTGGAAGAGGAAGAGGGGATAAAATTGACAAACCACTTCCAAGAAAACATTAAACTGTTTTGGAAGGAGGTCAAAAGGTCCCGGAGTGGTCCAGAGAACGGAAGCATGAAAGTGATAAAATCGAAAGATGGGCAAATGTTGACGAATGAGAAAGAAATTAAAGAGAGATGGATGAAATATTTCGAAGAAGTCTTCGAAAGTAACCCGGGTGACTGTGATCCCAGCGGTGAATCGGGTGTGAACGTTGATGTAGTGAATGATACCAAAATCAGCATGGATGAAATAAAAAGATCTATTAAATGTATGAAAAATGGTAAGGCTGTGGGTTTCGACAATGTTGCTGCCGAATACTTTAAGGGGGATAGCCGTATTATTCTACATGGTGGTGCAAACTTTTTAACCAATGTTTAGAGGAGGGTTACACGCAACTAGATTGGAGAAGGGCTGTAATCTTGCCATTGTACAAAGGTAAAGGGTCACGTATGGAATGTGGGAATCATAGGGCTATTAGCCTTCTTAGTTCAGTCGGCAAGCTATATGGTAGAATATTGATTGAAAGGGTAAGAATGGAAACGAAAGATAAAATATGGGATGTGCAAGGTGCTTTTATAAGTGGAAGAGGGTGCATGGACCAGATTTTCTCATTGCATATGCTCACTGAGAAGTTTCTTGCAAAAAACCAGAAACTCTTCTGTGCCTTTGTAGATCTACAAAAAGCATATCACCGAGTTGACAGGAAAAAGCTATGGAAGGTATTGTCCAAGTATGGAGTGAATACGAATCTCATACAGGCAATTGCTTCTCTATATGAGGGAAGCGTTGCATGTATTAGGGTGAACGGCGATTTCACGGGGTGGTTTGACATCACAAAAGGTGTTAAACAAGGCTGCGTAATGTCACCGTGGTTATTCAATGTATACATGGATAATTGTATGCAAGAATTGAAAGAGATGGGATTGGGCGCGAAATTGAGTAATCTGAAAGTATATTGCCTTTTGTATGCTGATGATGCGGTGCTGATATCTAACAGTATGGAAGATCTACAGTCTCTCGTGTTAAGGATGAACGAAGTATGTATGAACAATGAGTTAATGATGAATGTAAGTAAGTCTACATAAAGTCATGGTGTTTGAAAGAGAGAGTACGAAAACAGTATGCAATATAGTTGTGAACGATGAATACTTGGAGCAGGTGGATGAGTTTGTTTATTTGGGAAGTATGTTAACGAGAGATGGGAAGGCTGAAAGAGATATTGAAAGAAGGGTGAATGCAGGTAACTCTATTAATGGAGGACTGAA
Source organism: Limnephilus lunatus (assembly GCA_917563855.2). Taxonomy (NCBI): domain Eukaryota; kingdom Metazoa; phylum Arthropoda; class Insecta; order Trichoptera; family Limnephilidae; genus Limnephilus; species Limnephilus lunatus. The sequence continues at coordinate 36,138,786 of OU830601.1, forward strand.
CGCCGTTGGCACCAACAAAAAACTGTCCAAAAGCGTGAAACTAGCCGTCCATAATGGAGTACTGGTACCTTACCCTGATGTATGGCAGTGAAGCATGGAACTGGCAGAGGAAGGATGAAAGTAGACTGAATGCTGTAGAAATGAGATCCCTGAGGCGTATGTGTAGTAAAACTATGTATGATCGTGTGAGAAACGCGGAGATCCGCAAAGAATGCAAGGCTGATGTAAGCGTAATGAGTTAGATCAAGAAAGTAAACAATGTTTTTTTTTTTTCAAAATTTGGTTGATAAATTCAGAATCTTAATGACTGTACAGTTTGGATTTTTGTAAACGGAAGTAGCGCTCTCTGTTATTTTTAAAAAGTTTCAAACTGCATACCCGATAACAAATTCTCAGTTTCAAAAACTTTTGTACAAAATACCGATTTTCCAACTATCCCGCAAGATATGAGTATATATACATATTTTTTTAAATACACATTTTCCAACATGGAAAATTTTCAAACTTCACATAATACCAAAAAGATGAATATCTTACAAACCTTTCCCGACCTATTTTCCGATTTTCTCAGAAGATTTTTTTTCAGAATGGCTATGGCTTATCTATGGCTTGACAAAAATCTACTTACATTAAATATAGCTAAAACTAAATACATAAGATTCAGTTCAACTATAATAGGACAACCTAGTACATCATACACAATAAAAACACATAAGACTAACTGTAATTCCGATAATATTGATTCTAACTGCAACTGTGAAGCTTTGGAGAGTGTGAAAAACATCAAATATCTAGGCGTTATTATAGACAATCATCTTAAGTGGAAATTTCACATCGACAAACTTTCAATAAGGGTAAGAAAATTGATGCATGTATTCTTTGTATTACGAAACATAATCAAACAACAAGACTTAAGAAAAATATATTTCGGATTATGCAACCCCATCTTAACGTATGGTTGTATTGGTTGGGGAGCGTCAGGTAGAACAATTTTAGATCCATTAGTGAAGGCCCAGAAATCCATAATTAGAGTCATTATGCGTAAACCCTATAGGTTTTCTAGCAATCAGCTCTACAAAAAATTTTATGTACTTGATGTTCGTCAAAACTATATAAAAAAGGTTATTATCCACGTACACAAAAATGTAGAAAATCTTAAGCAAATTGACCATAAATATATAACAAGAAGCCACACCAGAAAGGATCTTGTGGTCCCAGGGAGCAATTCGGCAAAGTTTCAAAAGACATATACATATCTGGGACCGAAATTGTATAATAAAATCCCACCAGAATTAAATATTAAAACATGTAAAATGGCATGCATCGGTACAATAATAACTAAATGGTTGATAGACTTAGGTAGGATCGAGTCTGAAAAATTATTAAATAATGTCATTTAAAACTTAAAATTACACATGGCTAACTATTAATGGCACAATCAGTAAAAACTTAGTATAGTATATTTAAACTTAGTATATGTATATTTAATCTACAAAAAAAAAAAAAAAAAACAATAATTTGTTTTTTTCTTTTTTTTTACAGGAGACATTTTTGGCATTTTTCACCAGCATTTGGTTCCTTAGAACAGGCAATCTGCCTAGCTAGGAACTAATAACGTACAAGACATAATAACAGTTGTACACATTTAAATATCTACAGTTATTTGAAATATTATTATTATTATGTAATTTTGCTGTATAAATGTAACTAATGTATCTAATAAAAAAAAAATTAAAAAAAAAGAAAAATTAAATTTTCAATTCACAAAGTTTCCAAACTTCAAATAAACAAATCTAAAAGTTGACCCAAAATATTTTTTCTTAAGTCTTAAGTAAAAAATTGAAGAGGAAAAAAATGAACTCAACTTTATGTACGATTATATTCCTGTCCTGGCTTTTCTGCCACTGGATCACCCGATATTATTTTTCAAAGGAAACAGCAATTTTTGAAATCGGTTCATTTTGGCTTTTACAAAATTCGAAAATTTGAGCTGTGCCTCTATGAACAAAATATATCTTAATGATGTAGTGTTTATAAATGGTGAGTATTCTTTAATATTTTGAGCTCTCAAACCAATTTGGTCAAAATTATCTTGTGATTTATTTAATGAAACGTAGGGTGAAAACTATATTTTTTTTATCACTATTAGTCCAACGATTTAATATAATTTACAATTTTTTAGGGGTACAAGCTTATTATAACAATAACAGTGTGAGCGTAGTGAATTATGAGATTCAGGACCATAATAATATAAAATGCTAAGTTGCGTGAATAAGCAACGCGTTTGGTCTCAAAATAATATGGTAAGTATGTAAATTTTTCATGCGGCGATAACTCTGTTCTCTTAATTTATTTTAGCGTCTACCTGGGGAACAATGACTAGGTATAATATATATATATCAGTAACTGCTTGTTCCACACAAAGTTCCACAGAGTTGTTCTGTCCACAGAAATGACGCGGTCCGGTGAAACTCTGTAGAGTCTCTCTTGTGGACTTACAATATGTAGAATGCCAATCCTGCTTTGAATTTGTCGGAAAGCATAGACTTGTCTGGTATGTAGAACGGTCTTATTAGCCGTGACTGTTTTTTTGTCTTATTAACTGTGTAGCTCGCCATACTTTACAATAAAAAAACACATAATTTTGTTTCAGACCACTTTAATTAAAGTGGTTTACAACATAATTATGCACTTTTTTACTTTATTCAAAGTTTTCACAGCCATGTTAAAAGGGCCATTTTTATTAAAAAAAAAGCTTCATTATCATTAGCAGGGTTCATTTATCGGCACATCCTTTTTATAGATGCTTTGGGCTCAAGCTTTAGACTCAAGCAGATCAATTGACCCCTAAAGCTTATATATTGTGCTATTTATATTATTGTGCAAAACGACTAGTTTTAAATCGTTTAATGATTTGTATTAATACTAGCATTAAATTGTATTCTAATTATGTTTGAATAAAACGAAACCAGTTAGTAAACAAATTAATTGAAACATGCGGTTTTACACAAAATAAGAGTTTTATTTTTACTTGGTTATTTAGTTCTACATTATTAGGTTCTCTCTTGGAACATCTAAAAACGTGTGTGCCTTCCATACAAATTTGATTGGACACAAAAAATAGCCCAGTTATTCGTTTCACTGTTTCACTTACACTGCCTGACAATGTATATCTCTATCCTATTTGAAGTTTGTAAACACAGTTTTTAATGAGAATTTAAGCCTCCATTAGTAAATATTTATATCACGAAACACACATATGTGCATTTGTATAAGAAAAAATACTTTAACTGATTTAACTAGTCAATAAGATTTATAATGGTATTTTGAAATATCTGTCATAAGTATGAAAATCATTTTTTTTTAAATATCAGCTTGATATTCGTATTCCTTAAAAAATAGTACGGTAAATAATTTTTTATTTAATTTTAATTATTATTAGGATTCATCGTAATCAAACATTATAATGTGGATTATGGTTTGTCTATGATGTAACTCAGGTTCAATGAACTTGGATTTGTTTAAAAATTGAAAAGTGATTGTGTCAAGAATTTAGACAATCGGTAAGGTAAGAGTATGATATTTTATCAGAAATTTAAATTAAAATTCTCATTTACAAATTTATTGAAACTGCTATTTCAAGAATTTAGAAAAGCGATAAGCGACCTACCTGTAATATAATATTTGTTTACCTGAAAATTATTTTATTTTTATATTATTTGAAGTGTGGGTACGTTTCAATCCGGCAAACCGTCGACGCAATTTTATTAGGGGGACGATCCGGGCCACTGAGCGACATTTCCTCTACTAGAATATGTATATTTTATATGTGTCAAATGGTTTTAATATAATGCCAGGTAAGGGTAGTTCATTTCCCATTGCCAGGCAGAATCCATGGACCTCAGTTGCGGAACAATGTGGAACCCGGTTCCGGTCACTCGCCTCCAAAGTGGAACTTTGCCAATTACTTATGCATGTAGAGGGAAAACGGAAACAGATCTGTTTCTATTTTTTTTTTACTTTAAGTAAACTATAAATAACTTTAATAACATTTAACACACAAGTAAACTATTTTAATGAGTAAACCATTGTAAATCTTTCAAATATTAAAATGTTTTACTTTGCTCTTGTACAGTCAGTGTTGCAGTACAGCATAATCGCATGGGGAAGCATCTATAAGAATAATCTGTATCCGATAGTAACAATACAAAAAATGATCATCAAAGCTATTATTAAAAAACCAAGCATTTTCCCAACCAGGGAACTTTTTGAAAAATTTTAGGTCCTGCTGGTTTCAAAACTATTTAAAAACAATTCTATTTTAACAGTTTTTAAAGAATCTAAAGAGTCCTCAACACGATGTATAAGACCTAGAACATCTGGGAACATATATGTTCCTAGATGCAACACGACAGCTGCACAACATCGTTATGAATATGTAGGCCCAAAGTTGTTTAACGATCTACCCGATACAATAAAAAGTGAGAAAAACTATTTTAAATTGAACAAAAAAAACTCACATTGTATTTTTGCAGATAAGCAACAGATGACTTATTTTTTAACGATGATTGCTAATATTTTGTTGATGTTCTATTTCTATAATTTATGTTTTTTTCTTATTGTTCAATATTTTGTAATATTTTGAAGTACTTTTGAAAGTGTTTTATTTCCATTTTGTAACTATATATATTATCTATAAGCAGTTCTAAATATATAACATAAGTATATAGACTAGCTCCCCAGTTAGACCCGGGAATATTTCTCTACTAATTGGGTTACCAAAAAACTGATGAATGATATGTAATGAAATGATATTATAATTGGGAATATTTACTTTTTTTCTAAATAAAAATAAAATAAAAAACAGATTTCATCTAGTATCGACTTTTTATAACTGACCGAACGGTAGTTAGGTAACGGCTTGCTATCAGGGATCCAATAATGTAAATTAGTCAGATTTTAACTTATTTTTAAGGTCATCTGATATGAATTAATATACGCGCTCTACATTATACCTGCACTACATAATTAAGTGAATGATCTATTTCACAATACTGATCCAAATAAAGTACAACTCGAAATACACACGATGAAAATACAAGCAATTGCATCTCCAATCGGCCAGGAACGGAAGTTCTCTATTCGGCTCAACTGGCATTCATTCTGCACAATGAGCCGTTTTTTGTGAGCATTTCCCTGAAAGAGACGAATACGCCCGTTCTATCGTTCATTTGGGAGAGGTACGGAATCGAACGGAACGGAACTTACGGAAACTTTATATTTCCCGCTAAAGCTAAATCCGCTTCGGGCGGAACGGAATTAAAAACGGTACTGCTAATCAAAACATCGCGTATGAGTGATTCCACGTCAAAAAATCATCTTTTCTAAATACTCTATTTACATAATTTAGACAGCATATATATGGGTACCATTAAAAACGTGAATTTCATTAAACATTATGTTTGTGTGCATCCGTGTCTGTGTGTAAATCCAGTTCAATGACCTCTATAAATTTTAACTAATAATATTTTGGGAAGACAAATGATGTAGTGGGTAAGTTTTATTAATTAATAAATCAATGTTTTAAATATATATTTATTTTGTATACCTAAACTTTAGAGACATGTTGTAATTTTTAAAGAATTAACGGTATTTATTGTTTTCTAATTTTATTTGTAGAGCTCCATTTTATTTTTATTTCTAAATACATATATTCAATAATATTATTATTAATAATGCTGGAAAATAAACTCACGAGTCATCATTTTGGAACAACTCACATAACGACTGTATTAACGACCTTCAGTAAAATGTTAACAATTTAATTTATAAAAATAGCTTATTTATAAAAAAGTTATGCTATGTAATTATTATTACGCGTGACAGCTGTTTTGCCCTCTGAAGGCATTATCAAACTGTGGTTATACCACATACAGACGATATATTTATATAATTTCTAGATAGGTACTTGTGATGAAAAACTTTATTACATTTATTTTTATTACCTACACCTTATTAATTTCCTAGTAAAAGACAGAAAATAAAAATGATTTCAAATTTCCAATTTTTTTTTTATATTAGTTCCACACAGGAGGCCTTGAGGAAAATAACTCCCCTCAGGGTCTACGACATCTTTGGGGATACTGTGTGGAAGGTCTTTTTAGGAAAGAAAGGAGACGAAGTTCTGGGAAGAAAAGAGTATTAGAGGTGGGTAGGAATCTGGGGTTAGGAGGGAGGAGGGTTATTGTGTCCAGGTATGTCCCTCCCACTGCGGTGCAAGGCGATGTTCTGAGAGAGTACGGCTGTAGAATTCAAGCCCCCCCCCCAACCATTTTCTCCTGATCCAGCCTACCAGTCAGCTGGTGGACAGACGCCACCGCCAAGACCCGGACAAACCTCACCTCATGAACCTGGGCACGCCTGCTAAGTCACCAACCATAGAGAACTACTAGGGGTGATCTGTGGCAGAGGGGTTGGTTATCTAAAAAACAGTTTCCGGGATGGCGGTACCCATACCCGCCTCCAAAATTGAATTAAGTCTGCCATGAAAAAAAATTCTTGTCAATATTTCTATCAGCAATCATGTACTCGTATATCGCAAACATTTTTTCCTTGTGCACAAACTACAAGGATTTAATGTTAAATAGATAGTTTAAAGATTTTTTTCTTTCTAAAATAACCATTAACAACTAATATATTATAATAAAATAGATATAAAACCTTTTTTTCCACTTAATTTTATTGACCGTAACCGACTTCAGCTCGGTAAAGCCATCGTCAGACTGGTACAAATTATTCTTAGTCTACGGTTTATATACATAACATATGGGGGAGGGGAAGAGGGGTGGTCTACAAGGATTTTAATGCATTATATTAACTACATTTCTTACTAAGTCGTTTTAAACTGTCTAATTTCTAATTTTTTTTTATTTTTTTTTTTATTTATTAACCAATACATATAGTATACAATTAAACAAAATATATATAATATATAATATTGGTGGTTACAATACCTCCCTAATTGAGAAATTCTCGTGTTTAGAGAGGGAGCACTATCAGGTTGACAGTACTATACATACTTGACAGTTGTTACAATTTGGATGTATGTAGAACTACTTTTTTTTAAATATATGCAATGAATAATAAGTTTGTAATTTTTTTTTTTTGTGCAAAATGGAATTTTTTTTTTACAATAAAAATATAAGTTGGCCTTTTTTTTTTGTACATATACATAATGTGAATTTTCATACATAGAGAAAATATAAGTTGAAATTTTTTTGTTCAGAATGGAAATATAAGTTGGCACATCGTAACACATACCTAAATCTAATAAATAGTAAAATGTTTTTTAAGTTTTTGTTTAAAAATTTCATAATTCCTTTCGGATTGCATTTCTTTGGGGAGTTCGTTAAAGCATTTTATGGCTGAGTATGTGTAATGATGTTGGGCTGTTGTTGTATTAAGTTTAGGGATTATTATTTGTCCTAAGGTTCTCGGCCTGGTGCTAAATGACTGTGTTGTTAGTTTATCTTTGTGGATTTGAAGTAATGCATTTTTTTGATAAATTTTATTTAGTGGTAATACTTTGAATTCATCGAATAATTTTTGGGTTGAATAGTCTAATTGTTTCTTTAGAATAATTTTGATAAGTCTTCTATGTACTATTTCAAGTGGGGTTAAGTTGGTTTTAAACGCTCCTCCCCAGCCTATTATTCCGTATTGTAGAACTGATTGGGCTAATGCATAGTAAACCTTTAGTAGCATAGATTTTTGTAGAATATTTCTAAGTTTGAGGAATACGTAATAAAGTTTACGTATTCTGTTAACAGTTTGTGCAATATGTTCTGTCCATTTAACATGTTGATCTATAATTATGCCTAAATATTTAATATTACTTTTTTTTGAGATTTTTGAGCATTTAGGTGAATTGCAGTTGTCCGTATAATTATTACAAGAGTTATGAATAGTAATATTGGAATTTATTGTTGGATGGAATTTGTCTGATAATGTAAAGGTCATAAAATAGGTTTTGTCAGAGTTTAAGGAAAGGTAGTTGTCATCCAACCATTGTTTTAGGTTATTTATTTCTACATTCGCGGTTTGATAGGCTTCTTCCCAAGTTTTTTTTTCTATGATTAAAACTGTGTCGTCGGCGAAAGATATGATTTTTCCCATTTTTGGTACTGTAAGCATTTCATTCACGTAAATGATAAACAATATTGGACCTAGAACTGTCCCTTGAGGAATTCCAAATTCGGAATAGGTGGGTTCACTCAACATATTGTTAATTTTTACGTGTTGGTGTCTTTTATGAAGATAACTTTTAAACCATTCTTTAACTGTTCCTTGGATTCCAATTTTTTCTAATTTTTTGATTAGCTTCCTGTGGCTTATACTGTCAAATGCTTTCCTTAGATCGATGAATATGCTTAGACATTTATTTCCCGAGTCAAGAGCTTTATAGATTATAGAGGTTATTTTTGCAATTGCATCTTGCGTACCTAAATTTTCTCTGAAGCCGAATTGGTTATCATTAATGATTTCATTTGAAGTGATATGTTTAGTTAATTGTGACTTTACGACTTTTTCAAATATTTTTGCTACGTTAGATATAATAGATATGGGACGGTAGTTTGAGATGTCAGATGTATTTCCTGATTTGAAAATCGGGGTTATTATTGTATTTTTATATATTTTTGGGTAAATTCCTTGCTGTATGCTGTTATTAATGATATGTGCAATTGGTTTTGATATTAATTGTCTCATTTGTTTTAATAAATTTACTGTGATATTATCAAAACCAGGGCTCGCGGACACTCGTAGGTTCATTATAATTTTTTCTATTTCTATTTGGGTGCATTTTTCAAACTTTTCGAAAATATTTTGGCAAGTTTGTGTGGATGTATTGGACGTATTTTTAGATTGAAAAGAGTCGATTTTTTTGGCTAGATTCTCTCCGACTTTAGCGAAGTAGTTATTGAAAATGTTTGCAATTTTAGTTGGTTCTTTTATAGCGTCTATTGTTTCGTTGTCATAAGTTATTTTATTTATTTGTTTATTTTTATTACCATTGCCAATAATGTTATTAATTGTAGCCCAGACCATTATTTTGGTAATTCCAGTAGGCTAATTACCTTGGGTTTGTAGCTCACTTCAATATTGTTCAGGGAAAAACCTTAAAAGTAATATGAATTATTAATGACCTAATTTTATTTTCAAATGCATGGGTTTTTTTTTGCTTTTTGAAGGGGTAGATTTTTACATTGGAGTAGGAATATATATATTTTAATTTCGAAATTATTATGAAAATGGATACAAAAGCGGAGACTTAGCAAATGATTCTAATTGCTTACCACCCCTCTTCCCTTCCCCCCATATGTTATGTATATAAACTGTAGACTAAGAATAATTTGTACCAGTCTGAAGTGGCTTTAACGAGCTGAAACCGGTTACGGTCAATAAAATTAAGTGGAAAAAAGTTTTATAGGTATTTGTTTTATTATAATATGTTATAATGGAATTCCACCATGAATTGTCAGTTTCAAAAATAGAAATATCATTAAACACTAACTTAAAATGGTTAATAATAAAATAATCAAAGGTTTCGGCACACATAATTCTCTGTTATCAGAGAGAAAGCCTTCGTGTCCAGTTGATGTGGACTGTCCGCTATGGTTATGTTATTGTGCTATCAACGAGAAAACTGAAAGCACTTTGTCCAGTCACAAAGCATAAATGCAGGAATCATAGAGGACTCGGGATTACTTCATTGAAAATGTATTATCTTTACAGATTATTTTTAGCAATTAAAAATCCTTCAACTTTTGCGTCTACTTGTTATGATTTATTTTAGCATTTTGAAAAAGATTATAAAGGATGATAATTACTAATCTTTCCTTTGTTTACATAAGCTCCACACAGGAGCCCCTGAGTAAAATAATTCCACTAAGGGCCTATTTCGTATTTGGAGATGGTGTGGAGGGTCTTTTTAGGAAAGAAGGGAGGGAAAGGTCGGGGAAGGAAATAGGTATGAGGAATGGGTAGAAATCTGTTGGTCAAAGTGTCCAGGAGTGACGGACATATGAATCCATCAATCCGATGTTCTGATGCGTCGCAGATACAGTAATCATCACTTCCGTTTCATCCGAAATCAAATTCACAGTGTGGCTATAGAAGTTTCACTTCAAAAACCTAAATAAAAAGTGTAAAATTTTGTGCGAAAAGCAGGTTCTGATGAAAGTGATAACCTAAACATAATAATATTTCGAAATAAAGGTTCTTTGCCGCTTTTTTTCTGTTATTCAACCGGGTCTTGGGAATTTTTCTTTCCGATTCGGCCCCACCTCACTATCTCCTCTCATTTTGGTGGTTACATGTTTTTACGCTCGCGCCGAGGCTCGTTTCCCATTCGATGGCCGCGATACCATCTAGGAGTATCTTCCACGCCTTTCTATGGATATGTGCGGTGTGTTCCACAGATAAACATTGTTAAAAAATCTTCGGGAATGGAGCCACGGTAATGTTTAATCAATGACTTTTATCGGAGCCAAATTCTACAGTCAGTTTTGGTAATGGTTTTTTTTTTCGAGACTTTTCAATGGATACGTGGTTGTGTATTCACATAAGTAAGTATAAGCGGCAGTGGCTGATGCTTGGATACTAGAGAATGAATATACTACGACACCTTACATCAGTGGACGAAAATACCATTGATAAATAGGATGGATATTGTGGAGATACTTTGACGAATTGTAAAATTAGTTGTTAAGTTCTGAAACAGCTTATAAACTAAAACCCATTTTCATCATCTCCAATTGTCCTTGCCTTCCATAAAAGGCCCTTGGCGCTTTTTACGCTCTTGTTTGATTTCAGGTGGAGGTTTTCTGTGGTACTCACTTTTGTAAATCAAACGCCTGTTTTGTGTTTGTTTGTCTGGTCATAATTTATTATTCTTTTATTTACATAATCCTGATTTTTTATAAGATTTATATTGTGATCTGCTTGTTGGAACACATTTTTTTACGTAAGAATGGAAGCTACCTTCCTTTGTTCTTCTATAGAACTATTTGAATAATGGAACAAAAAAGAAAATAATAAAATTAGGTAGGTACTTGCCTAGAAGTAATTGCCTATAGAACAAGTACCTACTCAATAAGCATCAATTTTAACCATAGCTCCCCGACAAAAAGGGCTGAAATTAAATGAAAGTTCTTTTTAGAACCCTATAATAGTTAAAATTGATTATTATTATTTGTGAGGATATATTTTTTTTTAAATTAGAAAGAATAAATTATTTTTAAAAAATAAAAAGAGAGCTGAAACTAGCTAATACACATATCGTAATCCATTGATTGTTGTAGTTAGTTTAGAAACAATAAAATAATAAATTGAAGTAAATCATTAGAAGATATGCATAAGAAAAAAAATAAAAAAATAACACTAAATTATAAAATGTTCATCTTCTTGATCCTCGATCGATAGCCTCTGCAGTTCTTGTCTTCAAGAAAGATGGCTTCTTTTTGATCCTTGGCCTTAGTAAAGATGACTTATTTTTTATACTGCTCTTCTTAGATGTTAGTAGTTTATTTTGATCCAGTTCTTCTAAGATGTGATAGCATCGTCCATTGGTAGAAGACACAATTTGGTAATGGGCCTTTTCATAGACCCTTGCTGCGTCTTCAAGGTGACTATACGGGTTATCCCATCTTGTCCAGGGTGAGTGGCGATGACACGTCCCATCCTCCATAAATTTGGTGGTGCGTTGTCGTCTTTGATGATAACTAAGTCCCCAATCTTTAGTTGTCGCCGGTTCCCATCCGTCCATTTAGTCTTTTGCTGCAGCTCTCCCAGATATTCAATTCTCCATCTTGACCAGAAGCTCTGTCTTAGCTCGCTTAGTTTTTGGAAATTATTAAGCCTGTTTATGGGAATCTGTTGTAGGTCAGGTTCAGCTACAGCTGACAGGTTATCACCAATAAGAAAGTGACCTGGAGTAAGTGCGAAGAGGTCGAGGGGATCGTTGGATAGTGGAATTAAAGGCCTAGAATTTATGCAGGACTCTATTTGGTATAATAACGTACACATCTCTTCATATGTTAATGAAGAGACGTTTGCCACTCTTTTTACGTGATATTTCACACTTTTTTATGTTAGATTACCAAAGACCTCCATGATGAGGACCTTTAGGTGGGATAAAAACCCACTGAATAGACATATTAGTTAAGTAATTAGCTATTTCCTTTTGAGAGACATATAAATTATACATATTTTTCAATTCATTATTCGCTCCAACAAATGTAGTAGCATTATCAGAATACAATTTACTAGGTTTTCCACGTCTGGAAATGAAACGCTTTAAACAATTAAGAAATGCATCTGTAGTCAGAGCGGTGACCAGTTCTAAATGAACTGCCTTAGTAGAGAAGCATATAAATAAACAAATATAAGACTTGACTGAATTGGATCTCCTACTGATTCCAGACTTTATTAAGATTGGCCCTGCGTAATCCAGTCCTGTAACAGAGAACGGTCTACATGGTGACACTCTATCCTCTGGAAGGTCAGACATTATTTGATGACTTGTTTTTGGACTGCATTTGAAGCACACAATGCAATTTTTAAGTATTTTTTTAATAGCACTTTTTGCCATTATAGGCCAATATTTTAGTCTAATAAGTGCTAGTAACGTTTGAGTACCTACATGCAAATTTGTATAATGAAAATGTTTAATGATTAACTTTGTTAGAGGGTGATCGTGAGGTAGTAATATCGGATGTTTTTGTGCTTCATGTATTAGTTTTCCTCTGGACAATCTCCCACCTACATGCAATAAATCCATATATATAAATGGGTTTAATGATTTGAGATGACTGGTTTTATCTAAGTTTTTTCCCGCCTTTAATGTTTTAATTTCTTTTGAAAATGAATAAGATTGAGTGACTGTTATTAATGAATGTAACGACTTGTTTAATTCTATTATTGAAAGTTGTCCGCTAAATGTATGTTTTTTTCTTGTATTATTAATGAAACGTAGGATATAAGCAGTTACTCTTTGTAAACGCGTGAGAGAAGAAAAACGATAAAACAATTCCCAATTTTTATTCATACTGACGGTTGAATTTATTTTGTTTTTTAATTCCGGTGGATCGATGCAAATTTCCTTATAGTTCGGCCAAGTTACTTCATCTTGAGTTAACCAATTAGGACCTCTCCACCAGATTTCTGAAGAAAATAGACTTTTAGCACTGGTTCCTCTTGATAAAATATCCGCAGCATTATCTTCGGAGTTGACATGCTTCCATTGACTGGTTTCGCTTCTTTCCTGTATTTCTGCAACTCTGTTTGCAACAAATGTATTCCATCGCGCTGGTTGATTTCCTATCCAGCATAGAGTTATAGTGGAATCACACCAATAAAATGTTTTATCCAAAGGTATACCTAGGGATTCCTTTACTTTTTCAACAACTTTTGTTAACAGAACAGCACCACATAATTCCAATTTAGGCAAAGAAATCGTTTTTAATGGAGCTACTCTTGATTTAGCTGTGATTAATTGAGAATGCCGTTTTCCTGATTGGTCTGTGGATAGCATGTATACGCAAGCAGCATATGCTTTTTGAGATGCGTCACAAAATCCGTGCAATTGTATATTTACGGTTTGATTACATATAATTTTTCTAGGTATTTGAAAAGAATTTACACCTTTTAAATCTTCTAAATATTTCTTCATCCCAAGATATCTTTTCCTGCCATAATTTCTGCATAATAAGTTTAGCATTCACGGTTACTGGTCCTAGCAAACCTAATGGATCGAAAATACTAGCAATCAGTGACAAAATATTCCGTTTATTATAAATAGGATGTGACGGTAGTTCCACGTGATATAAAAAACTATCTTTTTCGCAATTCCAAGCTAAGCCTAGAATTTTCTCTCCTTCTGGTTTGTCCAAAATTACCATATCAGTGGCCTGATTGGCCTCCGATGACAAATCAGAAGAATTAGACCACCATTTTCTTAAGTTCATACCGGCCGAATTCATTATGGAGATTAACTGTTCTTTTAACAAATTACAGGATTCCACATTGTCTGCACCTGTAATTAGATCATCTATGTAAAAATCTCTCTCTAAAATGAGACTAGTTTCAGGATATAACTGAGCGTTTTCCATACTCAGCTGCTTCAAGCAACGCGTGGCTAAGAAAGATGACTGTCCCATACCATAAGTTATCGTATTTAACTTGAAATGGCCCATTTCCTCTTCTGGAGATGCTCGCCAAAGTATTTTTTGGAAGACGCGGTCCTCCTCTCTAATGTTGACCTGCCTGTACATTTTCTCTATGTCAGCCGTGTGATGAACCTGTTTCACTCCGGTATAGGTGGGTAAAAATTTTTTTAAATATAGAATATGATCACACTATCGACATCTTTCGGGTGGTTTTAAAATCAATATTAAAGGAATCTTTTTTAAACTTTTGGGGTTTCCTTGCCACGAAGGGGTGTAAACAGTTAGGAAAAAAAACGACTATCCAATCGGAATAGAGATGAGGACAGTAGGTGCGTCTTAAACCAATCACAGGCTGGGGGCGTGGGATGATGGATTTGAAAAATTAAGATTCAAAGATTATCTCACGGTTTGGTCGGGCAGATGTTTTAAGAGGATAGTACCACTTCTAACTTGGTCATAAATCGCATTTTTATGGGAGCAGGAGGGGATCGACAACAGTTGATTTCACGTCTGGAATCGGAAAGTTTTGCGAGGATCTCGATGGCGGAAAATTCAAAAGGACAAATATCATGCACTGATAAGTAAAGTAGCAAGCGATCTCGATTACTTAGTAATCGTGAAACGGGAGTGGACATTGACGGTCTTAACCGCTTTTTCCAGACAAATATCTAGCGGATTCTGCAGGTAGACGATGGGGGAAAGTGTTAGACGTGGAAAACCCACAGGAGCCGATCTCTTCAAGGTAGTCGAGGGAAATCAATTCATGTTAGTGACCATATGAAATCTAAGATTTTGTATTGGATTTTTGTCCGTTAGTTTAGAGGGGAGGGAAGGTTTACGATCTCTTGTTCTTTAAGTGGGTCTCGAGTGCGAAACATCTGACATGATTTTGGGTCTCTAAGGTGCGCATTAAGCTGAAATCACCACTTGATTTTACATACAGAGGATAGGAGAAAGAAATTAGTGAAAAAGCATAAAATTTAACGACCTGACAGGATTTTAAATTATTTGAAAACTCAAGTATTTTCTTGATCACTAGGCGAATAATTAAGGGGGATTTATCGGTTTTGGTGCCAGAGAGAGATGTAATATGTAGGATGAACTATGAAATGGGGAAAAAAAAAAACGTTCGAAGGCAGGATTGGAATGGGATCTTTGCAGTAGTTATAGCCCATAGGAAAGGAGAATCGAGGTTGTAAAAGTTTAGATTATTATAAAATAAGGTTCTAAGAGCATCACGACTTTGCGGGGAGATGACCAAGTAATTGGAGTTTGCACTTGGGCATTTGCAAACGCGAGAAATATTAAAAATTGTATACGAACACAAGAAACGCGACATGTAGCCAGAAACGGACACGGCTGAGTGTGCACACTAGCGGTACGTTCGATACAGGATATTCAGTCACGAATTTATTAGAAAATCCATAGCCAAATGTTAGAACGTCGGAATATCTAGGCAGTGACGTGTTGGGAGAAGTTTAAAATAATGAATGCTTAATAGATAACTGTCGGGATATGTTGTAGGTTAAAGAGTTGAAATTGGATTTGAGTTAAGCCAAGAAAGTAGGGCAGTTATATCGAATATTCAGGATACACCGTATTTGAAAGCAAATTAAAAGGGAGTAGAACGGACACTATAGATTTTAGAGAAAAGTTGAATTAATTAGTCACATGATAAAAGGTAGATTATATTAACTAATCATGCGGAGATTCGTGTGGGAATCAGATGTTTAGACCCGAATACGCCCCTGATCGATGGCAACAGAGGAGAGTCATCGTAGGGAGGTTGGTCGATCGGAACAGGACGTTAGAAGGAAAAGGTAGTAACCGGCGTGATAGGATTATGGAAAAGGAAAGGACGATATTACGCGTTCATTAGAAGTCGAATTTGCAAAAATTAAAATTGATTTATGTGGAAATGGATGATCAAAAAGGGAAGTTGAGAGGAGAGAGGGGACAGTTCGTGACAATTCGGGAATACAGGGTGAGGTCTCGGGAAGAAAACGCGCGAAACTGGGGTGTTGGAAATTTACCGGGGATCAAATGGCTATCTGAGCGATTTGACTAGAGTGGATTTTTGTGCAAAGTGTATCGAACTAGACTCAGTGAAAAGATAATAAACTAATAGAGTGGATTTTAGTCGAATCACTTAAATTCTAAAAATAATAATTAATCAATCGATAAAATCAAAAGGAAGGAAAACGGTGAATACGTCTGTGAAGTTAACGGAATTATATTGTTCCCGGTGTTGTGTTTAATTCCCCGGTCTTAATATAAATAATCATCTTTTAAGGTGCACGAGAGAGAAAAGATATTTTCTATAAATGTCTATTCTAAATAATAATCACGGTCTCGAATTTTAATAATAATAATATAATGGTTCCAACTCAGGTTGAGGAAGTTTTACTAAATCAGATTAAGCCTAAATAATAACTGAACAGTCGTTTAAAACTTACAATAATAGACTCGTTTTATAATAAATATATATTAGAGAACTTCCATATTGCACTTAAGGGTCGTACAATAATAATAATAACCCACGAACGAATGTTTAGCTTAGGTATATCACAGTACGTGAATTATGGAGTCACAATTTAGAGTCACAATTGCGCAATACTCGGAATGGAGCGACGAAGATACCAGTTTATATAAAGCTTATAAGACAGTAGGGGGGTTTTTTTGTTTTCTATATAGGTACAGGACCACGGGATACGTAATTAAGACATCATTGGTTGTGTTTACCCGACTGGAAAATTAAACAATTACGTACGGGTAAGTTAATGAATCTATAATTGAATTACAGGCCATTGGATGCAGAAGGACGGAATAGAACGCGAATCCTGGACAGTTACTTTCATCCGTTCCAGCGGCGAGGAAAAATTAATAACACCTTATCAGCTGATATGTTAACCGTATTATGTAACGCATGGGATAGAGAACATCTTTTGTTTCAGTCATCTGGCGACGGAGGGTCAGGGAAACAAACAAAAAATGAACGAGATATGGTGCTTACACCGCCGTGGGTGCTGTACACTCAACCAAATGGAGAATGTTTTCAAGTGTACGAGACACCAAATAGAAAGCGACTGTCTGCAACCTAAACAAACGTAATTTTAAAACTAACAGGTACTCCTTTGAATTCCTATTTGTTGAATTGCGCCTTTTAAACTTTATGGTTGAATAATGTGACGATGACACCGAGGCTATACATATGTGTGAAATGTATGGTCCATCGGTAAGGGTCTTCCCACATTGTCCTGTTAGGAGGGGATGCTCACCATAGACTGATCGGGTCACGCGAGATGCTGGAAGCAATTCCCTTTCGCGGAACCGTGTCGAGAGAATGGGCGTGACGAGACGGATTTGAAATGAGTTGCCAAACGGTATGTGAGGACGCGGTTCGCTGACGGAGGCGTCTTGGCCAAAAGCATCTCGGGTAGCTGGCAAGGTAGTGTGGGAGGAGCATAAGCAGTACAATTTTGTGGGAACAACCCCTCAGCGCCTGCACATTGTTTAATTCTATCGACCTAGAAGCAATCATAAAGCCTAGACAATACTTAGGTAGTATGTTCGCTACTAGAGGTGGTTTATTCGCTGGCCAGGTCACGCAGGAGGAAGGATCTGTCTATCACAAGCTGTAGCCACATGTTCGCGAGTAGAGCCGTGACAAGGGACGAATTGGATTACCCCTTCTAGAGCCAGTAAAGTAGTCCTGGAGGTGTTCGATACTGGGGTTGATTGGGAAAGGTTTGAAGGCATGCCGTCCTTCCTTGGTTATGGAAGGGTCCGGGTATCTGGTTGGTCGTCAAGAGATCTTCTGGGTGCCATGGGTATAGCCTTGACATGCTATGGTCGGGAGGTTGTGTCCGGAGAACCGACCCCCTGGTCAATTTGGTCAAGTGGAGGAGCCAGTACTAGATTGCAAAAAATGCATGATCCATATCCATCCCTCCCTTATCCCTTCCATCTTAGGTACGAAGTTTGCGTTTACTAACAATATAATATTATCATAATCATGCATAGGGTCCAGTCATGGAGAGCGGCGCGAAGGATCCGCCAAATAACTAAATGAAACATTCCAGGTATGTATTTTAAAATCTATTAAGACGTATAGGATCATAGATCAACCTTATAGGCTTCCCAGAATTACAGGGGGTACTGCGAGAGTATTAAAACAACGTAAATTATTAGGGACGTGATGGGGACACATTTAGGATAGATTTAGACAGTAAATATCCTTCATACGTTCAAGAGATACAGAGAAATTCTTCCACACCTTACCTAAAAGAACCAAAAGTTACCACATATAGACATTAAATACCTATTCTAGATTTTCTAGTACCTTTGAAACAAAAAGATTCACAACGTAAAGGAAAGGGTTTATTGTAAAGTTTTCCCGGAAGGAGAAAGCCTTTTGCTGTGTTCAGTCACAGGGGTGGGAAAAGCGAGTCATGATTCAAGACATTATTGGCGAATCAAATAGTACGAGAGAAGGATCTACCGTCCGGAGATCGAAACGCAAGAGAGGAGAGGTATTAAAACCTAAGTAAAGGGTTTGACCCATCACAAGTGTTGCCGCGAAACCAGGAGATAAGGTTTTACAAGCTGGAGGAGTTTCTGTGTATCTTGGTGCAATTTGAAGGATAGTTACTAATTATTACGTGGGTCAAGAAAAAAAATATAAAGAAATCAGTTACAAAATTTATCACGCCAAGAGTTTAAATCTGTAAATGTAGGTCATTGCCGCTTAGACAGGTAAATAATACGGAAAAGAAGGAAAAAAAATGTCAACAAACCATTAACGAAGATTTATCACTTCATCTGTTTAAATGTAGGTCATTGCCTTTCAGTCAGAGTGCGGGGAAAAAAAATGGGATGCAACAAAAAAAGGGTCCGGCAAACACATCATAAAGATTGAAGATTTATGACTTTGCGTTCGACTGCGACAACTAGGTCAGTTATGTAACGAACCGGGGTGGAAAAAAAAACACTAGTTAAAAACACCCGTTATAATCACTCGGAAGAGAATTGAATCGTTGAGAAAAAAAACCTGTGTAGACAAGTTATACATGTATATGTTTTGTGAAGGTGCTTGTAGCTTAGGGAGGAAATAGGATTAACCATATTGTTAGAATACCTACGTATGGTTAGTTAGAGAGAGAAAAAAAATATTACCATGTTGAAGTGAGTACCTAAAGGATTTTTTTTTGATCTTAGGGAGGAAACGTTATCAGTTTAACAGTTAGTGGATTTAGATATGTTTGGGTTAAGCCACACTGGAAAGAAAAAAAATAATAATTTTTACCATGTTTTAGGGAGGAAAGGATTTTTTTTAGCTTAGGGAGGAAACGTTATCAGCTAAATGGTTAGTGGATTTAGACATGTTTGGGTTAAGACACGTTGGAAAAAAAAAATATTACCATGTTAAAGGAAGAAAAGGTTTTATTTTTGGCTTAGGGAGGAAACGTAATCAACTTAACGATTAGTGGATTTAGACATGTTCGGGTTAAGACAAGCTGGAGAAAAAAAAGAAAGATTATTACCATGTTTAAGTGAGTAAAGGATTTTTTTGGTCTTAGGGAGGAAACGTTTTCAGTTTAACGGTTAGTGGATTTAGACATGTTTGGGCTAAGACACGCTGGAGAAAAAAAAAATTACCATGTTAAAGGAAGAAAAGGATTTTTTTTGGCTTAGGGAGGAAACGTAGTCAGCTAAACGGTTAGTGGATTTAGACATGTTTGGGTTAAGACACGCTGGAGAAAAAAAAAATTACCATGTTAAAGGGAGAAAAGGATTTATTTTTGGCTTAGGGAGGAAACGTAATCGGCTAACGGTTAGTGGATTTAGACATGGGTTGGGTTAGAACCACACGGGTAGGAGAGATTTAGGTTCAAACGGGTTGGAAATCAGTTGGAGTTATGTAGAAAAAAAAAAAATTTTTTTTTGAACAAAAATAATCAAGAGTATTTAATGGTATCCAACCTTCGATTAGAAGCGGCGAGAAAGTGTGTCACGTATTAGGGGAGATAGTCCTCCAAAAATTCATTCAATATCAAATCGCCGGGGTGATAATATTGATGTTAGTCAACCTCCAATAGGCCCTGAACGGTTGTTAAATTGGAGTGACTAGACGATTAGTTTAAAAATTATGCAATCGGGCCAGCGTTGAGTAGTTCTGTTTACTGGAGTAAACATATATGTCTACTCTAATCGTTATATTGAATAGAGATAGTTTAACAAAGAAAAAACACAAACAAACGAAAGGAAAAAAAGGGATCGGTCATAGAATTGCGTGCGGAAACAAAAAAAATACGGACCCGACATAGCGCAGGGTACGTACAGATGTAAGCCGTGAAGATATTAAGAAGATACACGTTTAGTTGGTAAACGGATGAGTTCATAGTCACCGAAATTTGGTATCTTATCTTACTCCAATTGGGGCGGACCGATGAGAAAATTCAACTACATTGCGAGAAGACGTTTTATGTTAAATACGGTCCGGATTTGAAAAGGTTTACTTACAATAGTGTTAGGGTAAAATTGTAAATAAGATGTGGCCCGGGCGCCTCTTAAAGACAGATAACAGATAACAGCGGATACCGAAGAATGCGAAAAAAAATGGTTACCAGGACTGTGGGGCGACAGTTTGAAACCAGGTATAGGGAAGTGCACTAATGGATCGATGGAGGCAGGGCCGAATTGGGAAAAACGCTCAAGATTTTTATAAGGAAAATAGTTAAATAATTTAAATACGATGACCATCGGGGTGTAGGATAGTAGGACGGTTGTATAAAGTCTAAAGTTGTGGAAGAAAATAAAACCCCGGGGGGAGGGGAGAAATAGAACGGACAGTTACCTGCAAGGGGGAGGGATACAAAACATTCAGGTACGACAAATTTTGAAAAAGGAAGAAACGAAAAGTAGGGGGAGGGGAAGCTAGCTAAAACCTGCATTTAGAAATGACTCCACTGACTAAACACTAATAGCGTGTTTTGACACTGGAGATAATTTCTATAGGGAGGCTGTGATGAACCTGTTTCACTCCGGTATAGGTGGGTAAAAATTTTTTTAAATATAGAATATGATCACACTATCGACATCTTTCGGGTGGTTTTAAAATCAATATTAAAGGAATCTTTTTTAAACTTTTGGGGTTTCCTTGCCACGAAGGGGTGTAAACAGTTAGGAAAAAAAACGACTATCCAATCGGAATAGAGATGAGGACAGTAGGTGCGTCTTAAACCAATCACAGGCTGGGGGCGTGGGATGATGGATTTGAAAAATTAAGATTCAAAGATTATCTCACGGTTTGGTCGGGCAGATGTTTTAAGAGGATAGTACCACTTCTAACTTGGTCATAAATCGCATTTTTATGGGAGCAGGAGGGGATCGACAACAGTTGATTTCACGTCTGGAATCGGAAAGTTTTGCGAGGATCTCGATGGCGGAAAATTCAAAAGGACAAATATCATGCACTGATAAGTAAAGTAGCAAGCGATCTCGATTACTTAGTAATCGTGAAACGGGAGTGGACATTGACGGTCTTAACCGCTTTTTCCAGACAAATATCTAGCGGATTCTGCAGGTAGACGATGGGGGAAAGTGTTAGACGTGGAAAACCCACAGGAGCCGATCTCTTCAAGGTAGTCGAGGGAAATCAATTCATGTTAGTGACCATATGAAATCTAAGATTTTGTATTGGATTTTTGTCCGTTAGTTTAGAGGGGAGGGAAGGTTTACGATCTCTTGTTCTTTAAGTGGGTCTCGAGTGCGAAACATCTGACATGATTTTGGGTCTCTAAGGTGCGCATTAAGCTGAAATCACCACTTGATTTTACATACAGAGGATAGGAGAAAGAAATTAGTGAAAAAGCATAAAATTTAACGACCTGACAGGATTTTAAATTATTTGAAAACTCAAGTATTTTCTTGATCACTAGGCGAATAATTAAGGGGGATTTATCGGTTTTGGTGCCAGAGAGAGATGTAATATGTAGGATGAACTATGAAATGGGGAAAAAAAAAAACGTTCGAAGGCAGGATTGGAATGGGATCTTTGCAGTAGTTATAGCCCATAGGAAAGGAGAATCGAGGTTGTAAAAGTTTAGATTATTATAAAATAAGGTTCTAAGAGCATCACGACTTTGCGGGGAGATGACCAAGTAATTGGAGTTTGCACTTGGGCATTTGCAAACGCGAGAAATATTAAAAATTGTATACGAACACAAGAAACGCGACATGTAGCCAGAAACGGACACGGCTGAGTGTGCACACTAGCGGTACGTTCGATACAGGATATTCAGTCACGAATTTATTAGAAAATCCATAGCCAAATGTTAGAACGTCGGAATATCTAGGCAGTGACGTGTTGGGAGAAGTTTAAAATAATGAATGCTTAATAGATAACTGTCGGGATATGTTGTAGGTTAAAGAGTTGAAATTGGATTTGAGTTAAGCCAAGAAAGTAGGGCAGTTATATCGAATATTCAGGATACACCGTATTTGAAAGCAAATTAAAAGGGAGTAGAACGGACACTATAGATTTTAGAGAAAAGTTGAATTAATTAGTCACATGATAAAAGGTAGATTATATTAACTAATCATGCGGAGATTCGTGTGGGAATCAGATGTTTAGACCCGAATACGCCCCTGATCGATGGCAACAGAGGAGAGTCATCGTAGGGAGGTTGGTCGATCGGAACAGGACGTTAGAAGGAAAAGGTAGTAACCGGCGTGATAGGATTATGGAAAAGGAAAGGACGATATTACGCGTTCATTAGAAGTCGAATTTGCAAAAATTAAAATTGATTTATGTGGAAATGGATGATCAAAAAGGGAAGTTGAGAGGAGAGAGGGGACAGTTCGTGACAATTCGGGAATACAGGGTGAGGTCTCGGGAAGAAAACGCGCGAAACTGGGGTGTTGGAAATTTACCGGGGATCAAATGGCTATCTGAGCGATTTGACTAGAGTGGATTTTTGTGCAAAGTGTATCGAACTAGACTCAGTGAAAAGATAATAAACTAATAGAGTGGATTTTAGTCGAATCACTTAAATTCTAAAAATAATAATTAATCAATCGATAAAATCAAAAGGAAGGAAAACGGTGAATACGTCTGTGAAGTTAACGGAATTATATTGTTCCCGGTGTTGTGTTTAATTCCCCGGTCTTAATATAAATAATCATCTTTTAAGGTGCACGAGAGAGAAAAGATATTTTCTATAAATGTCTATTCTAAATAATAATCACGGTCTCGAATTTTAATAATAATAATATAATGGTTCCAACTCAGGTTGAGGAAGTTTTACTAAATCAGATTAAGCCTAAATAATAACTGAACAGTCGTTTAAAACTTACAATAATAGACTCGTTTTATAATAAATATATATTAGAGAACTTCCATATTGCACTTAAGGGTCGTACAATAATAATAATAACCCACGAACGAATGTTTAGCTTAGGTATATCACAGTACGTGAATTATGGAGTCACAATTTAGAGTCACAATTGCGCAATACTCGGAATGGAGCGACGAAGATACCAGTTTATATAAAGCTTATAAGACAGTAGGGGGGTTTTTTTGTTTTCTATATAGGTACAGGACCACGGGATACGTAATTAAGACATCATTGGTTGTGTTTACCCGACTGGAAAATTAAACAATTACGTACGGGTAAGTTAATGAATCTATAATTGAATTACAGGCCATTGGATGCAGAAGGACGGAATAGAACGCGAATCCTGGACAGTTACTTTCATCCGTTCCAGCGGCGAGGAAAAATTAATAACACCTTATCAGCTGATATGTTAACCGTATTATGTAACGCATGGGATAGAGAACATCTTTTGTTTCAGTCATCTGGCGACGGAGGGTCAGGGAAACAAACAAAAAATGAACGAGATATGGTGCTTACACCGCCGTGGGTGCTGTACACTCAACCAAATGGAGAATGTTTTCAAGTGTACGAGACACCAAATAGAAAGCGACTGTCTGCAACCTAAACAAACGTAATTTTAAAACTAACAGGTACTCCTTTGAATTCCTATTTGTTGAATTGCGCCTTTTAAACTTTATGGTTGAATAATGTGACGATGACACCGAGGCTATACATATGTGTGAAATGTATGGTCCATCGGTAAGGGTCTTCCCACATTGTCCTGTTAGGAGGGGATGCTCACCATAGACTGATCGGGTCACGCGAGATGCTGGAAGCAATTCCCTTTCGCGGAACCGTGTCGAGAGAATGGGCGTGACGAGACGGATTTGAAATGAGTTGCCAAACGGTATGTGAGGACGCGGTTCGCTGACGGAGGCGTCTTGGCCAAAAGCATCTCGGGTAGCTGGCAAGGTAGTGTGGGAGGAGCATAAGCAGTACAATTTTGTGGGAACAACCCCTCAGCGCCTGCACATTGTTTAATTCTATCGACCTAGAAGCAATCATAAAGCCTAGACAATACTTAGGTAGTATGTTCGCTACTAGAGGTGGTTTATTCGCTGGCCAGGTCACGCAGGAGGAAGGATCTGTCTATCACAAGCTGTAGCCACATGTTCGCGAGTAGAGCCGTGACAAGGGACGAATTGGATTACCCCTTCTAGAGCCAGTAAAGTAGTCCTGGAGGTGTTCGATACTGGGGTTGATTGGGAAAGGTTTGAAGGCATGCCGTCCTTCCTTGGTTATGGAAGGGTCCGGGTATCTGGTTGGTCGTCAAGAGATCTTCTGGGTGCCATGGGTATAGCCTTGACATGCTATGGTCGGGAGGTTGTGTCCGGAGAACCGACCCCCTGGTCAATTTGGTCAAGTGGAGGAGCCAGTACTAGATTGCAAAAAATGCATGATCCATATCCATCCCTCCCTTATCCCTTCCATCTTAGGTACGAAGTTTGCGTTTACTAACAATATAATATTATCATAATCATGCATAGGGTCCAGTCATGGAGAGCGGCGCGAAGGATCCGCCAAATAACTAAATGAAACATTCCAGGTATGTATTTTAAAATCTATTAAGACGTATAGGATCATAGATCAACCTTATAGGCTTCCCAGAATTACAGGGGGTACTGCGAGAGTATTAAAACAACGTAAATTATTAGGGACGTGATGGGGACACATTTAGGATAGATTTAGACAGTAAATATCCTTCATACGTTCAAGAGATACAGAGAAATTCTTCCACACCTTACCTAAAAGAACCAAAAGTTACCACATATAGACATTAAATACCTATTCTAGATTTTCTAGTACCTTTGAAACAAAAAGATTCACAACGTAAAGGAAAGGGTTTATTGTAAAGTTTTCCCGGAAGGAGAAAGCCTTTTGCTGTGTTCAGTCACAGGGGTGGGAAAAGCGAGTCATGATTCAAGACATTATTGGCGAATCAAATAGTACGAGAGAAGGATCTACCGTCCGGAGATCGAAACGCAAGAGAGGAGAGGTATTAAAACCTAAGTAAAGGGTTTGACCCATCACAGCCGTCAATGCCACTTGATATTTTCTAAAATTTAACAAATGGGTATATAAATCATTTTGTATTATTGGACCAACCATTAACGCGTCGTTTATTGATATCCCGCTGGAGGTTTTTGCGGAGCCGTCGAACACCACTCTTAGTTTGGTAGTGCTGCTGGTTTCCTTCTTGATTGCATGATGAGGTAAATAGTAAGATTTTTCTTCATTTGAAACTGGTTCAAATTTTGTCATATGACCTAAGTTTTCATATTCTTCCATGAATTTAATGTATTGAAGTTTCAAATCCATGTTAGAAGATAATTTCTTTTCCAAGTTTAAAAATCTTTTTTTTGCCATAGGCAAGGAAGTACCTATTTGATCTATACAAGGTCGGAATGGTAAGCTTACTTCGAAACGCCCATTTTCATCCCTTTTTTGGGTTGACTTGAAGCTCTCTTCACAAGCCTTTTCTTCATAATTTTGGTGCTTGATGGACACCAATTCCTCTTGTTTCCAAAATCTTTCAATTTGATTGTGAATCATATTTAAAGATAAGTGACACGAAGATGATTCTTGCTCTTTTTTTGTAGTGCACATTCTAATTGGCCCGGATAATATCCATCCAAGTTCAGTGCGTTGCAGCGTAGGTCCAGTTGTTCCTAATCTCAATTGATCAGTGGTCAGCATTTCCCAAAATAGTTCGGAGCCGAGTAATATATCCACATGACCGGAAGTGGAAAATTCAGGATCGGCCAATTACAATCCTGGTGATATGTTTGCCTCCCTTTTTGGAAAAGAGGTCTGCGGTAACTTGCTGGTGATTTCTTGTAATACCAAGCAAGTAACAAGTTTTTTGTAATTAGAGTTTATTGATGACAATTCAAACGAGAGGCTCTTCTTTACATTTGTTATATTATTATGTAACCCAGAGACCGGCATATTTAATGACTTGTATTTTATGTTTAATTTTTTAGCAAATCGTTCAGTTATGAAATTCACCTGAGAACCATTATCCAACAATACTCTCGCTGAATGAATAATTCCATTACTGTCCTTAACGTTCACCATTGCCGTTGATAACAAAATTGTTTTTTCTGCTTCTCCAAAAGTGGAATGGTTTGAGACTGGTACTTGATCCATGCCATTCTCAGCGTTTTGATCCTCTTTAGGGAAAATATGGAGTAATGTGTTGTGTCCTGCTTTATCAAGTTCTACAATTATTCTTACTCCTGCATTCTTTAGTTGAATGACCTACATTTAAACACTTGATGCAAGCTTGTAATTGCTTGATTTTTTCAAACCGTTCATGTTGGTGTTGGTTTAGTTTCAAAAACTGTTTACAGAAATAAATCTTATGATTTTCCTTACAAACAATGCATTTCAACCTTTGCGACAATAATGAAACTGAAGATTCCTTTTTGTAACTTGACGGTTTATGATGCGCGAATATTGGTTTGGCTTTGGAACATGTTGCTTCCGATGTTTCCAAGACTATAGCTCGATCTGTTAAACATTTTAAAAAATCTTGCAATGTCGGTATTTTTTCTTTAGTTGGATATTGTTCCCAATAGATCCGGGTATTGGAATCTAATTTGTTGGCCAAAATATAAATTATTATTACATCCCAATACTCCGTGGGTAGACCTATGTTTTTCAATGAATTCAAATGTAATTGTGTTTGATCTAATAAACTTCTCAAGGCGACGTGATTTTCTTGTTTTAATTCCTTGAGCTTAAACAATGAATTTAAATGTTGATTAGCTATTACACGCTTATTTTCAAATCTATTTGATAAAACCTGCCAAGCTATTTCGAAATTGTCTTGGGTAATTTCAAGTGCGTTTAATATTTGTGATGCCTTTCCTTTTAAACAATCACGCAAATAGTAATGTTTCTGAAAATTATTTAATGATTTATTATTACCCACTATCGTGACGAAAGCATCCTTAAAAGATAACCATTTCGAATAATCACCACTAAATTCTGGGAGCGAAAATGTAGGTAATTGGATCTTAATATTGTTAGTATCATCAATTTTTTCAATGCTTTTTATGGATTTTTTTGCTAACGTCACTACTTGATAATATTGCAATTCAAAACACTCAAGTGGGCTATCCTCTTCATCTGAGTTACTATCAAACTCTTCGATCTGAGATTGTATATTCTTAAAGCGATTTAACAGTGTGTTTACCTCCTCCAATCTTGTTTCCGTTTCTATTACATCAACTGAATCACTTAATAGGTAATTCTTAAATCGTGTTAATTGTGCCTTCAATTCACCGCGCTTCTTCACCAGTGATTTTAATGTTTGTGGCATAATGCAGAATTTTTTACACAAACATACACATTAAATTATTTAAAAATAAATTTTTGTTTGTTCCACCTTTGCGGGAGCGAATAATAAATAGATTACAATAAAATAAATTATATTATTTAATAATCAGTGGTAATCATAGAGTAAATTATTTGGAATCTACCTACTGGTTAAATTATATTAGGTTGACAATATTTTATCTTGTTGATTATAATATCACGCAAAAAGAGTGGCTCTTGGTGGCGAATTCTTCGCGTGATTTCACAAGTTATATTATAATGCCTTCATACCTTAGGAATATGTAATGATGAATAAGAATGATGTAGACCGGACGGCTGGCTGGATGAGCTGGTTTTCATCCGGCTCGAAGGACCATATGGCGATTTTTACGCTCTTGTTTGATTTCAGGTGGAGGTTTTCTGTGGTTCTCACTTTTGTAAATCAAACGCTTGTTTTGTGTTTGTTTGTCTGGTCATAATTTATTATTCTTTTATTTACATAATCCTGATTTTTTATAAGATTTATATTGTGATCTGCTTGTTGGAACACATTTTTTTACGTAAGAATGGAAGCTACCTTCCTTTGTTCTTCTATAGAACTATTTGAATAATGGAACAAAAAAGAAAATAATAAAATTAGGTAGGTACTTGCCTAGAAGTAATTGCCCATAGAACAAGTACCTACTCAATAAGCATCAATTTTAACCAGCCCTACTTAGTTTAAAAGGAAGAAGAAGGTGATGCCTACCTACTTGCTAATGCTCAATATGATTGCATAAAATTGAAAATATCTACATTTAAGTAAGTTGAAAATTGTCGTGAAATGGTTCACATCTTTATGGAACTCTCGCTTGAAATTCGTACAAAATTATAACTTAAAGACCTCTAAGGTGACGGTGAAGTTTAACAATACCTTGAGCCATCGATCTGGAAGACCAGCCGTCATCAATATTTGAATCCAAGCAGCATATGACGTCATGAAAGGTAGGGTTTTCTCCTTTCAAGTATATCTTCCTGTGATTGATTTAAAAAACGCTATCAATTGTCTTACAACATCAAAAATTACAGATTTACAGTCCATCCTCTAGTGTCACGATATCATTCGTGATGTAAGTGATATTATATTAATCAGTTGTCTACAAATGAGACCGAAAATATGCTTCTTTATCGCAGTATAGGCACTCGAACAATTTATTCGGGTGACATGAATTTGTAAAATTATTTGGTCTAAAGCCAAATTATTGCTACGAACGTTATTTGTATCAACAGCTTTGAAAAAAGATTTACCGGACCCTGTAAAATTATTTTATAACTTTACTACATTAATTAATAAGATAACTCAAGACAAAAACAACAATTTCTTGACCATGTCATGTAGGGGGTAAAATACAATATGACTGATTTGAAAATACAAAGTAGAATTCCACGTAGACGAAGTTACAGTAAGATGCCTCAATACAAGACTATGAAACTAGGATAACTTCTGTACAAGTTTGGTTCTGCCGAATTGTTTTGAGGTGCAGTCTGCGGGTTAAGGATTTCCTTGGTAATGGGAAATGAAAGTACTGTGTAATGATGGTTACAAAGTACTTAGTACTGACTAACTTCTACTGAATTAATCATAAAATAATCAATTTCTTTTATTATTACAGTGAGAAAATAAATATATGCATCTTCGAATTGAAGACATAATAAAATTTTGTTTACGCAGTTGTATTAGATATAAAACTTAATTTCTATATTAAATGAAAATTTGTAATACACCACTTTTTATTTGAATTAATATTTAACAGCCAATCCGGTTTTGATTAGTTCACGCTTCGTCATGGCTTAACATATTAGCCGATTGCTTATTATATTACCTGGTTTGCTGTTAATTATTAATTCAAATAAAAAATAGTATTTACGTAGTGTGTTTTTTCGTAAAATATATGTCACACCCCAAAGTATTTGCTTCCTTCAAAAAAAAAACCATCGTATTCCTCCTCTTCAGGATGAGTCGTATACTAAAGAAAATAAACTGCATCTCCAAGCAACTTCAACATAAGATACTTTTTTGGCTTGACTTCATTTAACTTATGTGTAATATTTATATCTGTATTCTATGTATAATCTGTTTGTCTCTTACAAATAAATAATATAAATACAAATTGAGAGACGAGTAAAGGCGGATCACCTGTGAAGAGTTTCCACAAACGGTTTGAACCATTTGGGTAAGGTCACAATGTTTTTGTTTACCGTGGCCGATGGTGATGATTGTGGCCCCAATCCAATGTTTTTTTTTTTGTTTTTATTCGATGTTTTAAAAACATTTGGTCACTGAAGATCCGATATTAGAGGATGGGGAGAGGCAAACCGAAATCAGCAAAAGATTTAATGAAGGAATGGAAGATGTAGGAGTGTATGGAATTAATTGGGGAGTTATATGGTCGTGGAAAGAAAATATTCAAAGTGGGATTGTGATTGTGATAGATTTTATTTTTATTGGCATAACAATTTTAATTCCTTTTTTTATGCCCATCAATATTAATCACTGAACAATAAGACTATCCTAATAAATCTACGAATGAAAAACGATACATGAAACAGAACAAGACACATAGAAAATAAAATGAATCAACAAAAATTACTTTTAAAAATTTGGTCCCAATGGCGAGTGATTTAAGGCGTTACGTTGTTCCGGAAAGACTGGATTCGATTCCTAGTTGCGACTATGACAGTGAGACTATGGCAACCCAAATTTCAGGTATGTTATGAAGCTGAAGGTAGTGGGGAGGAGAAAGGTTGGGAAATACTCAACTATTCAGATCAGGTTAACAAATACGACTAAGGCCATTTCAAGCGAATTTTTAACTCTGAATTGTGGTCTTACACCAAGGCGACACAGAGGGTATGTTGTTAGGCTGAAGTTAGTGGGGAGGGGGAAAATGGGGAAGTACCTGGCTAATCAGATCTGGTTAATAAACATTTCAAGCAACGTTTCAATACTGAATGGAGGTCTTACACCTCAGCGATACCGAGAGAATTTTACACATTTTTTTTGTTTTTTTTGTATCAGCTCTACACAGGAGGCCCTGAGGAAAATAATTCCCCTCGGGATATTTTAAAGGAAGTTCTGGGAATGAAAAACGTTACGAGGGGTGGAAAGGAATCTGGGGTCGGTGTATCCAAGAGTGACGGATGTATGAAGCCATCCTCACCACTGCGGTGCAAGGTAATGTTCCGAGAGAGTCCTGCTAGAGAGGTCAAAAGATCTCCCTCAACCAGTCTCTCCCGATCCGGCCTGCCACGCAGTTGGCGGGAAGACGAATCCGCCGCCATGAATTAATTAACAGTGAAATAACGTGAAATTGTAAGAATTAATTTACAATGATAATCCCGAAGAGTAATTCCTCAATGCATTAGTAATCAAACATAAATAAAACTTGTATAATAATTTTGAGAACCTTTAACGCAACATTTAAAATGCATAAACCCCGAGAACAGAACGCGGGTGGGGGTTAGTAGCTTGTAACAAGTAGTAGCATTCGATGTACGTATCCATTAATGCAATCGATAGCACGAGCTTTCACAGGAATTATAAAATGATTGAGCGGCTGTGTGCATACAAAGACTATAAAATTAACTACAAACGGGAATTCTTTTTCATAGAACAGTTTTGTTTTATTGGACTTCTATAAAGTCCTATTGTTTTTTTTTCTATGGAAACAAATAAAACTGGTATTGTCCTTTGTAAAAGAAAAATTGATCAATGTGAGTATTTTTTCTGATCCAGGAAATTGATGATTTTAATGATCTTGCAATCTATTTAGAATAGGTATATTATTAACTCGTGTAGTTTTTATGGTTTCTGGTAGCGCATTATAATAATATGTCATCCATTTGTAGATTAAATTTAGACTAAACGTTTGTACATATATATCCTTTTTGATGGCCTGATTCCATTGCACTTCCCTGTGTTATATCGGTTAAAGTCCTTGTTGTATATATGTAATTTTTTTAAAGTGTTTTAGTAACGGGCTTTTTCATAAAATCAGGCAAATCATGATGCGCCTCAGGCACATTATGATCTGCCGCTGTTTCTGTTTTCAATTCAATTTAATTATAAAATAATTATATATTAATACCACAGAACTTTAAAATAAATTATAAATTTGATGAGTTGTTCAAATTTTATTTAAACAACCCGTCCCCAGACAACGCTCCCGGTTCCGAATTACATAGGTCTTGTGTACAAACGACTATTCTGTTCATACACATATTCTTTAACCACTGGAGCGCTTTTTGCCACAATATGGCACTATTTAAAAAACCTCGGATTGCTTTGCTGCTAATTTTGGAAATTTTCTCTTATTAATAAGTATTTAAGAGTAGTTAACGATTTTATAATATTTTTTTTATAAATCCTACGAATATGTGATAATCGACTAAAGATATGTGAATTCATTGCCTGTAAAAAAATATAATCAGTTGGTATGTCTCCATATTAAAATTCGGAGGTAGGTATCATTTTTTTTATCTGGGCGGAAAATATTCAAAATGATTACCAAAAAATCTCGAGCAATCGGAGAAAAAAGTTTAAAATTGCTCTGTCGCTTGTTTTGTGGTTCGATTAATTTATTACATGGCTTCAGAAGCGGTAAATCCGTCACTACTAACTTAGCTTGTTTTACGAACTTTATACTTCATAATATGGATAAGCGTATTCAAACTGATGCCATTTTTACAGATTACAGCAAGGCGTTCGATAAAATTAACCATTCCATTCTGTTTAGAAAACTAAAACTTGCGGGTATCCATGGAGATCTACTAAGATGGCTAGACTCATATATCAGAAACCGTTCGCAAGCTGTTGTGCTAAGTGGTTTCAAATCAAATTGGGTCAATATTACATCAGGAGTTCCACAAGGATCAATTTTGGGTCCTCTCCTGTTTAATATCTATATTAATGACATTACGAGTTGTTTTAAACACTGCAAGGCAATTTTATATGCAGATGATATGAAACTATACCTTCCAATCGATGATATCGCGTGCTGCTTAAAAATACAGGAGGACCTTAATAATCTCAGCGAATATTGCAAAATTAACTGCTTGTTCCTAAACATAGATAAATGTTACTCAATATCATTAACGAGAAATAGGACCAAAATAATATTTAAATATTCAATAAACAATGTCGATATTAAAAGAAAAGAATCAGTTCGGGACCTGGGTGTTACCTTAGATTCCATACTTACATTCCAATTACATATTAATAACATTGTCACTAAAGCCACCCAAATGTTAGGATTTATACTACGAACATCAAAACTATTTTATTTTCTCGATACATTTATTTTGCTTTATTATACCTATGTTCGTCCGCACCTAGAACACGCCTCACAAATTTGGAAACCAAGATATATAACATATGTTCATAGAATCGAACGTGTTCAGGAAAAATTTCTCTCCTACATAAATTTTCGGTCGTTTTATGCATTCCAATCAAATGAAGATATTCGTCAATTCTTTAAAATCCCGAAATTAAATTGTAGGGGAATTATTTCTGATCAATTGTTTTTGTACAGAATCCTAAATAATACGATATCTTCCCCGTATCTTTTACAAAAAATAGATATTAGAGTTCCTGGTCGCAATGGCAGAAACGTATCCCTTTTTTATAACAGCCGCTCCAACACCAACTACTTACAAAATGAATTCATACATCGAGCCTGCCACTATCATAACACACACCTCACATATACAGACATCTTCAATATAACTTTCAACAAATTCAAAGCAACACTATCAGATAAATGTAATGCATCACAACACACCACTTAACATCCATATTTATATTTATTTATTATATTATTAATCAGATTCCTTTTCCTAATTTGCAATATATTTTCATATTCCCTAATTACATAAAAATCATCCATATACTCCTATAAGATCATAAGCTTACCCTTTATTGTGTTTTTCTATATTTTATCATGCATTATTTAAGTATTTAGCTTCTCCTTACTATTTTTTTTTCCTTAGTTTTTCTTTATGTTTAATTTAGCTTCTCTTAACTATTTTTTTCTTAGTTTTTCTTTATGTTTTTCTTGTCAGCGAAAAAAAAACAAATTTTATCAGCGAAAACATGTTTTTAGGCTTACTGTTTTATTTTAGCACTCTTTATTTTTATGTATCTTTGTAAAGCTGTTTGTTTTCCAAATAAAGATTATTCTTATTACGGTGCTCCAGATTTTATGTCCGGGTTGAATCTTTCCCAAATGAAAGACTAAACCCTTCCACACACTTTTCCACAAATGAATATCTAGTAAATGAACGCAATGTAAGTGCACTATATAAGAATAAAAAAATACAAGAACAATACGTCAATCCACCAGAAACATAATGTGAAAATATTTCACCGACTCCAGATATTTTCATATCAGAGGGTTCGGCTCTGATGAAATCCTAACTGGTCCGATAAATCCTACTGATCCCTCAATATAAATATTTAAAAAATCTTTCGTAATCCTACATGTATTTAAAATGACCGACTTTTGCATTTTTATGTACAAATTTTTTGACAAATCTAATACGCCTAAATTTTGAATGAGAGAGCTAGGTATAATGCCAGTAGCCGAAATAACAAATGGTAATATTTTTATAGTCTGAGAATGCCAAATTCTTTTAATTTCATTTCCTAAATCTGTATATTTTCTTATTTTTTCAGAAACAGTTTTCTGAATATTACAAGAATTTGGAATAGCGACATCAATGATATACGTTATTTTCTTAATTTTGTCATGTAAAACTATATCGGGTCTATTATGACTAATTGTTCTGTCTGTCAGAATAGTTTTATCATAATAAATTTTATAAAATTTATTTTCTAAAAATGAATTTGGTTCATATTCATAATATGGTACATTACGGCAGTCAATCAAGTTATGTTTAATTACCAAACTTTGGTGAATTATTTTTAAAACTTGATTGTGCCTAAATGTATACTCGGACGGCGCTAATACAGAACATCCCGATATAATATGTTCTATAGTTTCCGGAAAAGCCAAACATTTTCTACATAAATCATCAATTTGATTTGCATCTTTGATGATATGCTTCCTATAATTTTTAGTATTAATGACTCTATCTTGTATGGCAAGCATAAAGCCTTCTATTTCTGCGCTCAACTCTCCAATACTCAACCATTTGTTTGACGAAAATTTGTCAACATATGTTTGGTTGAGATAATTGAAGTGTTTTGCGTGAAGAATTTTATTTGACCAGGAATCTAATAATTCCTGGTTGGTATTTATAAGAATGCTGGCATTCTCGTCGTATAAATTTAATGGTGAAATATTTCTATCTGCCTTGCAAATAATTTTGTGCATTTCTGAACTATCAGCTTTCCTATGGAAAATTTTCTTAGCATTTCAACCTG
Organism: Limnephilus lunatus; assembly: GCA_917563855.2. Classification (NCBI taxonomy): domain Eukaryota; kingdom Metazoa; phylum Arthropoda; class Insecta; order Trichoptera; family Limnephilidae; genus Limnephilus; species Limnephilus lunatus. The sequence goes on from OU830601.1 coordinate 36,174,194, forward strand.
ATTATGTTTTAAAGATGTTATTTTATTATTATTATTATTATTAGTATGAATACAACGTGTCTTGTATTTATTGGAGAGATGTCGTTATTTGTCGTAAATGTTGCAATGATTTGGAGGTTAATATTTTTTTATAAATATTTACAGCTTCACAAGTCCTTCTATTATGTGAATGAAGAAATATGTCTGTCGGGCCGAGGTGTTTGGCGTTCCTTCTATCCATACGTATCATCATTGTTATTTTTCCAGCAAGCAATAAGACTAAGAAAACGAGAATTGCGGTAAGAATATTATTACGAGTATAAATGTTCCCCGTAGTTATGAATCAGATATTTAAATCAGCCCCTGGGAGGAAGTAATATAATTGAGTGTCTTAACCGTCAAAGGATGATAATTGTTTTGAATTTTCAGCAATACAATTATTAATTTCCCCATCAGATTATATTGATGAAATCATCATGACGAATACTATCATCATGATGTTAATTTTGATGAAATCATCATACGATGACTATCATCATGATGTGAATTTTGATGAAATCATCATACGATGACTATCATCATGATGTTTATTTTGATGAAATCATCATGCGAATGACTATCATCATGATGTTTATTTTGATGAAATCATCATACGATGACTATCATCATGATGTTTATTTTGATGAAATCATCAGACGATGACTATCATCATGATGTTTATTTTGATGAAATCATCATGCGAATGACTATCATCTTGATGTTTATTTTGATGATATCATCAGACGATGACTGTCATCAATCTTGGCAGCTTCGAGTATCCCTTCCTGCCAGTATCTTGCTGTCTCCCTCCAATTTACGCTGCCCAATGATGTGACCTTTTTTGAAGTGAATATCCCACAGGAGTCCCAGCTGCTCCCGTCTGAAGACAGTGAGACTATGACATCCCCAGTTGTGGCATATGTTGTAAGGCTGAATGGTTATGTAGAAGAGGGAGGTGGGAAAGTACCTAGCTATTCAGATCTGATCACCAAACACGGCTAAAGCCTAACAATTATTATAAGCAATAATTATTAGCCTGACGAGAGATGGGAAGGCTGATAGGGATATTGAAAGAAAGGTGAATGCTGGTAACTCCATTAATAGAGGACTGAATGCCGTTGGCGCTAAAAAAAAACTGTCAAAAGAAGCGAAATTAGCAGTCCACAATGGAGTCCTGGTACCTACCCTGATGTATGGCAGTGAGGCATGGAACTGGCAGAGGAAGGATGAAAGTAAACTGAATGCTGTTGAAATGAGATCCCTGAGGCGTATGTGTGATAAAACAATGTATGATCGTGTGAGAAATGTGGATATCCGCAAAGAATGTAAGGCTGATGTATGCATAATGAGTAAGATTAAGAAAGGGACCCTCAGATGGTTTGGGCATGTAGAGCGAATGAACGAAGAAAGCAGTGTAAGAAGAATATACGACGCAAATGTGAATGGTAGAAGAAGTCGTGGACGTCCGAGGAAGACATGGCACGATCAAGTGAATCAGATACTTGAGTCGGGCCATGTCAAAAGTCAGAATAATAGAAGAGAATGTATGAGACGATGTATGAATGTGAGTGAGGCAAAGAGTGTGTGCCAAGACCGAGTTGTTTGGCGGTCCGTCCTCTCTGCCTACCCCTGCGGGGAAACGGCGTGATGGTTAGTTAGTTAGTTAGTATTATTAGCCTGATCTATATTGAAAAAATCTCCTGAGAAAAGATACAAGCCGCCGACGGGACTTGAACCCGCGTCCTTCTGATATCCGGCCAACTGCTCTTTATCCGCTGAGGCTGGCTAAAGCCATTTCAAGCAACATTTCAATTCTGAACGGTGGTCATATGACAGGTGATACTGAGAGCATCTTCCACTCTGGAATATGCCGCAAATAAACTATGTATTATTTTTAATGAATTAATTGTGAAATAATACAAATTTAACAAATAAAATGTATTTGAATTTGAAGATCTGCTGGATCTGCCCTGATGATTTTATTTTTATTATTGTGTATTTTATTTAGATATAAAATTTGACATCTTATATCGAATGTTTTCTTTTCTATGACTACTACAATATTATTTACTAGATACTGACTAAAATTTGGACTTTACAACATTAAGACATTATCCACGAAAAACTGCAAGACTTTTAGCCTCCTTAACATTTACAGGGAGTTCATTGAACATTTTAAAGCCTTTATGATAAATATTATTTTGTGTTCCCGATAAATTTGTTTTAGGAAGCCTAAAATCGTTGCAGTTTCTCGTAGGATAACAATGAACTGTACTTTTGATTCTAACATTATTCGACATATAATCTGGTAACATTTTATTTTTTAACTTATAAATAAAAACTAGGGTATTGAAAACTAATCTTTGCCACACACTTAATATATTGAGTTGGCGTTGCATGGTTTTTATCCTGGTATATCTGCTACAGCACAATATAGAACTCATGCCTCTGTTCTGAATTATTTCCATTCTTTTAATTTGTGTTTTATTGCTCAGAAAGATTACACTTGAGCAATAATTCAGATGGGATGCTACAGTTGTGTTATTGACCAATTTCCTAGTTTTAATGTCTAATTTTCCCTTTATTCTACTTAAGAAATTAATCTTTTTGGTAATTATTTTAGTTAGCATTTCAAAGTTAGAGTTAAGTTTTAACTTATTATCGATAATGATTCCCAAATATTTAATTTCTTCTACCTCTTCAATATTTTGATTGTCTTTATTTAGGGTAACAAGTTCATTTTGTTTTTTCCCTAATACCATGAATTTACTTTTAGTTACATTTAATTTGAGTTTATTTATGCTTAACCATTTAGATATTTCATTAAGTTCACTTTGTATTTTTGACAATGCATCTTCAATATTATTTGCTATAATATATAAAAGTGTGTCATCAGCAAACAGTTTGATGGAACAGTACTTTAGGTACTTCACTATATCATTAATATATATAATAACAAGTAGTCGTCCCAGGACCGATCCTTGAGGAACTCCAAGGTTTACTTGTTGCTCTTCAGAGATAGCATCTCCAAATTTGGTTCTTTGTTTTCTGTTTTTTAGGTAATCAGTAAACCACTGCAATTCTTTACCATGAATTCCCATGTCTTTCAATTTCATTATAAGTCTTTCTCTGTCTATCGTTTCAAAAGCACGCCTAAAGTCTAAGAATACTGCTATGATGATTTTCTTCTGCCATACTTGTTTTCCATTAATTTATCACATAATTTATTGCTGTTTCAGAGGAATATTTGTTTCTAAATCCAGATTGTTGTTTTACAAGAATGTTATTTTTTTCAATAAAATTGTTGATCTGTTCTTTAACTATCGATTCTAGTAATTGTTCATATTTAGGTAATCCATTTATTGGTCTGAAGCCTTCGAAATTTTTAGCATTTATTATTTTGGGCACTGGTGTTATTATGGAAGTTTTCCATAACTGTGGAAAAATTCCCTCTAACAGAGATTCATTTATTAGTGCAACTAATCTGTCTCCTATAGCTGGCAGTGCATCTTTGATTATGCCTATCGTAATTCCATCCGTGGGCGATTTTAGTTTCATTGCATTAAGAATTTTCATTAAATACTCAATGTTAATTTTATTAAACCTGAAAATATTATTATTCTCTCTTCTTTCCATTGATTGAGAAAATGTGTCTGTGACTAATGGAATGCTCTTATTTATTTAATCCCTCTAACAGAGATTCATTTATTAGTGCAACTAATCTGTCTTCTATAGCTGGCAGTGCATCTTTGATTATACCTATCGTAATTCCATCCGTGGACGATTTTATTTTCATTGTATTAAGAATTTTCATTAAATACTCAATGTTAATTTTATTAAACCTGAAAATATTATTATTCTCTCTTCTTTCCATTGATTGAGAAAATGTGTCTGTGACTAATGGAATGCTCTTATTTATGTTTTCGACACTGAGTATAAAATTTGTATTAAATTTTTGGGCTATTTTAGGTTTATCATCTTCAACTCCATCGGGGAACCGAACTTCCTTAGTGTCTCCCTTCTGTTTACCGCTTATAATTTCTTTGAGTGTAGTCCACATTTTTCTTGAATCACTTTGAGAGGTAATTATTTTTTGTCTAATATACGAATTTTTAGTTTGTTTTATTTCTGTGCTATACATGTTTCTAAGTTTCTTATAGGGTTTCCCATCTTTCTTCCGTAAATTTTATTTTACAGGCTTTATAAGCTGTATCCCTTCGTTTTTGTAGAAGATGTAGAGATTTCGTATACCAATTATTTGTATCTTTTATTATAATATTAGTTATAGGCATTAGCTCGTTTACTACTGTTTTCAGATGTCCTACTAGTTCATCGGCTTTTTCCTCCAAATTTCCTTGGTTATCGCAAATCCACTTTTTGTTTTTTAATGCCGTACACAATGTATCCTTATCATAGTTCTTTTTATTTCTATACGTTATCTTTCGTATTTCCTGTGGTTTCGGACTACTATATCTAATTTTTGTAACAATTGTTTCGTGATAAGATATTTTGAGTTCTTCTACAGCATTAACTTCCGCATAAAAGTCATTTGAAATTACTAAATCAATCATTGTTTTAGAGGTTTTTCCTATTCTTGTATAATTTTTGACAAGTTGCTTCCAGCCTAAGCCATTTATGATCCTTTGTAGTCTTGTGCTTTTTGCATTGGGTTTCATCATATCGATATTAAGGTCTCCACAGATTACGTATTATTAAATCTCTTGTATTTATTTGTTTACGACACCATTCATCAAAAAAAATCTAAGAATTTTGTATCATTTTGATTTGAGGAATGATAAATAGAATGATGGACACTGCAACGCTGTCCGAAAAAAAAAACGAAAATTATCAATTTGGAAAACCTGTGGTTACAATGAATCATATTCAGTGCTTTACTAAATTAATTAAATATATTATGTATACCAAATTAGATTTTTTAATTTTTTTATGTTATCAAGTTTATTTTATAGAATTCCATTTTAATTTTTATTTCTTTTATATGTTAATAATATTATTTTTTAATCTATAAAAACAGTTTATTATAAATAAGTTCTGCTTTGTAATTATTATTACGCTGTTTCTGAGATGACTACTGATTTTACTTGAAAATTAATATGGGCACAGGTAATAAAAATAAAAGCAATTCATTTTTTCTTCATATGTAATTACCTGTCTAGAAATGATATAAATACATCGTATGTAAGTGGTACAACCCCAATTTGATAATGCCTTCAGTGGGTGAAACAGCTGTCACGCGTAATAATAATTACAAAGCAGAACTTGTTTAAAATAAACTGTTTTTATTGAATAAATAATAATTTTATTGAACATATAAAAGAAATTAAAATTAAAAGGCTATTTATTCACACCAAAGAAAAATTGAAATTACTTTTCCGTTTTGTCTTAAAATTTCAACGTTACTTTCACGTGTTTAACCGCTTAATAAGGTGGAAGTACCAACTTCCAGCCCCGTATTAAGTAGATAAATATGCCGGGGTTGTTTTCCATCGTCGACATCACGTTAAGGGTTAATATCCGTAATGGCTGAATATGTTTACTCGCGAGCGGTAGCTCTGTGGGAGACGGGTGGCAATCAGATGGTATCGCCTATGTAATTATAATCAAATAGGGTGTTTTACAGGTCCCCTCGTGTGCCCCGGAAGTCGCACAGTTAAATGGTGGCTGCAACTGTTATATTATTCCGTAATAGGAAATTGTTGTTCGACTCTAATGCATTACTGTGACAGGTTATGTTTTGTTCTGAGAAATAAAAGATAATGTAGATGCATCAGTTGATTGATTTTGTAACACGAGTATATAGTATTTTTGCAATTGCAATGGTTTTTAATGGATTTTAAATATTTATTATTATTATATTGTGCCACAAAATATGTTTGCTGTTTTAGAAGAAGTGAGTTTAAATATTTTTTACGTGTAAGGACCTTCTTCCATAGGGATTCATTTTAAAATACAGACCGGCGTCGCCACCAATCATTGTTGAATTCTCGAAATGTCAAAACTAGAAACCTCACTCACAAACAGACAGTTGCTGTAGGTGTCATTTTTACAGCCTTTCATCATTTATTGACTGTTGCTCTACTGGTCATGGGAGACTGACGTCGCCGACTAGTTTACAAAACGTCGGCAACGCGTGCATTTGCACCTCCTCGCAGAATATATGGCTGTTGTCCTCAAGATACTTGCGTATCCCTGTGAAAAAGGGGCCTAACAGGTGGAAAGAATGTAAAAAAAAGCAGTTTTGATAATGTGACGATACGTGGTATGTACACGAATACGTGGATTCGACTAACTATAAAATATAATAATTTCCTAGCACCAGTGATAGGAAGATGGCGAAACAACTCTTTCCTGATTTATACTGACATTCTTGTTTCATCCACATCCATACGTCACGGTCGTTTAATGTCAAACTCTATTATACCGATCCCTCTCATCTAATATATAAATTTGTATGTTTGTGTGTACACATGTTTCATAATAACCAATTATATCAGCAATAGGTGAAATACAGCGTAGAAATAATGTCAATAAAATCTAGTTTTCAATAGTTAAAATGTGATATGCTTCAAATTAACCTCTGTGATCTTCGATGTGACGTTAGGTTAAATTTAAGTTAACAATTCATGGTGCGAGTACATAATTTTGTTCGGCTCAGTTGCAACACGTTCAAATTTCCAGCTCTGTTCACCGTTCGCGATAAATTTCAACATTGGCCTGATGCTCTTTTGTTTTGAAAAGAACGATGTTACAAAGGTTATTTTCTCAGAAAGATCAATTTTTGTGGGCAATATGAATAGGTTGGTACTTGAAGCAAATTTACAAGTTTGTTTGTTTGGGAACTACATAGTTGTGTTTAGGAGAGACGTGAAAAGAAGGTTAATAATGATATGGAGTATATCATAAAAATGCAGAAAACTACTGACTTTAATTAATTGTAATGCAAATTGATCATCATTGGCGCTAATACAAACATGTCAAAAGAATATTAAGATAGCACAATGCAGTGCTGGTAATGAAATAGATATATGGTAATGACTGAGGCATGTAACTGGAAAAAGGATGAAAGTAGACTGAATGCTGTTCCACTGGAGCGACCACGCGAAATAAATAAATTTGTCTCGATTGCTCGAGATTTTCCAGATGATTTTTTTTAATTTTTGCCAACATTAAAATAATTATACCTTCGAATTTTAACACGGAGACATTCAAACTTATTATACTGCTATATAGCCAATGAATTAACCTGTATTTAACCGATTATTTCATATTCGTACGATTTATAAAAAACATATTAAAAAATTGTAAAATTTATACCCACGCGAACCCTGCGTGTTTTTTACTTTGAAACTGCCGTGAGGGGTACTTATTAAAGCTAACATACAATATTTTTGATTTCTGTATGTTGTTTGTGGTATACTTGATAATGGAAGGTGCATATATTTGAAAAAGGGACTTAATTTTAATCGTAAACAGCTGATCAAAAATTCAACGAAAAAAAAATATTTTAAAAATTTTCTTATAACATCGTTCTAAAAAAGTCTACGAAGTTTGGATTTGCGACATCTATGGTCATAATAGATACAGCATTTGAATGGCTTCGTTTTAAAATAATGGCTGGTTATGAAAATGTTTTAAATAATTACAATAAATGTTTTACGAATGTTAGGAAAATATGGTCCAATTTTGGACCGCTATCAATCGCAGAAAAATAAAAGTGGTCGATTTTTCGACCATAATCGCTCCAGGGGCTACAAATGAGAAAACTGCGGCAGACGTGTGGTAAAACAACGTATGATGTGTTGAAAATGTGGAGGTCAGAAAATTTGTTTTTAAGACTGATGTAGGCGTAATGGATAAGGTTAAGAAAACTACGATTAAATGGTTTAGTCATTCAGAACGGATGAACGGAGAATGAAGCTCATGTAGATTTTATGATGTAGGAGTGAATGGTAGAACTTCAGAGGAATAGCACGATCGATTAATCAAATACTTTCTCGCAGGGGGCCACGAACAGAATAGTAGTTAGTAATAAAATAATCATAATTCTCAATATAATAATAATCACAAAACCCCTCAAACGTGACTCTGAAAATTCGCAAAACACATATTTCATAGATATCCGAGAATCAGTAGTTACAACAATAGCCTAGACTCCTTTGTGTTGTGTGATGAAAATAATATGTTCCTACGACAGCTGAATAGTTTAACCCCCTCACCGAAAAGTCACAGCTACATAGATAGTATGAACGTTCGTATTATGTTGGTAGGCATAATATTATTTGATTCTACCTCTTTTCCTCGATTTCGATTCTCGTATAATATTGTACATTATTGTGTACTATTATATATCTATTTGGGTGAGGAGGTTAGATCAATGATAAGAGAGATAAAACGTTCATCTCATTTCTCTATTGTCTACAATAATTTTGAGGTAGCTAAGATGTAAATGCCTACGGAAAAAATAGATTAAATAAATAAATACATGTAAATCAATGTCTAAGGACTTAATGTGGTAACTGCAGAAATGACCAAAATGAATAACAGACAACTATTTTATTTTTTATTGAATTTTCTGAAAGATGCAATTTTAAAGATATTCGTAAAATTGACGGAGATAAAGCATTTTATGTGAAACCGTTTTAATAGTTTATAGGTTGAATTATCCTTCAGCAAAACTTTGAAGGCGTTTTTCTCGAAACTACGTTTTTCAACTTGGTTGACAACATAATAAAAAAAACTGTACATCAGATTTGCATGCACCAAGTCTAAAACTGTTCAAAAATCCTGTCCCTATGGCACCATTTGTGTATCAGCTGTTATCACACTTTGATTCTAAATAACTATGGATAGTTCGTTTTTGGTTCGGATTTATATTTGCAGTCGAAAGCCTTAATGTTCCTGAAACAAATTATAAATTTTTTGCTACTTCAAACACAACAAACTTATTGTGTGGCACCATTTTAATTCAAAATTAATATAATACTTAGTTTTAATCACGTTTATTGTTTACCCACTTTGGGGGAAGGGGGTAATAGAGTATAAAAAACTAGAAACCTTGGAAATTTGAAAGAGCGTAAAAATGAATTTAAATATTATAAATAATCCAAAAGTATTTTTAAATGACCCGTTATTAAATCCCTCCCCTACTTCCCGCTCCCGCCGATCCATGATACCTTTCTGTCTATGCTTGTTTTTTAAAGAAAGAAAGACAAACGAATACGAATTACGAATAACCCAATGGGTGCGACCCAAACGCGATACCCACTCAACCACTGACCGGTCGTGACACTATCTATTGTTGTAATTAATTTTAGCTAAACCTTGAACGCCTTGCACAAAATATATTTATCCCATCTTTATACCCACAGCCCAAGGATTACCTAAAATAAAATAAATACCAAAAAATAACCATTAATCTTACATTATTCGCGAGAATAAGAAAGCGGGGTTCGGCGCACCCGTCATTTTTTCCAAAGCTGTGTTTTCCGATGATGTATCAATAATGCCCCGTCATTTATCATAATCGCAGCCATGACTGTCAGGAGCGCCACCTGCCGCACCGGGAGAGGGGCAAGGGGAAGGGCCGTGATGGATCGCGATAGTTGCAGGGCCCACGAATTGTTATTGGTCTGAGCAGTCCATTTAGGTAATAAAGTAATACAGCGGTAATTTTGCGTGCTGAATAGTACACTTTTTTACGTAAACGGTACAATGGAGATGTTTGAGGCATTGTATCGTTAGGGAAAATGGTTTTAGGTGGCATTTTCTAATGTATTTATCGCAAAAGAGTGCATTTTATCGCCAAGGGAAGCCCTGCGGAAAATAATTTTCTTCAGGGCTTTTGTCATCTTTGTGGGGTGGCTAGGAGTCTTGGAGGTCAGTGGGCTGTATGACGGATGTATGATTTTTCCTTCCCAATGCAGTGCACAGTCATGGGTCGAGAGTCCTGCTGGGGAGGTGAAAGGGTCTCCCTCAACCGGCTTCTCCCAATCCGGCCCGCCAAGAAATTGACGGGCAGACGCATTCATCGCCATGTCCTCGCCCCATGAACCCGGGAACCCCTGCCAAGTCACTAGTCCTATGGAATATGAATGTAAAACTGGAAAATTATTTCTGAGTAGGGCATATTCATCTGGAATAAACATGCGAAAGAACGAGTACGTCAATACATTAACTATGTGTATGCGAACTTCGTGTACTTACGCATTAGGAACTGGAGGGAGGTAACAGGATATCCGCAGGAGTGGAGATGTTTTGAAGAGGCCAGAACTCTCCAAGGATTGTAATGCCGATAATATATCTCTACTAGAGGAAGTATATGACAACTACCCGTGGTTCCATCCAACTGACTTTATTTTGGGTAATTCTCTGAATTAACCAGAAAGGATGTAGGTACACATTGCTACACATTTCTTCAGACTGATTCGTGGTTGGTTTAAAACTGGACTATCATGGAGAGCATTAATTTCTATGTTCCTGATGGTTATCTCAGTTACCGACAGATTATAGTGTTCTACCTTCCAGCCTGAAGGGATAACTTTCCAACGGTCATGCCAGTGGGGAGAGCGATCTTGCTATTAATCAGAATCAATTCTAATGGCGACACATGCATTCACCAATGAAGCTGCCTTCAAAAGGCAAGCTCTGTTATAACTGATATGATAGACTGTCCGTTTACAATTATGTAATTCTCCTTTATAGATTATTAAAAAAGCACTAATATCAACAATTTTGTAATATTTTAAAAATAATAAATTCGATTGTACGATGACCATGATTTTGAATACTTTTAGATAGATATCCACATTATTTAATTAACAATAAGATAATTACCGATTGCTAGATATAGGTGCCTCTCGAACAGGGGTATTTCTTTTATGGCTTTCTCTTGATTTTAAAAATGGTATGTCTTATTGAAAATCAATAAAGTGATACCCTTGCATAATTATTTTTCAATTTTTAGGAATAGCTTTGACGGTTATACACATTGATGTAATACCTTTTTAATCATTGAAGAAGAAGAAAATATTATTAAAACTAGACGAAACATGAAACAGACGAAACACAGAAAATTTGAGTTTTTTATGTTTTTTTTTAATATTCCGTGTCTTGTTCTGTTTCATCTTTTGTTTGGATTTTAGTATTGTCTTCTTTTCACTGAATTAGTAATTTCATGTAAGCAAAGCATAAATTGGGAATAATTCTTTATTAATAGTTTTTGTGTATAATTCGTAGAACATCAATTATTTATTTTTAAATTTAAATTTGATAATGTTATTATCTAGTTCTGCAAGTATTTTGGTATGTATTTTTGTTACGGCTTACAAGAAACACAGTTTACAGTTTGAAAATGGTCTTGTAAACCGAAACAGCTCTAACCAAAATACAAACCAAAATACTTACAGAACATATATAATAACATTATCTAATTTAATTTTAAATAAATAAAAAAAGAAGAGAGAATTAATGCGTAATGCTCAATTCTGCGTAATGTCACCGTGTTTATTCAATCTATACATGGATAATTGTATGCAAGAATTGAAAGAAATGGGATTGGGCGCGAAATTGAGTAATCTGGAAGTAGGTTGCCTATTGTATGCTGATGATGCGGTGCTAATTTCTAACACTATGGAAGATCTACAGACTCTAGTGTCTAGGATGAACGAAGTATGTATGAATAATGAGTTAATAATGAATTTAAGTAAGTCTAAAGTCATGGTATTTGAAAGAGAGAGTACGAAAACAATGTGCAACATAGTTGTCAATGATGAATACTTGGAACAGGTGGATGAGTTTGTTTATCTGGGAAGTAGTTTACGAGAGATGGGAAGGCTGATAGAGATATTGAAAGGAGGGTGAATGCAGGTAACTCTATTAATGGAGGACTGAACGCCGTTGGCACCATCAAAAAACTGTTCAAAGAAGCGAAGCTAGCCGTCCATAATGGAGTGCTGGTACCTACCCTGATGAATGGCAGTGAGGCATGGAAATGAGGCTGTAGAAATGAGATCCCTGAGGCGAATGTGTAGTAAAACCATGTACGATCGTGAGAGAAACGTGGATATCCGCAAAGAATGCAAAGCTGAAGTAAGCGTGATATGTAAGATTAAGAAAGGGACTCTCCGATGGTTTGGGCATGTAGAGCAAATGAACGAGGAAAGGAGTGTAAAGAGAATAAATGTGAATAGTAGAAGAAGTCGGGGACGCCCGAGGAAGACATGGCACGACCAAGTGAATCAGATACTTGAGTTGGGCCATGTGAAGAGTCGGAAAAATAGAAGAGCATGTATGAGACGATGTATGAATGTGAACGAGGCAAAGAGTGTGTGCCAAGATCGAGTTGTGTGGCGGTCCGTCCTCTCTGCCTACCCTTGCGGGGAAACGGCATGATGGTTAGTTAGTTAGTTAGTTAAGAGAGAATTATTTAATAATTTTTAAATTGTTTAATTCAACTGTCAATTTGAAAATGACCTTGTAAGCCGAAACAGCTACAACAAAAATAAATACTAAAATACTTGCAGAACTTGACAATAACATTATTAAACTTAATTTAAATTAAATTTTAAAATGAAAATTTAGTATTAAAAAAAAATCTAATTTGAATCTTAAGATAGTCCGTAATGTGAACGAAGTACTTCCGATGATGAAATAAATTAAGTTTGCGAATATTGCCACAACATTGACTTAAATCAGTCGAAAATCTTTGATTAAGAAAAGCATTCGCTGAGATTCACAGTATTCGATCAAAGCCACAAGTATCTCTATTATCCAAAGTCAGTAATAGTTAGTGGTGGCAAAGGGTACAGAGGGGGTAGTAGGGGAGCAGGGTTGCATGCGAGGAAGGTAGTTGATGCCTTTGTCTGCTGTGCATAACTGCATCCCCATCCCCTTACAACCTGCCCATGAACTGCCTCAGGCTACGGGAATAGCAGACAGAATTAATATTATGTTCTTCCTCTCAAGCAAAGCTTACTAAGAAAATATGCTAAGTAGGCTGTGTTATGTTTATCAGAAATGAAGAGAAAAAGAGGATTATGCTTTGTATTAATATTTTAAGAGGAATACACCAGCGAAAAATGTGTATATTCTTAGTGTGCCTTATATCACCACGAATATAGTATAGGTAATAGACTTAAAAATGCTTGAGAAACGAAGTCGAGAAACGGCGATTTGCGTAAAAGTGTTTTTTTTTTTAATTAATTCCTGTTATAACCGAAGCCATAAAATTATATTTTTAACTTGATTAAATTACGTTCGTACATTTCTCAAGATTTTTTTGTTGATAGTTCAAGCCTTTATTTTTAATAAAGTAAATAAAAATAAAAATTATTTATATATATTATTTCACTCCAGCGAAGTGAAAGAAAAAGCTTTCATTTATCAAAAAAAAAAATTAATTCATAATTTAAATAAACTAATTTTTAGTAAAGATTAATTTAAAATTTTGATTTCTCTATCAGCTTAGACTTAATATTTTTTTAAATGTTAATTATTGTTCTCAACAAGCTTCAACTAAATATATATTTTTTAATTTTAATTATTTTGTGATAAAATTTCATCCATTTAAACATTTTTAACATTTCGGAAAATAAGTATACATTTATTTTAAATAGTGTTTATTGTAATTAAATAAATCTATTATTTATTAACCTTACCATTCATCTTGTCACGATGTGGTGTGCTTTAAAATCTGTTCTGCAGTGTGGTGTCTTGAAAAAGTCGTGGTGGCTGTAACGAATGAAGTTTTCAGGCACGTAATTTTATGTTTTAAATAAGTACCTACTAAATGGAATCGAATTATGAAGCAAGTTAGTACAATGTCATCTTACACTTTTTAACGCAGTTACAGTAGAATTGTATAGAAGGCGCGTTGTCTTCAGAATCAAGATATTTATAATATCATATTATAATAATTTCTGATCCTTTTTAAGAATCCAACATTTTGAAAAAAATATTAATATCAACTCATTTAATATCTTATCTTATTTTATAGTCGACAGGTCTGTGACAGGGGGGCTAAAAATTTTTTTTTTTGTTTTTTTTTGTGTTTTTTGGCGTCTTTAACGTCTAACAATCGACTGCGATGTTAAAAACTAAGTAATAGTTGTTTCACAGAATTTGAACAATTTTTCAAATATCAACGTTAATTTTCAATTTCTGTAAAAGTTATAGGTATTTAACTTCTGTTATTACATCAGTATCGACTAGTTCTATATAAGAAATTTGTATTACAATAGAACTTGAATAGAACTTTACCAGAAAATTAAACTATAAATTTGGTAAAGTGTTTAAATTCTGTGAAACAACTGGCTCCAAGTATTACAAGGGTTTACTGAACTGTCTGAAAATATAAAAGAAGCCATAAGCGTTGCGAGATGGTTACGCTCTTTCATTGGTTATGCTTTATGGCTGAATGTTTTGAAATGCAAGTGTTATTTGTATTTTAAATGTATCTAAAATATTACAACTAAAGTAGAAATTGCAACGCTAATTTGAATAATCTATTTATATTAAAGAGAGTGTCAGTATGTTTGTGGCGGGGCAGCGTGGATATGAGATGATGACGTTTTGCAAACTTAACCATCAAAACACTGTGTACATGAAATTCTACCCCATTCCATTTTTATGTAGAAGGCAATTTTAAGTATAAGAAGGAGAGAATGTTCTGGGAAGATACGAGGGGTGGATTGATATTTGATCTGTCAATGGGGTTAATGGGGAATTTTCAATTTGGGAGGAGGGTATGGATACCGCCCCCCGGGAACCATTTTTTCGATAAACTAACGCCTCTGTTATAGGTCACGCCAAGTGGTTCGCAACGTTTGGTGACTTCATGGGGTGAGGTTTGTCCGGGTCTTCAGCAGCAGCATGGTAGGCCGGATCGAGAGAATAAATGGTTGAGGGATTCCCTTTGCTTCTTCAGTCGTACTCTCTCGGAACATCTCCTTGCACCGCAGTGGGAGGGATGGTTTTTTACGTCCGTCACTCCTGGACACATTGACTCTCAGATTCCTACCCACTCTCTTTTTTTCCCAGAACTTCTTATTTTTCCTTTCCTAAAAAGACCCTCTACACTGTATCCCCAAAGTTGAAATAGGACCTGAGGGGAATTATTTTCTTCAGGGCCTCCTGTGTGGAGCTAATGTAAAAAAAATATATACATCCAGGAGTAACGAACATATGTACCCATTCCTCCTACTGTATATAGGGGTGTGTGATATACATCTGACCTGATGATGGACACTGTAACGCTGTCCGAAACGTTGGCTAAAAAGGAGGTAGCGCAATACTGCATAACACCCCAAAAATAAATAAGGAAAATTCTTTTGGCC
This sequence comes from Limnephilus lunatus, assembly GCA_917563855.2. NCBI lineage: Eukaryota > Metazoa > Arthropoda > Insecta > Trichoptera > Limnephilidae > Limnephilus > Limnephilus lunatus. The sequence continues at coordinate 36,189,565 of OU830601.1, forward strand.
GTGAAAATCTAAAATCATAACCAATAATTAATTTTGATTTAAATTTACTCAACCTTCCCGGCATTGCACGTAGATATCTACTCCTGCAAGCATATTACAGCAAGTTGGAGTTTCTATTTTCAGTAGCTCGTAGTTTGGCACTAATTGAGACAGATGGGCGTTTAAAGAAAGCATCCGTTGGAGAAAACATCATTTATCTTTTAACAAATAGATCAAGATATGAACAGTCTTCTTGCAAATCTATTTAGGGATAGAGATTGCTTATGAATAAGAGATTGATGGTGGATTAATGTTTTGTGGAAAGTTCTTGATGGAAAGTGAAATTGATGAAATGCGAGTTGTTGAACTGTGAGCAATTAGAATGAGATGTGTTCGTAGATTTGGAATAAGCCCAATGAACAAAATGCTAAAAGCTTTAAATAATGAAACAAAAGATTTATTCAACAATTATTTACATTTTTGGGACAATTTATTTTGGACTAAGTTAATACAGGATTTAGAAAAAACAAAAAAGGTGGTCCTGCTGCGTGCAATTTTACTCGTAAAATTGTACCAAAATGCATTAAATAAATGTAAAAATTCGTACTGTCGTGAATAAAACGGCGGATTACTTCTCTGCGATAAGGGAGAAGGGGTTGGGGTAGTTTTTTTGAAAATAACATGTTTACTGTCTAGGTTGAGTGTTAATTATTATGTTATTTGGTTTTATGTGAATATCGTATAAGAGTCCCTACCGCCCCCAACATTCCGGAGCCAATGAGACTATTGCATCCCCAATTGGGGTATTTTGTGAGACTGGAGGTAGTGGGATATATGGGGAAGAGGATGGTCGGAAAGTTCCTGGCCATTCAGATCTGATCATCAAATACGACTGAATGGTGGTTTTACATCAGGGCGATATTAGGAGAATCTTCCACTCTGGAAGGCTTCTTATTAATTATTGCGCCGCATTTTTAAACTTTCACCTTCGGATGGCTAGTTGAGAGCCTTTCCCTCGATCACGGTGGCCGACTAACTAACTAACTAATCATCAAGCTGTTTCCCCGCAGGCAGAGAGGACGAACCGCCAAAGAACTCGGTCTTGGCACACACTCCTTGCCTCACTCACATTCCTACATCGTCTTATGCATACTCTTCTATTATTCTGACATTTTACATGGCCCGACTCAAGTATTTGATTCACTTGATCGTGCCATGACGTTCCCGACTTCTTCTTCCATTCACATTTGCGTCATATATTTGTGTTATATAATGTTTTCATTAAATCTCATTCTCAGCCAGCTTATAATAATGTTTACTTTTTAATCTCTCTCCCCACATCCCCTACCCCTAGAACGTTTTATTTTAGGCGGACTATGCAGATCTTCGTTTATACTACCAAGATATGTATGACAAAATCTCTTGAATGCAAGAATTTTTTCATTTTACACACTTTTTTAAAACAGTGCTATAATAAATGAACACTCATCATTTCTAGAATAAATAAAACAAAATGAGTGTACCTACGATGGTATCCAACCTCCTGTTGAAAAAGCACAACAAGAAAATACCAAGTTTAGAGTTTTTTTTGCATGAAAGTAATATTTCACAAGCTTCGTAAAGAAATATTCATTTCGCATTTTAAAAGGGGTTTTGTACGTACAAAATTTCAATGTTATTAATACATTATTGGCTGTCGTAAATCAACCCTTTTGTAATAAAAAAATCTGAAAAACGAACATCTGGCGACTGAATTGAGAGGGAAGGGGTTGTGAGGGAAAATTCGTAAGTAATGTTTGCCGGTGCAAAGCTTTCCTCATTGATTTATTCAAATATTCATCCCTTCAGAGCTCACTTCTTCGGGGAAGCTGCCATAGAAACACGCTAGCGGAAGAATGCTTATTCCACGAGAAGCTATGAAGAAGCTAGGTATTGCCTTGTATCTGTTATCTACCTACCGCCGTCTGCGCTTCGGCGAAATGAATACGTCGGAAATGGGGGAATAATTTGATAGATAGTCCATTTCTTCGAGAATGCTTTAAGATGTATTAACCTAACAAATACTCCAGGAGTCACACCACGATCTCCTATGCATACCACATGGCAGAATAGACGTGTTGGACTCAGCATAGCAGGACCCGGAGACAGGCCACTTATAGGTACCGCCGCCCTTTTATTGGGTAACAAACATCCCTGCCATAAGACACCCGTCTACGTTTGGTGACTTAGCAGTTTTTCCAAGGGTTCATGGGGTATGGTTTGTCAAGGACTTGGCGGCGTACGCGATTTCTCACCTAGTTGATGGAGACATTTTAACCTCTCCAGCCGGACTCTCTGGACCAATCACCTTGTAACGCAAAAGTATAACCAGAATTTCCTCTCCTTTCTTCTCCTAAAATGAACCTACACACAGCATCCACAAAGACGACACAGGCCGTAAAGGAAATTGTTTTCCTCAGGGCCTCCTGTGTGGAGCTATGATTTAAAAATAAATACATTAGAAAAATAACCAAAAATAATAAAAATGAACATTCTCATTCGTAGGGATTTAGTAATAAATAAAAATAAAGACAAGGTGAAAAGGCGTCCCTCGTACGTTTTGTGAGTGAGATAGCATGCTTTAGAAATGAGATGCTATGCGCCTTTTTCTTTCTTCATGACATCTTTTCACGTAAATTTTCCTAACCACAGTTGTTCTAATATGGAAAATATATTTTGCACGTCTCGTGAGGTCTTTAGAAATGTACATAAACAATAAAATAAGAGTGCTTTAAACACTATTTATGTGTACGATATTCTTCTCAAATCGGTTTCTCATTGCTGAGTATCGTGACCCCTACTCCAAATTCTACTGAGCTGCGTGGAGTGTTGCGGACGTCATCTTAGCAGATGCTAGTGATACTCGGTCACTCCAGCGCATTGGTGATCTTCATCGGCTCCTTCTGCCTTCTACTTTGCCAGTAACCATGAATTTCTACAAGTTCCAAGTATCTTAAAATGTGTTGGAGGCAGATATTTGAATGCCTATTTTGGATGCCCAGCTCTTCCACAATAGATACATTTGAATACAAATGGCTATCCATTGAATCCTGAGATTTTTTCTCCACACCAAATTTCGAGGCCATCTATCTGCTTTTTTTTCGTAAGTCAAAGTGTCCATGTTTCCACACCGCATAGAAACATGAGGAAATCAACGACCGTACAAGTCTCATTTTAGTAGTCTACCTTATGCCTCTATCGCTCCATATCTGTTGAATTTTACTAACGGTGCTTTCGTAATGCAAATTCTTTTTTCACTTCAGTTTACATAACTTTTATCGTCACTTATAGACTTGCCTATATATATAAAATCGTTGAGCGTTTCTAAGTCTGTGAGATCATTATTTGTTCTTACAACGTTTGCCTTGTCGATCACCATTAGTTTAGTTTTGTCTTTATTAATCAGTAGACCTAGATTAGGGCTTCCTTTCTCTATTTTTGCAAGGAGGTGGTCCATTTCTTCTCAGAGGCAAAGGGGTAGTGTCATCTACATAGGAGATATATTTTATGTATGATATAAATTATGTACATCAAAAGAAATCTTACGTGCAAAATTATATGCCATCGGCGTAAGAAATATAATTAATTATAGTTACCATTCTGTTATTCTGCTTAGAAAGTCAGATATTTTCTTTTTAAAACAGAAGTAATTTTATGTAATAATTTTTCTTCAAATATTATATTAAACCACCGCATCGTAAAAGAGATGGTGAAATTGGGTTGGCTTCACCTTTGTAACACGTATCGCCACTCCGTATTCCAAAAAAATCAAAACGTTACAAATAAATAAATTCTCTATCGTTGTTTACCCCTAACCAAATAGAAAAGAATTGCCTCTCGGGCTTCTTTTGTATTCAGGAGCGTACCGAAAAAATATATAACGTGATAACACGATAATAGGGCAAGATCGTTTTCAGGCGCTGCGGGTCCTTATCTTAAATATTCGATGGCTATCTCGGAAGCGAAAGTCCTGGGCCGCCGAAAAACTGCCGCTGAAAATCGCGGGAATTTCGAATTTTGAAAATATGTTAATATGGTGGCCATTGTTGGTGCGACCTGTCGGCACGTACGGGTCTATTACCATAAAGACTTCATAATCGTCCCTGAGGGCACATAAACTATGGGCTTGCTATTCGTACTACGGCGGGAAATAAAAGGAGATAGTTAAAAGAAAGATTGCAAGTTTAAAATTGTTATTTAAAATGAGAAGGTTATCTTAATTTGATATTGAGAATGGAAAGTTATCGGTAAAATTTTTACCGATAACTTAATGGAGGTTTAAAATGAAATTAAATAAAAGGGGTCTGTTAATGAATTATGCACATACTTAGACTAACATTGTGATACCCTGAATAAATCAAGATTTTTTACGGGTCGGTATATCAAAAAATTCTTCTTGGAAAAAATTGTATCAGTACGAATACACCAAAAATTTAAAAAAAATGTATTTTAAAATTTTCTTGATACAGGATATACCGCGAATAGTTCTATTTGTATCCCTATTTTGGAATTATTAGAAACTGACAGAATTGGGGGTTAAAGGAGTTGGGAAGTTAAGATTTTCTTTTTAAATTTACTTCAAACGGGAGGATCGGGAAATAATTTCTTTAAAGGTCTATATCTTTTTTGGGGATGCTATGTGAAGGTTTTTTTTTAGGGAAACGAAGAAGAGAGAGTTCTTTGAGAGCGAAAGAGAAAGGAAGGAGTGACCCATATTGAAGAAGGTAGGAAACATAGAGACCGGTAAATCGTTTCACAGCTGAGCTTATGAACTCAAGAACGAGTCATAGAAACGCCCCGTTCTTATGTGACAAATGTGAACTGTGTGCAAATTTTTGGCTCGCTTTGACGTTTTTCCCGGCTGTGTACTGGTTCCAAAGGAATGGTTGAATGAAAATAATTCTAAGACGATATTTCCTCAGGGCATCTTCCATTGAAACATCGGTATAACAAGGGCAGCATTCCCAATGATCAATTCAGCCTTAAGGCGCACTTGCGATGTGTGCAAGGTTAGCAGTTGTGTCAATTATAGTATCTGCGGACCCTGTACCTGTACAGTATGCACAACTTAACTTAACCCGGCTTTGGTCTAGCCCCCGTACCTGAGTTGTTCATTTAGGGTTACACCAAGCATATCAACAGAAGACATGTTGGAAAGATTGCTACCATTGAAGGAGACTAGATTTTTATTTCGGGTCTCGGGATTGGGTATTTGAAACATTACATTCGGTGAGGTTATCATAGCTCAAAAGGAAATACTCTCGACGTAACCGTCCATTCTCTGCTTTAAAGCCCTCCGAGCCGTTGGAGTTTATGTGCTCTTTGTGTACTTGTCAAACAAAAAGCTATGAGCAGTTACTCTAAAGGTATTGTTCTAGGTCTAGATAGGTTGATATGTCAAAAGGTATACGTTTAATAACGCAAACACGTCTAAAGGTATTATTAACTGTAGTGTATAGGAATATTTACTCGTATGTCAATGGAATATGTCTATATGTATGTTCATGTCTTTCAACAGAATATGGTGATAGAATAGGCATTTATATATATTATATATATATAGTTTATATATAGTTTACATATATATATATATATATAGTTTTGACAGGTGTCAGTAAAGTTGTACTATAGGAGAGAGTCAACTGTCGACCGTTTGCGTCTAATACCCGAACGGTTGTGGAAATAGCCGATGATATACGATCGACATCTGGGTCCCCCAGATCCCTTGCTTCAGAAAAACTAAGAGCATCCATTAAAACCAAAGATATTGAAATATAGGGAGATGAGCTATCCGAAGTTTTTACTAGGTGGGACTGCGCTTCCGGGTGTCGCCGATATTGTTTACCAATTAACGAATAATCTAAATGAACGAATAATTAACGGATAAACTAAACGAACGCTAAACTAAATGAACGAATTCTTTCCGTATTCAAACTGTATTTTTAACCATTACTAATACACACCTTTATAAAATCAAGGAAATGAAATAATTATTTTCTTATGCAAACTACCCTGATTAGGTAGTAGTTCGCCGACAGTCGCGGGGACATCATAGCATATCTCTTTTGTAGTTGAATATCTTTGATTAAAACTGGCGTTTAGTCCAATTTCAACAAGAATAAATATTAATTTATTTATTTATTTATAAGAAACAAACAGCTTTTACATAATATATAGTGATAAATATACAAGTGATCTGAAGTCAAGCCACAGAAGTTTATTATGCTAAAGTTCATTGGAAATGAAGTTTTAATATCTAAAAATTAATTTTGGGTATAACCCAAAGGAAGGAGAGAGGAAGAGTCATATAGGAAAAGGATAGGAGATGCTCTCGATATATTCCATTCTCATATTAATAATCGATCGTACGCGTTACTTCATATCGTTATTTCTTTAGCTTTTTACTAAAAATGTCAATGTTGTGAAATTATGTATTTTATTGTGCACATACACGAGGTATTGAAGAGGGAAATTTTTGCTAATATTTGTTCTACATGAGGGCAAATAAAATAAATCGGAATGTCGGGTTGATTTTGACGGAATATGAAAATGTATTAAATAAGTAAGAATTGTTTAGAATTTTAAACAATACGATTTGATAAAAAAAAATTACACTTCGTATTTGGTGGAAGTTGAAATTGTGAAATTTAATGGATTAATTATTATAAAGACGACTCGTAACCTGACGAATCTAGTATTATTGAAACTTTCGATTATTTAATAAGTATTGTTCATCAGACGAGACCACAGTACATCAGAAATGTTAATTGAATATTTAAAATGTCAAGGCAATGTTTCAATTCTGAATAACCTATCCTTAGTTACCTTCTGCCTAACAAACATTTAAAATTCTAGAAAAATAGCATAACGAAGCAAATTTCATAGTAATTCTTACAAACAAATCTACTAATCTAAATTTAACACAATAATTTAAATTTAACAGAGCAATCGCTTAGAGTCCCTAATAAATTCATCAGAAAGCTGTTGCATTGTTTTCCGCTCCTGGCTGGCACCAGACACAGGTACTATAAGGCGCATTGTGTGCACTGTGAAATGGTATGCCTGTGCCTGTGCCGGGAGGGGAGAGAAGAAAGGGGAAGGACCTGGCAAGGAACAGAGCCCCACAAAGGTATCTGTAATGATTCACTAAAGTGGCACTACGAATATAACGCAAGCTTTACATAAAGAACTCAATAGGGAATTTCCCGCGAGTGTTCCACAGGGTTGCGGCAAACACCCTTTTTATTTTTTTATTTTTTATTTTCACGTGAATACCACCCATAGTCCCATCTGCTCACAACCATCTAGAACCGATGAGTCTATGGCATCTCCAATTGGAGTGCGCTGTGAGGCTGAAGGTAGTTGGAACAAGATGGGAAAGAGGATGTCAGGGAATCTGACTATTCAGATCGGATCACCAAACACGGCTACCGCCCTTTAAAGCGCCGCCGCGCGCCGCTTCAATTCTGAATGGTGGTCTTTCACTAGGTTGAAACTGAGATCATATTTCACTCTGAAACTTCCATAAATGTACTACAAAGGGTGTTAAGGTACGTATTTGACTTAATTTTACCAGTGATTCCTGACATTATTTGGAGTAAAAAATGTAAACAACCTTTTGGTCTCCGGTAACTTTTTCGATGACTTGTTTTGACCATGTTTTTGTTTTCAAATTATTTTTTTTGAGTACCGAAGAAGAAAAAAAATTCTTCCGCATTTTGTAACATCACTACTCAAATACCCTAATTAATCAAATACATTTTGCCCGTGCACGCCGCGACTTCCGGATTCATAGTCAAGAGTCTTACCCCTCGACCACGGGGGCCGTCTTTAGTCATCACCATCACAATCGGCTTACATATCTCCAGATTTAAACACTTTTGCTTTACATTATTTTATCATTATTTTTTGCTCATTACGTACATATAATTTTTACTTCTTCAATCTTTGTAGATTCACTTTGTGGCATCATTTTTAATTAAACGAAAACAAATCACGATGCAAATCACCAATTATTTTATCAAAATTATGCACATGTTTCAAAACCAAAGGTTTCTTATTCAGGATATGATTAACAAAATTAATTTTAATCTTTTCGTGAAGAGCGATTCTATATCTTTTGTGGGATAGTTATGAGATAACGGACGTGATCTCCTGTCCTAATGACCATATAGTCACTAACGCCTCTTCTATGCTTGATTTCATAATCCGCTCCTGTAAACAATTTAAAGACGTTATTACTTTCAAAACATTGTATTTCTCATATGTTCGTAGTATCCTTGAATACGCATCTCAAGTGTGAAACCCAGACTATGCAGTACACAAAAATAGAATTGAAAGTGTTAAGAACAGATTTTTAAGGTACCTCAATTTCCGCTCTTTTCAATCTCATGTTGTTAATTTTGTTTTAACAAATTGTGATCCGCAGAAGAGAACGCTTATTACAATTTGATAGAAATCTGAAACACACTTAGAATCGGTGTTTACTGAGGACCTTCAAATGCCAAAAAAAAATTGCGCTGAATGGCCATTTTACGACATGTTACATTTGAATTTCTGTGAAACAACTGACCCCTAATATAACAATTTCATCATTATAATATGATGAAAAGTACATCCCTGACCGCCAACAACCGGCCACATCATTGCGGGGAGAGTTCTGGTGAATTTTCCAGTTTGCGCGCGCGAACCGCTTTATTGAAACCGTTGGCGGATTTATCGGACGGAAATATTACGGAGCTCCTACGTACTGTGGACGAGTAGAGCGGAATGCCACGTGGTGTGGTTCTGGGTAGGTACTGCAACATATCCTACACCCACCCCGGATGTTTGTCAGTATATGTGTGTGTGGGTGCAACAGAATGCACTGCAAATTAAATGCAGCTTTGATGTAATTATTATTAGTAAGTGACTTAGGAATTCGTTCAAAAGCATGGTTTTGATTGTGCGGGATTTTAATTAGTTTATATACAGAAGTAATGTGTGCTTATTTTTTAAATAAATTAAACGTTATTTTGGTGAACATCTGAAAACGTGAAATAAATACATATTATTCGGAAGAGATGAGTTGACTAACATAACTCACTAACCACATCATTTCGGTAAATAAAATTGAATGCAACATGCATTTTTAAGGCACATATTTATAATCGTTGAAGGGCATTTTTGCTCAATTTTGCGCATGTTTTCGTCATGTTTATGCTTTCCATTTTGTTCCTTTTACGTTGAGTTTTAAAATTTTCACGAATACCAAATTATTAGTAGTCGGTATTTTTTAGGACAAACTACCACTAACATGTACTCCTCATTCACCAGGATACCAATGAAAGGTAATAATGTGGATTCTTCAACGGATGTCTTCAATTCTAGGACAAACTACCACTAACATGTACTCCTCATTCACCAGGATACCAATGAAGGGTAATAATGTGGATTCTTCAACGGATTTCTTCAATTCTAGGACAAACTACCACTAACATGTACTCCTCATTCACCAGGATACCAATGAAGGGTAATAATGTGGATTCTTCAACGGATATCTTCAATTTATCAATTTAAAAAATGTAAAAGCTTCTTTCTGGGGCAGTTCAGTCACAGTAGTACAAAAAAAGTTTTAAAAAACTATACACAAGTAATATTTATATTTTCGATTTTAGATCTTTGATTGAAACTTCTGTCGATTGCGCAATAATTTTACAAGAATTGATTCGCAAGTGTAGCTAAAATACTTAAACTACTACTTTTATTATTACCGTGACGTCCTTATCACTATAATGCTGCAGCTCTTTCTTACACATTAAATAATGGTGAGACCAAAGATGAGACACACAAAATACGTATGACTTTTTCCTTCAAAGTACTAGTTTTTTTCCTTCGGAGAAAACAGATATATCTTGTTACGACTCGGCCACGGCGACGGAAAATGCGTTTCGTTTTCTTTATAATTTGAGGAAGATGTATGATAATGATTGTATATGTTTCCTTTGGATTGGGGGGGTGCGTTAATATCATCTTTCACAGTTGTTATTTAGTGTGTAAAAAAGAGTAGCAGCATTATATATTATGTTTAAAAGCGAAAGCAAAACCATCAGCGCATTAACATTTTTAAGGTTTTTGAATCTTTCGAATTCACTCACACTGAAAATGGCGTTACATTTTCTTAATACGTTTGAGGAAGATGTATGTTTCTTTTGGGGTAGTGCAGACGTGCATTCACCATTTGTCTAATTTTAGACTGTTGTTATTTAGTGTATAAGAAAGAGCAGTAGCATTATATGTTTAAGAACAAAAGCAAAACCATCAGCGCATTGACATTTAAAGTTTTTGAATTTTTGGAATACACTCACACTTCAATATTATTATTGTAACTATATTCCATACTTTAAAAATTATCGTCATGGTTTTACTCTGACTTCACGGTTTTACACGACGTCATGGTGCGGTGTGTGAGAGAGATGCAAGAAAATTAGTCCTTTTTTTCCTTTGGAGGAAACAGACTTACGTACATTTTGCATCTCCTCTAATGAAAGAGCTGCAGAATTATTGTGATTAGAAACTTATGTTAATTGACTTTTGTATACCGTCACGGCATCGTAATCATGAATCGTCACGGCAATAATAAAAGCGCTCACTTGCTTTAGAAATTCTTCAATTATCAGTCTCCATCAATTAACCCAATTCTTTCGCAATTTATAAATTGACTTTCTTTCCCGAAACCTCTATTGTCTTCCACGAAATCTCGCTCTACTTCTAGCCTAGTTATACCATCCCCTAGTCAAACATGAAACCTTCCTCTTGCCTTTCTTCCTGGTCCATTCATCTTCCTGTCACCCTTAGGGAAACCTTATCTCAGCAGTCGTGTTTCGCTGGACAACCTTCCTAGGAAAGATGTCCTTTCCCCGTCCTTTCTCCTCCCTTGTTCCTCGAGATAAATGGAAGCGTTGAAATCTCCTGTCAATCACTCTTTCATTTAATGCGTCGCTAACAAAAGCTTTTTTGTGGCCAATAAACATATGCCATGTCACAGATATGCCATTTTTCCATTTGTAATATTAATTAACTACAATTTGTGGGGTGGGAATGTGTTCCGCCGCCCCGGGAACCATTTATTGGATAACCAGCACCTCTGCCATAGGACATCCCAAGTGGTTCGCTACGTTTGGTGACTTATTGAGGTTTGTCTAGGTCTTGACCTTAGATTCCTACCCACCCCTCATATATTTTCCATTCCAGAACTTCCTTGCTTTCCTTTCCATAAAAATACCCTCCAAACAGCATCCCTAAAGATGTCATAGACCAAGAGGGAAATTATTATTTTACTCAGGGCTTCCAGTGTAGAGCCTTTGAAAGTAAAAATCAATTAACCGATTTATTCCAAATAGCAAAACAATGTCCCGGACAGCAAAATGACATCTACATTTTTTACTCCAAATATGCTCAGGATTCACCAGTTAAAATCCCTCGGGTACATCCTGTTACACCCTGTATACATATACATATTTGCACATACACATACACAAACATAAGTATGTAAAATTTTAAAAGAAATATTGGAAATTGTTAAAAGGTTGGAAAAGTACAAATTTTTAAAATACATCAAATTAATAAACAATAATGTTCATTTGTATTTTGTTACTCACATGCACTAAATTCATTTCTATTAAATTTTTAAACCGTTGCAATTACTTTATGAAATATTGATTTTCTTTTGAGAAACTGCCATAGGAGAATGCTACTTGGTTGTATTATTCTACCACAGGTAGTAACAGTATTTACCGAATAGTCTGCGCTCCGAGTGAGGTGAGATGAATAATAGGTCAGTTATGTGGGGATACCAATTGGATTGTTACGTGGAATATCTTAGTAGCAGTAAATTCGAATTGTAAATATAACTCCGGTTCAATAAAATTTATTGTTTAGTACCCTGGTATAACAACTATAACATTGCCTTTTCTAAGAAAACGTATTGGATATCATGTAACTGTTTAATCTTTGGTCATATCCTCATTGTCGTCATTTTATAATTATAATCCAGTTCAATAAATTTTATTGTGTAGTACCCTAGTACCACAATTATATTTTTGCCTTTTCAAAGAAAACATATTGTATATCATTTTATAACTGGATTGTATTTAGTCTTACGTTCCTTGTCGTCATGTTACAGCTTGACACACATACTTTTGAAACCGGTGGCGTCGCTATTGTAGATGTTGTGTATACAAAAGATCTTTGGATTTAGAAAAGTTTTCGGTGGTTTGTTCCTCCTTTGGTCGGCTTGCATTATTTGTCTTCGATTGGTGAAAGTTGTTCATAATATTTGTTGTTATTTCATAAGTCATGTCCAATCAGAGTAGGTAGGTACCGTAATTTAAGATGAAAATCTTACATGTTTATGGCCTGTTTAAAGTAGAAAAACACTTTTACCGTTAAGTTGTTTTATTTATAAGTTAAATTTATAATTTCCAATTAATCACTTAATTTTACATTTGATCATAAGCAATTTTAAAACGGTTATAATAATTGGTGTTACGACTGAACCGAACTGATTCTCATTTGATACTGGTCATAGCTACTGGTGTTGAGAATCGTGTCTCTATAGACGTATTGATTAATAATTCAAATAATTTTAATTTCAATAGGAAATAAGGACTGAATTCGTTCAATTATTTACGTCTATTATTTAATTTAGATTACGACCGCAAATAAGGTCTGTTATTATCATTATTTAATTATCTGAATATTGATATTAGCATGAACATTTAGGCAAGATGTTTACTGTACCATAATTATTTGATGTCAATCTGCAAGAAGCTGCAATCAGTATCGATATTCCTCTTTAGTTTACTATGGGTAGATATGTAGATCCGTGATAAGGTAGGTACAAGGTCCATGACACAACATCATGATTGAAATAGTGATATTGCGGTTTCATTACATAGATACGATTATTTTGCTATTATTTATAATTATTATATACTAGCTGGGTTTCCCGGCTTCGCTCAGGAAAACATTTGAGAGTGTTATGGAATGTTTCACAATGATGATCCCGATTCCCTATTCCCGAACATTCCACGACATACTCCGCCACCCCTTCCAAAACTTTCTAGAGTTCTATAGAACCTTCTTGAACCTTCCGAAATTTTAAGAGGGCGAAACTTCCAGCCCTTATATCTTCAAATGCACGCCCTTTTGGGCAGAGATCTACCACAACTTATAACTCCCTTGATCGTACCGTGACTCGTTTCTGAGTTTTTGCGGTCCGCGCGTTTTTTTGGATTTTCTTTTATAATATATAGCTGTTTCCCGGCATGCGTTGCAATGCCATATTCAAATAAATAAAATGTTACTCCTTGCATGTCCTTTCCCGTGCGTTCCCCTCCAGCGTTCCACTTCCACCTTCCCCGCCACCGCTCTCCCGCTCTCCCGTCCCGCCAACCCCCCTGCACTTCATTTCTTGACTCCTCTCCCGCCCGGCCCGTAGCCGAAACTTTTTTCTAATACTAACATTATTAAACTCGTGATATCTTTCTAATTAAATATCCGAATTGAAAAAATCAAAAATTTAAATAAAGGTATTGAAGCTGTCTTGAATATGAAGTAATTTATTTTGATAAGGATTAATACCAAGATACAAATAAAGAGCCTTTTCAAGCAGCGACATATTAATTAAATTTTTAAAATAAAAGAATACTTATTGCGGCATAACCATAATAGTTAGACATATGCTGTTGCAATTTTTTTTATAAATAATGATGTTTTCTACAAAGTCGTAGTACATTATTTTATTCTATCATCAATAGTTTTCACAGCGCACGCGATGTAAATAATATTTTAGGTAATTTTTTTACACCTTGGGTTGCATTATTGGAGTTTTAGTAAGGATTCCTAATTTTTTTGAAAAAATAATATAGCTTATATTACCCGGGGATAGTGTAGCTTCTCAACAGTGAAAGAATTTTTCAAATCGGTTCAGTAGTTTCGGAGCCTATTCAATGCAAACAAACAAACAAACAAACAAATCTTACCTCTTTATATAGTGTAGTAGATAGATTATATTCTCGCGCAGACCCGTGAAAGATCACGGGATTAAAAATTAGAATAATAATTTGGTTTTAAAAGTTTTATTTTTATTTTTGAAATAACAAATAACAAAAAGTCTCAAACGAAAATTTGAAATATAAAAATCAAAAAAATATACAGTCGTATATAGGAATTGGTCCCAGGATCTTAGCCTTGTTGGGGGTTCTGCTCTAACCACTGGGCTAATACGAACCTATCCCTTTCGGTTTTGTAACTGAATGAGAATTAGCCTAACCTCAAATTGTTATCTTTAAACATTTATAGATAAACATTTAACAACAATCAAACTTAAATTTGTAATAGAAAAATGAGAAAAAGATACAACCGTATTTAAGAGTGTATTACCAGAGAAAACCAGAAATATGTCATTTTTAAATTAGTGTTTAGACGGATTGACTCTTTTTCACAATAAATTATAAATTGATTTCGAAAGATTGTTATTTTATCTAGTAAACGTATGTAATAAATTTTCAGAAAAAATGTTTATTTTGAATATAATAAGGTTATACCATAGGTCGTTGGCGGATTTGTTAAATTTTCAAAAAAGTACATGTATTATACCACACCCATTTCAAATCATATAATCATGCAGTAAAATAAATCAATGTATTATCTGGTAAACGTATGTAACAGAATTTTAATTTTAGTTTAAATAAAATTATTAAAAAATATATAAGTACATGTGTTTCTTGACGAAAATTGGTCCGTTTGTGCATTTATTTACGCACTTACAGACTAATATATTTCAGATTTTTTTACATTCTAATTTTGCTAAGACATTATTGAAAAATGATAAATACTTATGATCAAAAAATAATAACAAAAAGTACATAATTTTAATAGTTTTATCGTCACGCCTTTCAGAATTTTTTAATGCAGGTATAAATTAAAGCAACTTTGGAATGAAGCAAATTCGATATTGAGTTATAATTTTAAAAAGCTGGTACGGAGAATACCTTATCTTTCTCATTGGAACCGCCCTGTACGATCGTAAGAACATCTTTCGACGAAATGTGGATTTTCGTCCGCTGGCTGGTTATGCGCTCTTAAGAATTGAACCCATGACCTTAGCCATGCCGGGGCTCTGCTCTAATCATTGAGCTGATTCGACCCTGTCCCGTTCATATTTAACTGTATCATAATTCGGCTAAGAACTACCTGCATTATTTAAAAATGTTTAAAGAATAGTTTTATTGGCTATATTGATATAAGATTCCAAAATTATGCTTGAACTAAATGCAATCTAGACAGTGTCTTTGAAAAATGCATCCATTTTTTAATTGATCATTGGATTTTCGAAAGGGGACGAGCGTTCTTCAAAGAATACAAAACTACATTTTAATTAATAATTTATGCATTCTAAAATTTTATTTCTATTTTTCTTGAAAATATATATACATATATATATATATATATATATATATACATTTTTTTCTCTTAGTGTTTCACTTAATTTTATTTCTGTTCTAATCCATATATATGCTTTATTTATATATTTGTATAGAACGCATGAGTTCTTAATACTTAATCTTTAGTTTAAGTATTTCAAAATATGAATTTAATTTTTATTTCTATTTTTCTTCAAAATATGATTTTTTTTCTTTACTTTTCACGTACTTTTATTTATTTTTTAATTTTTATTTAGTATGGTAATTACCTGTTTCAATAAAAAAGTCTTTAATTCCTATTTAAAATATAAAATGTATGATAACCACAACACGGGCATTAGCCTGGTGTGGTAGCCAAAAAAAAACAAAAATCTGTAACCAATAAAATTTCATGTAATTAAAAAAATATATAAAAATAATGAATGATGAATATTTAATTTTTATTTTTGGAGGATGAGTTAATTAGTGCGGCATATGTTTTAATTATTATTATCAACTGAAAATATAAGAATTATAGCTCAAACCCATGAAAAATCACGGGATATTGAATTATTTATTTTGAAAAAGACAAAATAAAATAATTTTCACTTAAAATGGATATTTCAGATAGGAACCTTCTCTATCGCTTGTCTGAATTCTTCACACAAAAGTTCCAATTTAAAAAGTGAAGCAAATTAAAGCCCCAAGTTCATTGAACCAGAGTTACAGTCACACAACCGAAATTAGTATTTTTGATGTACAATAAATATTACACCATATTCCAAAAATGAATCGAAAAAATTAAACTAATTACTTCGATTTTTAAATGAAACCCTATGAATGAATAGGATGTGATTATAACTGCTAACTAGGCTGCTTTAACATTTTAAATCTCAGCACTTTAAGGCAATCAAAGCTTCCAGCAAGTTGGAGAGTTGGTTAGTTGGATAGCTAGCCCGTCTACCTCCACAAAGCCTTCTTTCATCAGATCTCAAGTTTTCATCGGCCAATTTGTCTCCGTTTCATCTGCATCCGGTCCACGGGCCATTGGACTCCGGAGCTACCTCTCCCGCTAATCAAAACTTCCCCGTACAATCAGGTCCACAATGCCCATTCAGAAGTTCTCCCTTTCGGCTGAATTGAGCTCTATTCAGACGGATCCACTGCTGGGAAATTCACTCAACTATCGGAGTCAATTAACAACTAATATTTCCAGTGAACGACTAGTATCAAACGGCCGCCTTTGAACGATGCATCGAATGGATAATTGAAACTCTCCTGCAAAGTTAATCAATTAAATTTTTTTGGTGCTTGTTGAAAATTGTGCATTTTGTAATGAAAACCAATGGTTATATATGTTGGTTTGGTATTGGGTTGAAAATTGAGTACACATAGGAGTGCTGGTACATACCCTGATGTGGTTCCACGACAACTCAAAAAAGTGGCTTTCAACACCCTTTGAAAAGTCATTAAAAGTGAAAATATTTAAAAATAGTCCATAACCTAACCCAACGTAACCTATATAAATAAGTTTTTAATGACTTTTTAAAAGAGCGATTAAGTTGTACATTGATGACTTGTCCGGTGACCCCTTGATATATGTCAGTGAGGTGTTGTTCTTTCAAAAGGAAGGATGAAAGTAGACTGAATGCTATAGAATTGAGATCCCTGACTCGTAAGTATGATAAAACCACGTACAATCGTGTTAGAGATGTGGAGATTCCCAAATAATGCATGGCTGATTTAAGCGTAATGAGTAAGTTTAAGAAAGGGACGTCTAGATGGTCTGGGTTTGTGGAGCTAATGAACGAAGAAATGAGTATAATGAGACTATTTGAATTTGGACAGAATAAGCAGTCGGGGGTGCACGAGGAAGACATGTATCTATCAAGCGAACCAAATAACAATAAACTTATCATTTAAACAGCAAATACAAGATACCGATGAGTGGCCGACTTGGCATCCCCTTTGGGTCCCACCAAGGCGTCCCACCAAATCCTAGTCTGGCTAAGTCCTACATCACGACACAAGCGATATTTTCCGCTTACTGTGGTGGTAGTAAAATATTTTCAAATATTGTCAGTTTATTCATACAGCTAAATGAAAATATGAAAAATATCACAGAAAAATAAAAAAGTCAACGTTTGTAACTTGGTTCGAACCCAGGATCCCTCGTCTTACCGGGAAAAACACCTTAACCAAACGGCAACTGGGATCTCATATTTTGAAGTCATTTTCCTCGATCTCATATTTCAAATTCAGGATTAACAATTTTGTGCTTGAGTAATTTTTTTCCATACTTTTGGCTGCTACCTTTATGGAATTTTAATGAATTTGTTTTATAACCAATATAATGCAGATATTACCTACGATACAAACCTAGTATTTAGAACTTTGTGATAAAAAAATACAAGTTGGGCCGGTAAAACAACAGATCCTGGGTTCGAGTTCCAATTGCAACTGTTACCTATTTATTCTCCTGTGTCTTGTTCTTTTTTTCATATCTTCGTTTGGATTTATTATCTCGTTCTTCAATGATATATTTGTTTGTTCATTTGTTTATGTTTTTTAATTGTTATTCATGCCCCAGTTGGGCTATTAGAATGTATTCACGCTATAAGACTACATTATTTTATGGTAGCAGAGCTGCATTTTCGATTTATTACGCTTGATAGCTTAAATCTTCATTTGCATAATAGATTTCGCTACACTATAATTTTAATTTGGCCCCTATTGTGGGGGACCCACTGAATACATTGTACACACTAGAAATACCTCCTATGTATATTTGAATGTCGCCGCTGACCTGGTTTATTTTGGTTCTTGCACGTTGTTTCCCTCAGGACCTATTTCATCTTTGAGGATGCTGTGGGAGGGTCTTTTTGTGAAAAGGAAGAAGGTAACCTGTGCCTAATTTTTATTGTATTTATATTTGGAAAAGTTGACATCAAATCATAAATTACACAAAAATACAATTATAAAATGGTTAATTATGCCAATTATAAACTTCCACAGAAAATAATAGTATATTAATGTGTGACATTATAAAGGTGTTTACTTAATTAGTTCATTTTTAGTTACATTATGTGAGGGGGGGAGGAGAAATATAGGATAAGGATTAAAAGGCTAAGGACGCGAATATATAAGGGGAGGGGTAGATTGAACTTCCTAGCTTGAGTCATGTTGCTTAGTGAGATTTTGTTTTATGTCATGTAACGTCGAGTTAAAAATGTCAATGTGGTAATAATTTAAGTTGAATGAATGTGTGGATCTGTAGATAAATGAGTTATGTTTGGAGTTAGTCTTGCAAAGAGGAAGATTAAAAGTAAGCGACTATCTACTGTTGCGATTAGGAACGTGGAATGATAGGCGTTGAAGAAGATCAGGACTATCAATTAAGTTATGTATAATTTTAAATAACATTACCGAATATGCTATATTTTTTCGACAAGTTAGCGTCTGTATTTTGAAGAATTTGGCAGAGTCTTCATTACTAACATGAGATCGAAAAGAGCGGAAATTGAGATACCTTAAAAATCTATTTTGAACACCTTCAATTTTATTTTTGTGTACTGCCTAGCCTGGGTTCCATACTTGAGACACGTATTCAAGAATACTACGAACATATGAGAAATATAGTGTTTTGAAAGTAGTAAGGTCGTTGAATGGTTTACATGAGCGGATTATGAAACCAAGCATAGAAGATGCATTAGTGACTATGTGGTCGATATGTTTATTGAAATTCAGTTTACTATCAAGTATAACCCCAAAGTCCTTACATTCGAATTTGATAGATAACGGTACAAGATTAATTGAGTATTTATGGATAAATACGTTTTTTTCCTAGTAAAGCGCACAACGAAGCACTTAGATATATTCATTTCCAGACAATGGGCATTACAATACCTGCTGAAACATTGCAAATCATCTTGCAGCTTCAGACAGTCCTCTATTGACTTTATAGGTGAGTAGATTTTCATGTCATCGGCATACAGGATGGTTTGCGAGTTTAAGAAACAGTTGTAGGGAACGATATTCTACAAAGGAAAAATAGTTTTTACGCTGGCAACTCAGCCGACGTCACTTAGCGCCGAGCTAAGTTCGTTAAATTTACGGAGATTCATTCGTCTTCCGACCGTCCGGTCCGCTTCTCACCTGTAGAGATATCGTCTCCCACATACTTCCTTCTGATAAAAAATTGTCGTGTGTAAATTAAAATAAAAAACCAAATACAGGTCTACCCTGCCAAACTGGCAGGGTAGACCTGTATGGCAAGGTGTACCCTGGTAGGTAGACTGAGAACTTACCATGCGTTCGGGCAATCCGCCCATGCTTACCATTTGTCTGACTCCATAAATGTACCCAAAAGTGTACTGAGATATTTTAATTAAAATAACTAGTTTGCACTGAAGCTAATATTTATTTTAATTTACACACGACAAATTTTTATCAGAAGGAAGTATGTGGGAGACGATATTTCTACAGAGGTGAGAAGCGGACCGGACGGTCGGAAGACGAATGAATCTCCGTAAATTTAACGAACTTAGCTCGGCGCTAAGTGACGTCGGCTGAGTTGCCAGCGTAAAAACTATTTTTCCTTTGTAGAATATCGTTCCCTACACAGTTACCGACATCATTGATATATATGTTGAATAATAATGGTTATAGGAGCGAGGAAACACAGAGGCCGGGAAATCATTCCACAACCGAGCTGTTAAGCTCAAAAGCGAGCCGTAGAAACACCCGTTCTTATAACGCTCTGTTTCTCTTACACTTGCCGGGCATGTATATCTCCTTAGATTGAAATGTTTTTTTGTACCTACGGGGGGAACATTTTTTCCGGCTTTTACATTTCAAAGATGTTTTGTGATGTTTTATCAATATAACTGAGAAAGGGAAGGCGATATAAAACATATATATTTGAAAATATTAAAATTATTTGAGAGAACTGTCGAATTTGGATTTAGGACGGGTTGCTTCATAGAAATTCAAATACATCATTGTCATCAAGTGGCCATTCAGCGCCATATTGTTTTACAGTTGAAAGGATCCGGTATGCGTATCCTAAGTCCATTTCATCTTTTGAACAAATTGTTAATCAAAATAGGACAAATACTATGTGGTTAATGAGCTTGTCAGTTTATTACTATTTGAAACAAAGACGCGCACCTAGGATCGGCGTTCAGCGGCTTTCAAAAGGCAAGAAAAAAATGGCACTGATTTTTTGAGGGAGCGGACTCGGATCGGCAGAGACGGAGGACGATTAAAATGAAAGGCCTCAGTCGGTGTGATGAGTCAGTCTTTTTTGCTGCTACGTAGCGATGGTAAATTTGGAGTTAAGTAACAGGGTGCAGACAAGAGCGAATTGATGAGGCTCGTAGGTGATGCAGTGATGAAGGTCGGTGATGCAGTGGTGTAGCAGACCACGGGTCAACATGTCGCCAGCATGTTATTGTGCACCGTGTTGGTGGAGAAGACCTTGACGTCCAGAATGGATGCTCGATGCAGTGAGTCGCGTAGATGGGCTGCGGTGAACCTTGTGAGGAGGATTGGAGTTGCTGCGCACGTGACAAGAAGATGCGGCGGGCCTTATGTCGCGGGCAATTGAGTCTCTTGGGCTGATGGTGCGATGGACCATATAAGCTGCGAGATGTTGCGTCCTCGAAGGTTGATGATGCACCGACACAGGTCCGACATGTCGCCGTGGACCTGGCGGGTTACCGCACTGGAACGTTATGATGCACTGTCTATGTGTTGTTGAACTGTTACTGAACTAGAGACTGGAGCTGACTGACTGACTAGCGCTGTGTTGCTGCGCTTATATAGCCGACCGTGTGAGTAGCTACCCGTGCTACCAAGTAATTTCGAGCGCCCGCGCAAAGTGGAGAAGACTCTGGAACATTCCGTGGCCGTAACAATGCGACGGCTATTGAGTCGAGGCCTTTCGATGTGCTTCCCGAAATGTGTAGCCGTGTGCGGCGTGAAACACAACAATAATTGTAGGTAGGTTGTCTCGTAAGTTCTTCCAGTGGCGGTGCAATGATCGTGGCAAAGTGGGCGACCGTTCTGGTCGCCACAAATTAATTAATCCGCACAGGAGGCCCCAAGGAAATACTTTCCATCAGTTTCTATGTCATATTTGTGGATGCTGTATGAATGGTCTTTTAGAGACGAGGAAAGAGTGAAAATGGATCTTAAAGAAACAAGAGAAACACAGGGGTCGGCAAATCGTTCCACAGCCTAGCCGTTTAACTCAAGAAAGAGTCGTTAAACGGCCTGTTCTTATTTGATTAGTATAGTGTCAACTGTGTGAAAATGTTAGGCGCACTTTGGCGTATTTCCCGAAGGTGCACCCGTTCCGAATGACTCTAGTTACTCGAAGCATCTTCCATTGCAATACGTGCAGAAAAATTACAAGTATGCAGTTTACGACGTCCGTAGTCCAGTGGCTAAGACTCTTGACTCACAATCCGAAGGTCGCGGGTTCAAACCCGGCGTGCGCAAATAAATTTTATTTGATTAATTTGTGTTATTTCACAATTAATTCATTTAAAAATAATATAAAGTATATTTGCGGCACGTTCCAGAGTGGAAGATACTATCAGTATCGCGCTGGTGTAAGACCACCATTCAGAATGGAAACGTTGCTTGAAAATGGCTTTAGCCATGTTTGGTGACCAGATCTGAATAGCCAGGTACTTCCCAACCTTCCTCTTCCCCATCTCCTTCCCCTCCCCACTACCTTCAGCCTCGCAACATACCCCAATTGGGGATGCCATAGTCTCACTGGCTCCAGACGGGAGCAGTTGAGATTCTTGTGCGGTATACACTGTAAAAAAAAAAAAAACACGCGGTAGAAGTGAAACCTTCAGAAACTAAAGTAGACACGGAGAGGCTGCGAAGCACCGCACAAAGAGAAAACCTATTATTCTATCTCATTCTCTCGCAGGATAAATCCTATGGTTGTACGTGTTTGTCTCTTTTTAGTGTCGATTTTTCGTTTCATCGAGTTTCAAATCACAACGGTGTTAAATAAGTTTTCACTTCATCAAGGATAGCATTCCCCTACGCCTGTACGGACTTTCAAGATTGCAATGGTCTTTTGATGACAATGTTATATTTGAATTTCGGTCAAAAATCTGGGCCTTACATGAGATGGAATGTTGGGAGGACGGGAAACAATTTATTCTAGATAATGTTTGATGAAAAGAGATTAGAGTCAAACTTAATATTTAAACTCAATTAATAATCTGTTATTCAACTGGCAGATTCCATACGGCCACTGTAGCGGCTACCTCTAGGTGAAAACCCGATAATGCGGATTGAACAGCGCCAGTGATCAATGCATTTGCATAGAGTGTATTGTGTGAGTTGCATAATTTTGAGTAACTTCGATTGCACCTACGGCTGCAACCAACACAGCTCAGGAGATTTGCATTTCAAGAGAACACGTAGCTACTTGGAGAAACTCACCGGGCTGCTTAATCTGTGAATTCTCCCTGCTAATAACGATTCCAGGTGAATGGGTTATGATTTGATGATGTTCTATGTAGTGAGGGAGAACTAATGTTGAAGGATCGGGTTGGCTGATATCTACTGACTTAGCATCCAAGTGGAAATTTATTTATGTTTGTAGTTAGTAAGGTATTTATTGACTTCACTAGGAACATATCCGTATTTTGGATATTGAACGTTGTATCCAGTCCAACTAAAACTTACAATTGCTTACCTTTTTATAATGTGAATACTGAACAAGAGTCCCAACTGCCTGGAGCCTGGAAAGAGACTACGGCATCTCAAATAGGCCGCTGGAATCACTTTTTTTTTTAAATTCCGTTTTACGCAAATAATCTAGCACAGTTTTGAAAAATTTTATAAATTGGAAAGACGGAAAATAATTTCACGGGTGGGAAAAAATAATTGCATAACCGAAAATCATTTTAAAAAAAAACCGACACAGGAGAATAACGAGGCATACCAAAAATATTACATCTCTTAAATATTTTTTCCTCGATCCATCTTATTAATCATTATGATGTTCAACGTCTATACATATATGACTAAATCCAATGTAATAAACTTGTACTTAAAAATTATAATTATAATAATCAATGTATATTATAAAAGAAAGTAAAAAAAAAGTGCGGACCGCAAAATTCTAAAACGAGTTCCGGTAAGATCAATGGAGTTATATGGTGTAGAAGATCTCTATACCCCCTCCAGGATGACGGTTCCCGTTTTTACATAAAGGGCGTGCTTTTGAAGATATAAGGGCTTGAAGTTTCACCCTCTAGAAATATCAAGAACAGTCTTCCGGAAACTCGATAAAGTTCTGGAAGAAGAAGTAGGAACATTCTGGAATGTTCGGGAATAGGGATTCAGCAAAATCATTTTGGATCATTCTAGAGCACTCTCTCGAATGTTGTCCTTAGCGAAGCCGGGTACCCCAACTAGTAATTTTGTTAAAATCAGCACCATCACCATTACGCTAGGACAGCTACGGAAGGCATAATATCTACCTACGATGTTCACTTCATAACATCTGTCAAAACGACAAATCAAAGAAAAAGTTCGTAGTGCACAAACAATAAAGCTAGTGAATTTGAAGGGTCAAATTCTAAAATTCGCCGGAAATCAATGTGTTGTCATATAAAAAAAATGTCTGTGTAGAATTTTACAAAATTAATTGAATATATGTCTGAGACGGATCATTTTCATATAGTGACATCACTAGCCCAAAAAACGGATTTATTTATTTATTTAAAAAAAATATATTTATATAAATTTCTAAAAAATTTTAGTAACACTTTCGTTATCTTTGTAGAAAAATCTATCCACACGATTTTTTCCAAGTCATTATAAAATCCAAACAAGTGGCCTATTGGGGTGTGTTGCGAGGCTGAAGTTAGGTGTGGAGGAGAACGAGATGGGAAAAAATAAGGTGGATAATTACCTGGCTATTTAGATTTAGTTACTAAGAACGGTTAAAGCCATTTCAATCAGCTTTTCAATTCTGAATGGTGGTCTTACACCAGAGCGGCACTAAGAGTATATTCTAACCTGGTACCTAAATATACCTTACATTATTTTTAACGTTTAAATTATAAACACAAATCAAGTAAATAAAATTTCCTCGCTTGTGCCGGGATTTTAACCCGCTAACTCCAGATTGTTTATCGAGTGTTTAAAAAATAAGTAGGTTACCCTTCGTGGAGCAATTTAAATACATTTCACGACAAAGGAAAACTGGTGACTTTAAGAATATTAACGCCAGAGCTTACCATTATATAAATATATAGAAACCTACGCGGGCGTCCGCAGAACAAAATCAAAGTTTCATCGCAATCGGATGAATGGTGTAGGAGCGCATACGGGACAAATAAAGAAACATAATTTTTTATGTAATATCGCACATCCTGTAGAAAAGTTTCGTAATCAAAATATTCATTTTACAGGAGAGCGAAAACAAATCCATGAGCGATGAACAAGCGGTCACGAGATACGAGCAATATATTTTTCTTGAGGCATAGATAATCACAGTCACTTTACTTTTCAGAGATAAAACGTTAAATAGAACACTTTTATTTATGACATTTTTCTATAGGAGCGCATACGGGACAAGCAAAAAATCATTCATTTTTATGTATCGCACCTCCCGTAGAAAAGTGTCGTAAGTCAAAAAATGTAATTTTTCAGGAGAGCGAAAACAAATCAATGAATGATAACAAGCGGTTCCGTCGAAAAGAGATACGAGCAATATCGTTTTCGTGGGGTATAGATAATCACAATCACTTCACTTTTCGAAGATAAAATGTAAAATAGAAAATTTTGATTAATGACATTTTTCTATGGGATGTCAGATATAAAGAAGACTAATAAAAAAGTCCCAATATCGCGTTACTGGCCAAAAACACACAAAGCATTTGTATAATCTAAGTGTAATGATAAGTAAATACATAAGTTAGGTAAGTAAGTTAGTTAGTATGAATGTGCGATGGTACAAATCTACTCTTCGGCAAAAATGAAACTGCGATATTTTCCTTCTTTTATTCCTCCCGTCATCTCGAGAAGAATCTTAACAAACGTCTCATTAAAATGTTTGAACGGGTCTTACTTTATCTAACAGAAATTTCCTAGGAGGTACACCCGATCCACGAACCGACTGCGCTTTTCACACGGCATCCGTACACCAAGACGGTGGAAATTTACCTGGCCGGTGTACACCCAGCTTCTGAGCACGTACCGTTGACTCCGAAGCGAACTGTAGATCAATTAGATATTATTTAAACTTAATTCATTATTTTCTGATTTTTCAATTAAAATATTGTTCATTCACGCGAATAACTTGATTTATTAATTTTCGACCATTTTTAAAGTGAAAATCAAGTTATTTTATTGGGGGCTGGTTAATTATTAATGAAGAGTGGTGTTTATTCGTTCAGGTTGTCTATAATATATATAAAAAATCTAAATATGCTTGGATATATTTATATGAGTATATAAGATGTCTGTGCGTTGCTAAACCACTCATTCAATTGCGATGAAACTTTGGGGATTTGATTAAATAAATAATCTCATTATAAACTTTCTATTGTAATTATTCCAATTTTTAACATGTTTATATATTTAATCCATTTGTTCACAGTAGACAACATAAAGTAACTATATTCCATTGGTCACCATGAAACAGGCAGCCGTCTAGTATGGTGATGTAACGTATCATATATATTAAAATATTTTAATGGGGAGTCATGTTATTTATAAATAAAATAAATAAAAATTACGGGCGGCGAGGATTTTATAGAAATCTATTTTTTTTAAATTTAATTGAAGTAATTGAAATTTTGCTCACTTAACCTTCAAAACAAGAGAAATAAAGTATGCTTAACATTTAGAAAAACAACCCGTGCTCTTTTTCCATAAAATCATAGTTTTGATACTTCTTGATAAAATTTTGCACCTTTAACGTTCGAAATAAGAGGAAAATTACTGTCTACGTCTGATTTAGAAAAACTCTGCGTAAAGCCCAAGCAACGCCGGGACTTCAGTTAGTTCGTAATAAAGTGCAAACAGATTAAATGTGAAATATTTCAGTATCTACGTGCGACCCGTTTATGACATCTGTCAGTATTTCGAATTTTATGTTTCGTGTTATGTATGGAAATAATAAACTTAGGGGAAACGGATTTTATGTACTTTTTCGCTTTGATAAGTGATTCTTAGAGCAATTTACGATGTTTCTTTATGATAAAACTTTTATCTGCACCTATAAAGATGAGAAAGTGCACAAGTTACAAACGTATTGTTAATATCTGGACAGCGAAGAATCGGTCGCCTTAATTAAAAAAAATAAGGAAGCTGATTATAAAATAATAACACACTCTGAGGAAGACTTAAGGGGCGGTTCTCCGAATTTCAACCGATTTCTTGCAAACCTCCTTAAAAATTTGAAGTTCTTAAGCTCTTAAAAAAATATATGTTTTTCTTGAAGATAATATCTAGACATTATTATCGCGTCGAAACGCAAATTATATAAAATTCCCTCGATAGAAAAAAATCGCAAAGTATGCTCCAAAAATGATTATAAACACGTTTGTTTCGATATTTTACAAGTTATATGTATGAAAAAATTCACGGTGTTTCTTTAAATAAAATTAAAGACAATTATTGCGAGATTTTTGCTCTATTTTTAACGAGTCGTGTTTTATTAAAGATTTTCATGATTTTTGCATCAATTTTTTCGCTGTAAATGTTAGCGCGCTCTTCTAACATTCGTAATTTCATATCTCTCCGTCTTCTTCTTTTTGGGGCCGGGAACTGAGCCTTAAGAAAAAATCACAATTTTTTTAAATAAAGAGTTCACTCTTCACTGCCCCAACATAAAGTGTAAAATATATTTTCAAAATTGTTGTACCCTGGCAGTAAATAAAAAAAAAGGTCCTATTCTTTTCTT
Organism: Limnephilus lunatus; assembly: GCA_917563855.2. Classification (NCBI taxonomy): domain Eukaryota; kingdom Metazoa; phylum Arthropoda; class Insecta; order Trichoptera; family Limnephilidae; genus Limnephilus; species Limnephilus lunatus. Next base: position 36,216,982 of record OU830601.1, read on the forward strand.
CTACATTGTAATTAATTCTGGATACTATTGTTACTATGCTTTAAATGTAAGAGGGAATAACCAGACAAAACCGAAAATATGTCATTTTTCAATAACACTCTCTCAAACTGACTCTTTTCCACAAAAAAAGTATAAATGAATTTCGAAAGATTGTTCTTTTATCTGGTAAAGTTATGTTTTAAATTATGAGAAAATATGTTTATTTTTAGCATGATAAGTTTATACCGTAGGTCGTTGGCAGTTTTTTTAAATTTTGAAACAAATTTTTCAAATCTTATAATCATGCAGTAAAATAAATCAATAAATTATCTGGGAAAGCTATGTTTCAGAATTTTAATTTTAATTTAAATACAAAAATATTAAATAAAATCGTTTAAAAAAAGATCCGCGCACGTGTTTTGTGACGAAAATATTTCAGTTTGTCTATACAAATATTTAAAAAAAATTTGACATTCTTATTTTCCTTAGACATTATTGAAAAACTATAATTAATTATGATCAAAAGATAATAACAAAAATTACATTCGTTAAAAAGTTTTATCATTACGCCTTTCAGCATTTTTGAATGTAAGTATAAATTAAAGAAAATTTTAAATGAAATAAAATCGATATTGAGCTATTATTTACAAAAAAACGAGTGTGCTTGAGACCAAGGGTGGCCAACCCGCGGCGAGGTGTCTACTTGTGGCCCGCGGAGCATATGCACACATTTTTTCTTTCAGTGTACACAAAAGCATCAAAAGAACGTTCCAACGCGCGAAGTTCGTATCATATCTCATATATGGAAGTACCTACATTGATCCAACTATCGTTAGAATTTCTTTCATGGTATATTCGTGTTAACAAACAATCACAAGAGTCAATATGCTATGTAAAAGCTAGTTATGCCGTAGCCATGATACTAGAAAAAAATCGAAGCCATATTCAGATGGTGAAATCGGTTAAGGAATATTTGGAGAGTATCGTTGAAATTGTGTGCCCAGAAAAGAAAACGGATTTATCAAAAATAACAATTACTAGGCGTGTCGACGATATTGGAAAACATGTCGAAGATAATTTGAAAAATCGAGCATCTAAGTTCATATTTTGTGCTCTAGTATTGGATGAAAGCACCGACCTAACAGATACCGCCCAAGTGGCGATTTTTATCAGAAGTGTTGATGTCCATTCTTCATTCATTCATTCCAAATCTACTTGCCGACGAGATTTCTTAAGAGCTGTTACATCGAAATTGAATCTCTGTTCGTTACAACTCAACGTTACGGGCTTAACAACAGATGGTGCTCCAGCAATGGTTGAGAAAGATAAAGGTTTAGTAAAATTTATTGAAAATGAGGCCTGCAAAGTTGGTAATACTTCGATGCTAAATTTTCATTGTATTATTCATCAGGAGAATTTAAGTCCCTTAAAATGGATCATGTCATGGAGGTGGTCATCAAAACAGTGAACTTTAATAAGTCAAAGGGGTTGAATTACCGTCAGAGTTTCTCAAGTCTTTGGATTCACAGTATGGCGTTACATTTTATGCAGAAGTAAGATGGCTGACCCGTGCCAAAATGTTGAAAAGAGTGTTTGATCTGAAGCAAGAAATACAATCATTCTTCGGAAGCAAATCAAAAAGTATCCCAGAATTTGAAGACCAGGACTGGGTTTAGCGACTTTGCGTTTCTGGTCTATATAGTTAGCCACCTAAATATTGTTAATACTCGTCTACAAGGGAAAGATCAACTAATTAATAACACGTATGATCTTATTTCCGCATTTCAAATGAAACTTGGGTTTTGGGAACAACATTTAAGGACAAAAATCTTCACTCACTTTCCTACATTGTTATTGCAGCCAGACGTCACACAAATGGCAGCGGATAAATACGCGAACCTGGAATTTGAAAACCGATTTCAAGATTTTAAAAAGCATCTTGCGCTTTTTTCTGCATTCGCAACGCCATTCTCCGTAGACATGAATTTATTGTCCGGAATTATACAAATGGAACATTGTGAAACGTGTTGCGATGCACATTTAAAGGAGAAATACAATCAAGTTAGTTTGGAAGAGTTTTACAAAACATATTTGAACAAGGAGAAATATCCTGCATTTTACAAACATGCTCTGTCGATGATTTCGCTATTCGGAAACACTTGCGTATAAACAGCTTTTTAGTCGAATGAAGCATATTAAATCTCAAATACTGATAAACATTTGGAAAACTGTTTACGTATAGCAACAACATCAATCGTTATCAACATTGATGCACTTAGTTTTGACAAAAAAAATCAGATGTCTCACTAAAATTTATAATATGTTGTTTATTTTTTATTATTATTTTTTGAATTGCCTAATTCTAATCTAATAAATGTTTGATTCTCATTTTTATTATATCTTCTTAAAAAACAAAATATTTCTTGTTTGCTTTGAAAAATTAAAAGAAATTTAATTGTGCGGCCCGGCAGGAAATCTCATTTCTAAAATTTGGCCCGGCTGCTGAAAAGGTTGGCCACCCATGCTTTAGACCAAACGACTGAAGTAAAACTTCACTAACTTACGCCGTCCATTAACAATATAACAATAACAGGAATGAAAATATCCCCATCCCCTTAACATCCCCATCAACTCAACTCAACTCGATATTCAACGTTTCATATCGATTAGCGTTTCACTTTCATTAGCGTTCGCTTTAATTAGCGTTCGCATCGATTAGCGTTTCATATCGGTTAGCGTTTCACATTGATTAGCGTTTCATATTTTTTCGTAACGTACCTATTCATCATTTTACCCCCCCAAGTGTCGAGCGTGCGTAAAGAAGTTTTACTTTAAAAAGCTGGTACGGAGAATAATGAATCTTTCTCATTGGAACCGTCCTGTACGATTGTAAGAACATCTTTCGACGAAATTTGAATTCTCGGCCGCTGGCTGGTTAATGGCCCTTAGGGGGTAAGCTTTAAACTTAATCCCTTAGGCCTCGGGCATATTCTGTTAGAAGGTTCTGCTTTGAATATTTCTGCTTTGCGATAAAATCCATTAAAACGGAATATTTCTGAAAGTATCCGAAAACTAAAAGTTGTTTTTGAATGGTAAAAAAAGAAATATAAAATTTTTGAATGCAAATATAAAAACCTGAAAAAATATTACCGTTACTAAGCAAAAATTACTAATAACAGAAAAATTAAAAATTCGAACATGTTTTACTAGACAAAAGTATTATAAATGCCACGAAAACTTAATTTTTTATCTTTTTATGCCAAAATAATTATTAGAAAATTAAAAGACTTTTTTAACTTTTTAAACTAACTTTTATGATACCAAAATAACTTTGATTTCATAAAGGTTATTTTTTGCGGTAAATTTTAGTGTTCTTTTTCTAACACCGCACCATTTAGATCATATTTCTCAATATGATTTTTAGGTGACTTGAGCTGGCGTTCGAGCAACAGAGCGATTTAAAAAAATTTCCTCCGATTGCTCGTGATTTTTGGAGATCGTTTTGAATATTTTCCGCCAACATTAAAAAAAATCATACCTCCGAATTTTAATATAGAGACGTCCAAATGATTATAGTTCTATTTAGCCAATGAATTCACCTATCTTTTGTCGATTATCACATATTCGTAGGATTTATAAAAAAATTTCAGGAAAAAGTAGGATTTGTCAAAAAACTTTGGTAAAAAAAGGCCAAAGAAGGAGGTAGCGCAACACGGCGTAAAACCCCAAAAACTAATTACGAAAATACTTTGGGCCGTGAAAATCTAAAAACGTAACTTAACTTTTTCACCATCCACTTAATAGAATATCCTTGGGATAACCATCTGAATTCAATAACATATCTGTTAGTATAATAAATTTATATTAATTAATATTCGAATTTATTAATACTTGCATAATCTATTGTCTAACTTATTCGATAAATAACCACTTCATAGTTAAGAGAACGATTAGTAAACTCAGACTTTTTATAGAGAATGGTGAAATGTCCCCCAAGCAGCATTTTTATTTGTATGCAATCATTTATCTTGAACAAAAATTTTCTGTAATTTTTTTAATACTTTATCAGGTGAATTTATTTAAAAATCAATTGACCTGAATATTTCCAATTCGATGAAAACCCAATGTATGTAGCCCATAAATCCTCACACCATTCTATGATCATTTCTGCATCTAACGATCTGAACTGACGCGGCTGCAATATGTTTGCCCTAGAGAAATGCAAAGCTAAGGATTTCTTCAAACCATAATTCAACATGGAAAATAAAAGGGGAAGATGCGGAGAACGATTGTCGAACTGTAAAAATCAGAGGTAATAATATTAAAATCTTTCAAATTAAACCCCTCATAAGAATGTAAAAGATTTTCCGCTTCACTAACAAAAAAAAACACTTAACGACCGTTAAATGGTGTTTCTGTTCCGCACTGTGTAAAGATATGTACATTTTATTGTTTGCAACGTTACTAATAAAATATGGCTGCATTGAACTTCTGCGGGTTTAGTAAGGTGCTTTTGTATAAAATAGAGCTAAATCTGTATATAATGATACTGTGATTTCTTGTGGTGCGATTTCTCGAATCGTATATGTTATAATGACGTGTTTTGTCTTTATTTCCTTAATAAAAGATTATATTTGTGTTTCTTCTTTATTTGTGATAACCTTCCCCAGTTAGTAACGTACCTACTAATTGATATAAAATATGCATAATTTTTTTTTATTTTTTTTATTTAAATTTTATTTTAGTAATTTGTACATTTAAGGTTACAAATTTCTAATTAATTATAATATTTCATAGTGCTTTCACACAAACGAAGTATTGAATTCCGTAAGTCTAAACTTAAACTTTAGGGCGCACAGTTTTCACCCGCGCTGTGCAAGCGGGTTCCCTACAGAGCATCGGACCATCCCTAGGCAACATAAAATGTAGGCAACGTTTTTCAATATCATAAATAAGTTTTTTTTACCTCGCAGAAAGCCTAGGAGAAAATTTCTCAGGGCCATTATCTATAGTGATGCTGTGTGGAGGGTCTTCCAGAGAAGGAATTAGAGGAAGTTGTGATAAGATAAAAGGTATGATGGGTGAGTAAGACTCCGGGTTCAATGTGTCCAGGAGTGACGGACATATGAATCCATCCCTGCCATTACGGAGCAAGGCAATTTTCAGGACAGTCCTGCTGGAGAGATCAAAAGGTTTCACTCAACCAGTCTCTCCTGATCCAGCCTGCCACGCAGCAGGAGCAATGTGTAGTCATCTTTATCCACAAGAAGATTCTTTTAATGGAGGAGTAGTAAAAAATGATTTAACCTGATTTGTATGATTTATGAAATTAATTTCTAAAAATGATTATTTTAGTAATATTTTTTTCTTTTCTTAAAACAGGAATTATTTTAAAAGATTCTCAACAAACTCTGAATTTGCGAGGCATGTATGGGTACCACCACTCCCGCAAATTATTTACTGGATAACCAACACCCCTGCCATAGGTCACCCCAAGTGGTTCGCCACGTTTGCCAACTTAGCATAATTAGTTTCTCCTGTGTGGAGATAACGAAAAAAAAAAAACAAAGCTTCAATGACAAATATTTATATTTCAAAGTACCAGCTTTGCCCGGCGTTGCCTGGAATTAATATATAGTTTTTCGAAATCAGATGTAGGTAGGGAGTAACCTTATTTTTTTTGTATGTCAAGTCTGCGAAATCGCATCAATCTCTGAGTAAAACTGTAGATTTGTTTTAAAGTCTAAACCATGCCGCCCGCCCAACACAGACACTCTCGTTATATAATAAATAACCTAATATTAATAAGTAAGAACTAAAAATTTTAGCTTTGGAAATTCGCACTAGAGAATACTTAAATGATTTTATTTATATTTAGCTATCTATTTACTAAAAATCTTCAAAATCATAGATTGACAGCATTAATTTCTATCTCTTCTGGACACACAAATCCCCTAAAACCCTACCCATTCTTCAAACCTTTATCGTTCTCAAAACTTATTAACCTAGTTTTTTTTAAATCTCAAAATATGAACCTTTTTTTATAAAGATTTAGAAGTGCTGAATTTGTTTCTTTTTCTCCAGACGATTGCGTTTTTCATAGGTGTCAATTATAAGTGTCCCTCAAACTTTACTTCGCTGGAAACCCCGGCCTTAATGATAAAGGTCCATCTCGAGGTACAAAAGAAATGTAAGGTAGAATTTAATATCCCGTCTTGATATTATTAAGTGATTCTTTTTGTCACGCGAAAGTAACTTCTAGGTCTGGCACCGTAATGAGGCTTTTTGTACAGCTGGAAAGTTAATAAAGGCTCTCGCGCGGACAAGGGAGAAATTTGACGTCGGCGGAAAACGGAATTATTTCGGAGATGTGAAGCCGTTTGGGTAAATACTGTACTCAGATCAAAGCCTGTTTTGTTGTGTGTTATATTATATAACTAGCGAGCGTTACGTTTATTAGTGGTGTTCTAAAGTAACAAACTATTCTTAGAAATCTGGGAAAATTCTAAGGCTCTCCGAGAAAAATTAGGAATATTAACAAATGTAGTATTTGTAATATAGAAGTTTTTTGTAAGAAATAGAATTTTTTTCGAATTTAAGGAATGAAATGGGTATTTTCTTGAAAGCCATTGTTTTCTGAGATCTCAAAAATAAGGGGATTAGATCTTTGAGGGGGATATTGATACGACAAATTTACAATTGTCGTGGAGTAGGTGCAACGTAGGAAAATTTTGGATTGCATTGAGGTAACTTTTATACAATTATTCGGGTTCATGGGGTGAGCTTTGTCTGGGACTTGGCGGCGGTCTATGTTTGCCCGCCTATTGCGTGACTGGATCCGGAGAGACTGGTTAAGGAAGTCCTTTTAACCTCTCCAGCCATCTCGACCCATCGCTTTGCACAGCAGTGGTAGTGATAAAATCATACGTCCATTACTACCGGACACACCAACCCCCAGATTCTTACCCACCCCTCATATCTTTTTCCTTCCATGACCTCTAATTTTTCCTTTCCCTAAAAATACCCCCCACTCAGCATTCTCAAAGATAACATAGGCCCCGAGGGAAAATGTTTTCATCAGTGCCTCTGTATGGAGGTAAAGTAAAAAAATGCAATTTTTATTAAAAAATTTCTCTTATTATAACTTTATTCCCATTAATTTAATATATCATTAAATAAGAGGGTAACACTAATAATAGACAGCGAAAAATGAAAAATGGAACTCGGATACATGACACAAGAGCCTCAAAAAAGGATATACGAGATGTTCCAAAATTCAAGACAAGTTTTGGCCCAAGAAACCACATATATCTGGCAACCAAACTTTACAATATCCTTCCTCCAAGTTTGAAAAAGATAGAAAAGATAAATAAGTTTAAGGAAAAAATCAAAACATGGGTGAAAGAAATTAATGCAGACATACTAGAGAATGTATTAAAAACATCATAGAAACTAAATAACGGAAAATCAAAGAAATCTACCATTCCGCCTCAACACAGGACCACCTAGTGAGGAGGACTAAGAACAAACAGATGAAATATTTATACACCTTATCATATCTTGTAAATCTCACCAAACCTGTAATTAAATAGTCACTAATTAAAAATAAATAAAAATAAATAACAGTCGCAACCGGGACATGAACCCAGAATCTTATCTTATCGGGACGAACGCCTTGTCCAATTAGGCCACTGCCACCTCTTATTAAACCGTCATATTTGTCAATCTCATATTTCAAATTTCAGAATTAACATTATTATTTTTGTACATTTTTTTCCATATTGTATTACCTTTCTCATTGGTTGCTACCGTTATCTTTTATTGTTCTGTATCTTATTCTCTTTCGTATTTTCGTTTCGATTATTAGTGTTAACTACTTCTTCAATGATAAAATTAGTAAGGTTCGGTCTAAGATTACATGGATTTATAAAAAGACATCAAACAGAGATAAACGACCAAGCGTTCATTTTTATATATGAATCAAGAAATTAAATATTCCCTTTTTGTATTTTACAATGACACAAGTACCTTGTTTGGAGCGTGTTTTGGTCCTAATCACACGAAATAAAAAACGGGACATTCCTTTTTTTGTGTATTATTTAGGAGAATTGTCACAAAGATTAATACAAAATATCACATCTTAAGCTGTCTATCCTTCGACCAATAAAGTCGTATATTTATCACACTATTTAATTTTTTACTACCCTTTTCATCGGATGATGGTAGTTCTGAACCCACGCAGATAGGGTAGACGTATAAGTACGTAGAAAAATGGCTTTGCCAATATCAAATCTTATTAATTTAAAATGTCCTTTGAAATGTGCAGCCGTTTGATAAGAATCCACCTTAGTATAATGTCTTTCATGAATTATTTATTCAGAGCACTATTCAAATATAAATAGTAATTGAATTGATACATTTGCGTATTATTTACCTGGGTTCGTATTAACATTAGGGCTTTTTTCAATCCCATCCGAAGCAAACTTATTCACATACACCTTTCCATAGATCCAGCGAGAGAATTCAAACTAACGTACTCCATACAAAGAAAGGCCATGAAAGAAGAAATCTCCCTTGCGAACAGAGTGCCCAAAAAGCATTTTGTTTATTTTTTTCCCTTCAAAAGACTTCGCTCACTCAATACGCGAAAGCAATGCGAATTTGAAAAGTGAACTAAAAAAAATCTGAAAGCTTCTTTTCAAAATATCCGTTCGTTTTCAGAGTTTTCAGGATTTCGGGGAGAGTCTGGAATCCATAGAATCTAAATTTCAAGGCTGACGTGAATATTTTATTTTGATGGGATTGGCTCCACCGGGAGTACCTGCAGTATGGTCTATTACCTCAGAGGTCCCTATTCCGGGTAGAGCCATTGTTAGCCTTTTGACAAACGGTGAAACTATTCCAAATACAGCCTTAGAAGCTTTGAAGGTTCCTGAATAGCTTACGCATAACCAAACATTGGTCGCAGCCAGGGGTGATGTAATCTCTTTTTACCTTTTTTTCCAAAAAATATCGCGCAGTAGTTTCGTAAAAATAAACGTCCCGGAGAAAATTAAATGAAGTGTTAACGACGGCACTTTCGCTGAAAATATTTAAATAGAATCGTAATAATATGTAAATAGGCTGGAAGGAACGTAAGGAAGGTGGAATTACGTCGCAAAATACGGTTGATTAACAATCTCTTAGAATATTCCGAGACAAAGAGTCTAAGAAACAAACCTGATGGTGTAATCGTAATCAGAAGTCAACATTACATTAGACAAAAGTGCCTTGTTCTATTCAAGTTTGCTCGACTTTATATAGTTTAGATCTTTTAAGAGATTGTTATTTTAGACGGTAGGAACGTTTTGCTGTTTAACACGAAACACGAGGCAGCGTAGGTGTAGGTATCAACTAATGCGTGTTTGATTCTGGAAAATTATTAAAACCTAAAACAAACTCTACTGTTTTTCGTTTTTAAATTAAAATAAACAAGTCACTCATTAGTTTCTCCTTCAATAAACATGTGGATTATTTTAAATAATATTGTAGTTTAAGCGGAGTTCATTATTTTCAGATAATTAGGTAAATAGTTATTAACAAAAACCAACACAGCATGAAAATAATATATACATATTACAAAATGTAACTCGATGTCCAAAATAGAACCATAATTAAATATTTATTTGGTACGCTTGGAAAACAAACAAATTAATTTCTCCTAGAAATAACATATTCATTCGTATATAGAATCAATGGTTAATAATTTGTGATTTTTTAAAATGAATACCACACAAGAGTCCCAACTGCTCCCAAACTGGAGGCAGTAAGACTACTGCATTCCTAATTGGGTTATGTTGTGAAGCTGGGGGTAGTGGTGTGGGGCAGGAGATGGAGAAGAGTAATTTGGGGAAGTACCTGGCAATTTAAATCTAGTCTCAAGTCATTTCAAGCAACGTTTCAATTCTGAATGGTGGTCTTACACCAGGGCTATACCTGAACGTGCCGCAAATATAACTCATATTATTAAATTGTGAAATAACATATATCAATCAAAATAAATTTTCTTGCGCACGCCGTTCAAGATAGAAATAAAATGTATTACTTTTCATCATCATGTAAACTGAATATAATAAACATGGAAACCGCCCAATTTTCGCATAACCGTTTGTACCAAAGATATTTGTATTTGAATATCTTTGATTTGTACGGAATGTTTGATATGTATTTAAATCGGTATGTCAAGTTCTTCTCTTTAGTATTTTGTTTAGTCATTGGTGTGAACAAAGTTTGTTGTTTTCATTTAATTTAATTAGATATTTTAAATAGTTATTATTTGCGTCGATATTGATTCTTAACGCGTAAACAGTCTGTGTGAGCATCTTACTCAAACAAAAACCAGAACAGCAACTTTGGAAATGAAACTATGAAAAAATATATATTTTGCAGTTTTCTTCTGAGAAAATTGTTTTACCTTTAAAACTTCAAAGGGAAAAACTCTTCCAGAAATTCACACGGCAGAGAGTAAACTTTCTATCCAGAATACGTATTTAATTTTATTCTCCGTCATAAATAAATTATTTTAAACAGATGACGTGGGTTTCGGGAGGTCCTGCCCACGTAAAAAGAAAGATAGCATTACTTTATTAAAATGTGCCATTTTATGAGAGGCAGAGGTTCGAACCTTTGTCACGGGGACCCGCCGGACTTACTACTTACCACAGGACTTCCGGGACCAAATACCTGAGTTTTTCCTCTGACCTCAATCTAGAGAGAGATGTGGACTTATACTTGGTTGTTTTAAACTACCCTCCAGAGATATTTCTCTGTTTATGAAGGAAAAATAACGTGCAGTTGAAGAATTACAATGGCGGATTATTATTACAAAATCCCTCGGGGCCTATGTTATATTTGCGCATGTGTTAAAGGTTTTTTTTATGGATAATAAGGAGAGGAAGTTCTGAGAAGGAAAAACTTATGAGGGATGGCTAGTAATCTGAGAGTCAATGTGTCCAGGAGTGACGGACATATGAATCCATCCCTCTCACCGCGGTGCATGAAAATGGGTCAAGAGAGTCCGGCTGGAGAGGTCTCACTCAACCAGTCTCTCCCGATCCGGCCCGCCACGTAGTAGATGAGTAAATTTATCGTCAAGACCTCAAGTCACCAAACGTAGCGAACCACTTTTGGTGACCTATGGCAGGGGTGTTGATTATCCAACAAATGGTTCCCGTGTAGGCGGTACCCATAACCACCGCTCAAATTAAAGGTAGTACAGTACCATTATATTGATTATTCGGATTTGACAGCTTGTAGTAGATCCACGCATATGCGAATTGTGGGGGGGGGGTAACGATAGTATCCAACACGGCCACCAACTTGAACAAAAATACACAGATTAAATGCCAAACTGTTGAATTAATACAGGACTTTTCCATGTTCAGTAGAAAATAGCTTAATGATTTGTTACAGCGCATAAAATTTTTAATTTTTCACAAAAAAGTGTGCAAAATTAAATACATATTTCAACGCAGTGCGTTTTTTTTTGTTCCATTAAATTCTCGTAAGAACGTTTTTGCAAATTAAGACTTCAAACATTTCCTTAGCATTACATTTAAGAAATTCTTAAATTACATGAATTAACACTAATTTGACGTCTAATACTAAAGAATGGAGCTCTCTTTTGCGTTAAAATAAAAATTTTAAGCAACAGAAAACATTCCGTTGTTAATAAATAAACCGAAGACGATAATGAACGCGGGATGAAAATTTAAATTGGCAAAAGCATGAGATTGATTTATGATAAAATTTTACAAATTGATAGTGATTGATCGAATTTATAAATAAGCTTACAGTGCGCTCTCTGTTTTAATATAATACTTAGAATACTAACTAAAAGTTAAACTCTCTTTTAATTTTGAAACTTCCACTGAGATTCCTTCCACAATTTTCTGTAAAGAAATAAAAACAATACGACGAAAACTACCTGTTTTACTATATTCGTGCATTCATGATACTTGGCAGTAGAAACGAACTTCCTTACTCCGCAGTGGGAGGAATAGTTTCATACGTCCGTTATACCTGAACCCACTGACCCCAAGATTCCTACCTTCACACCTTTTTCCTTCCCAGAACTTCTTTTCCTTTCTTTAAAAAGACCCTTCAGCATCCCCAAAGATAAAGTAGGCCTTGAGGAGAGTTAATATGTTTTAAAAAATCAGAGTGTTCAATTCACACGCGGTAGAAGTGAAACTAAAAAGTCGCTAGATGCCGCTTTCTTTTCTTTCGCCTATTTATTTTAAAGATTGGATATTGATTTTACAAAAATGAAAATGTTTATTTTTTTTGCTTTTCGTAGGATTCGAACCTCCGTTAGCTGGATGTCTCTGGCCGCTGGGATTTGTCACGCTTTTTACGCCGCTGTCGTATCGGAGGCTCGCGCGGAGCCGTGAATTTACCGCCGCATTATATTAGAAACGAGGACCCGTCAAATAAAAAAAAAATTGTGACGCACTTCCATTTCATCTGAATTTCAAATCGCAACGGGGCTTAATAAGTTTCGCTTCAAAATTCCATACTTACAGCAATTTATTTCTATATTTTTATAAATTTTTTGCAATGTTTTCGTATTTATATTATTTTTGTTGGATTGTTCACACGTAAGTTAAGTGAAATCTGTAAAAACCTAGCATAAATAAATGCATGTGTGACATTCAACGTGTTTTCGATACATAAGTTATTTTTTCACAGTTCGGTACTCAATGGGTTAACCGCAATCACGACATCTGTTTCAGTAGATTGACTAAAACGCTACAACAAAAAATACAGTGATCGTTGAAAAAGCCGTTTAAAATCCGCAGAATGAAACCGTCGTCGGCTTCGGGTATACATATAGTGGTTTGCAGTCGTGGACGTATTTTGAACATATTTTTTAGTTAGTATTTAGTGAATAATATTTAATAGGGTATTTTAACATAAAATTATTTTCTTGCATTTATTGTTTTGTCAATTATTTCATAATTAACTAACTAACTAACTAACCATCACGCGCCGTTTCTCCACAGGGGTAGGCAGAGACGACGGACCGCCACATAACTCGATCTTGGCACACACTCCTTGCCTCGTTCACATTCATACATCGTCTCATACATGCTCTTCTATTATTCCGATTCTTCACATGGCCCGACTCAAGTATCTGATTCACTTGGTCGTGGCCATGTCTTCCTCGGGCGTCCCCGACTTCTTCTACCATTCACATTTGCGTCATATATTCTCCTTACACTCCTTTCCTCGTTTATCCGCTCTACATGCCCAAACCATCGGAGAGTCCCTTTCTTAATCTTACACATCGCGCTTACATCAGCCTTGCATTCTTTGCGGATCTCCACGTTTCTCTCATGATCGTACATGGTTTTAACACACATTCGTCTCAGGGATCTCATTTCTACAGTATTCAGTCTACTTTCATCCTTCCTCTGCCAGTTCCATGCCTCACTGCCATACATCAGGGTACAGTTTTTTGTTGGTGCCAACGGCGTTCAGTCCTCCATTAATATAGTTACCTGCATCCACCCTCCTTTCAATATCTCTATCAGCCTTCCCATCTCTCTCCTACCTTTCATTATAATGCAAAAAATTATTTATTCAAAAGATATTTTCGTATGCGCAGCAATCCATTGGTTACGAGGGAGGGAGGGAATCTATCTTTCCAGATAACATTATAATGAAATCTATTTTTATTTAAAAAATATATAAATTTTTATGTTTAGCCAACAAAATAATGAAAATAAATAATATTCTAATGTAATGCATTTATATTTTAATTATTTCTAGTTAAATAGGTGAATATTTAAATTTTTTTTCTGGAATAGTTCTTTTATGTATGCATTTTTACTTTTTATTTTTTTCATTAACCCTCATAATATTTTTATACGTAAAGAATAATCATTTGTCAATTTGACTACCACTATCATAAACCCCCACAAATTGAATGTTTTATTTACGAAGATTTAAAATGCGCATTTTATTTTATAAAAAACTTTACTTTATAAATACGATAAAAAATAAAATGTTTGTAGTAATCAAACATTCAATCATAGATCAAAAAATAGCGGTAACATAAATCTCAAGAAAATGAAGGAAAATACATTTTCCATAACTAACATTAAAGCATTTAATCTTTTATAATACAGTTTGGAAAAATCTTGGGTCCAATTTACTTATTCATGTGCCCACCTTATTTTCTCCGCAAATTGGACTAAACAGGGTGTCGTATATAATAGAAAATGGTAGTACCTACCCCTGTAGCGCTTTCACTGCAAGCCTTCATTGGCGACTGAATTTGGATGGAATACTAGCTCGACGGTGCATTCTTTCGATAGATACGCCATAAAACTCACAGATTGTTAGTCTAAACGACTGCAATTAGTCTCTTAGGGTTAAAATATGCATTTTGATTTACACATTAATTATTTTCAATCAATAATTTGACAAAAATAATAAGTTTTTTTTTATTTCCGGTAGCATCATTTCACTACTGTAACTATGGACAGTGAGCCTACTGTATTCCCTAGGTAATTTCTAATACCATAAGACAAAAACAACGACAAAAAAGTAGAAAATTTGGATTACAATCCATATTAACGATCTTCATATTCACATCCCGCCAATTACGTGGTAACACTATACTGAGTTCTATAACAGACCTTCGCTTCCTTGAATCAAGGAAATGTGGATGGTCACAATTTAAAAAACAGGAAATGTATGGCGCATTTTTTGCACGCAATATTGGATCATTTTTTATGTTTTTTTAACGATACTATAAAAATATACACTGTTCCGGAAACTCATACTATAAGCCTAAAGCTGATGAATGTACATCAAAAGAAGAACCCAAAACAACATGATTTTTTTTTCGATTTGAGTACTTTTTTTGTTACCATTTACGGCAATTCCTTAAACAGCTGTCAGTGACATAATATGATAATTTCAAATATGACAGAAAAAATTCCAACTTCGGACTGAAATTACTCGAAAACGAAAATACAAATCGAAAAAAGTTATCACGAAAACGAATACAAATGTGACGAAGATTTTTTCCACTTTCCCGATAATACTACCAGTTTCCATGCGTCATGTACCTGTAAGCCTCCCTACCTGAAATGCTGTTATTTATATTCAATACGCCATATTACAAAATATTTACCTATCACAGACAACAGAATGTCTTTGGTGAAACTTCCTAGCAAAATGGTTTTAAACACTTGAACCAGAAATTTAAATTATTAGATTTGTCAAAGAATTTATACGTAAAAATGCAAAGTCAGTCGTTTTAAATACATGTAGGATTACAAAAGATTTTTTAAATATTTATATTGAGGGATCAGAAGGATTTCATCAGAGCCGAACCCTCTGATATGAAAATATCTGGAGTCGATGAAATATTTTCCCATTATGTTTCTGGTGGATTGACGTATTGTTCTTGTATTCTTGCTTGGCGCTCTCGAAGCTTGCCGGTTGCATTTCTATCGTTCTTAGCTTTATTTTGAAAATATTAAGGAAGTCCTTATTTTTTCGCCGTGAAAATATCATAAAATAAGTGAAATAATATTTTATGTTAAGTGTATAAAATTAAAATAATTTTAAAAGTCGTAGTTTACCGCTTAATTTAGTTTTTAATAAAATAACACATATTTTATTTTCAAGTTCGTACGCTATTTCGTAAAATGCACCACGGTTGCATCGAATGGTCAAGGGGACACACAAAATCAACAAATGTGCATAGCGCATGTGGCTGGACCTTCAGGCCCAAAAGCTAGTTCCGAATGTCTAGCTCCAGTGCAGTGATTTATGATGTTTGTTTTGTGATGCAATGCATCTTGTAAACACTAATATTGTTTACAATCGGGCAGCATTGTTAAGTTTTAAAAATAAAAGTGTATTGTTGGACCCTTTCATTGCCGCAAAAGTAACTTTATATAACCTTGTTCGTGACCCGAATGTAAAAACTACCGGGTACCGAGGTTGCCGTGGTGGACAAAAAAATAAAAAATATGTGCGTACGGAGGTACAACACCCGCAAACTAATACAGATTGTGATAGTAGTGACACACTGTCAGAACAGAGAATTCAAGTGGTCAAACCTACTGATGAACGAAGCAGCCTAGCTTCTGAAGCCCTTCGTGATAATTGCACCAACTTGAAAGTGATACGAACAGAACGACATGCCAATTTTAGAAGTAGGCGGCTTGCGGTAGGTTCCTGGAATGCACGATCTCTTAACAACAAGTTAGAGGATGTGGATGAGGTTTTCAAAGATCGTAAGCTCCACATACTCACCGTGACTGAAAGCTGGCACGAAAACAGCGAGTCGTATGCGATCAAGAAACTACAAGCCCTAGGGTACACTGTTCTGGAGGAGGCTCGACCTAGAGCTGCGGAACATTCTAAAAATGTGAATCATGGGGGTGTTGTGATTATAGCCCGACAAGGACTGCGGCTTACCAAGGTGGCAAACGGTACATTCAGTACATTTGAGTACATTGGGTGCCGTGTTTCTTCTGCGGGATCATCATTTACGCTGCTAACGCTGTACCGTCCTGGTTCTAAACCGATCTGTGTGGATTTTTTTAGGGAGTTTTCGTGTTTTTTGGAATGGGCAGTGGGACTATCCGAAACTCTTATCATCACCGGTGATATTAATATTCACCTTGAGCGTGAGACGTCACCCAATGCTGTCAAATTCATTGACTTATTAGATAGCTTTGGACTCCATCAATGGGTCGACGTACCCACTCACGACGCTGGTGGAATATTAGACATTTTTATATCCAGGTGTAAGGGCCCACCACTAATAGCCAAAGTTCATGATATAGGTTTATCGGATCATCGACTTGTCCGCACTGAAATTGATTTCAACCCGCCTAAAGTTCCACATAGGACAATAGAATCGAGGGAATGGCGTAAATTCGATTTCGACAAATTCATTGAAGAACTTAAAAATTCTACTTTATGCATAGAAAGTCACTGGGGAATTAAGACACCGACCGAACTCGTCGAGGAGTATAATAAAATTTTGTCAGCTTTACTAAATAAATATGCTCCAACCACCTCGAAAATACGGAAGGTTCGAAAATCTGACGGCTGGTTCGATGAAGAGTGTCGGAGTCAAAAGAGGCTTATGCGGAAACTGGAGAGGTTATACCGAAAAAACCCCGATGTTACTCCACGAGACGAGTGGATTAATGCTCAAATAGAGTACAGGACGAGAATAAGTGAAAAAAGATCTGAATACTGGATCAATAAAATTGACTCTGAGCGGAAAAATCCACGACGTCTCTGGAACTCCGTTAAAACTGTCCTTGCTAACAATACCGTGCAAACCTCTACAGACATTACACCGCAGGCCTTTTCTAAGTTTTTCTATGAAAAAATTGAATCTATTCGCGCCTCCACATCTTCTGCCCCCCCACCAATATTTACACCCAATCCCAAATGTTCCCTGTCATCATTTAAACCTACAACGCTAGAAGAAGTAGGAAAGTTAATTTTAAGTTCGCCTAATAAACAATGTGTTCTTGACCCTATCCCAACTTGGCTTCTTAAGAAATGTAGCAACGTGTTGGCTCCCTTCCTGGTTCACGTTTTTAATAAGTCCTTAAGTACAGGTGACTTTACAGAGCCACTTAAGTCTGCAGTAGTCACCCCAATCATTAAAAAACCGCAGCTTGATGCCGACAATTTGAGTAACTACCGACCTGTGTCAAATCTGCCTTTCGTAGCGAAACTACTTGAAAAAATTGTTGCGTCTCAAATAACTTCCCACTTAAACGTGAACAAATTATTTACTGATCATCAATCCGCATATAGAAAGTTCCACTCAACAGAAACCGGATTACTTCGTGTCCTCTCAGATATAACCCTTGCCATAGAATCAGGTAAGTTAGCCCTTCTTTCACTTTTAGATATGAGCGCCGCATTTGACACCATTGACCACGACTTCCTTATTAAGAGACTAGAAGTAACATTTGGTTTACACTCTAACATAAAAAAATGGCTACAATCTTATCTATCCAATCGCTCTCAAGCAGTGAAAGTCGGAAACAAACAGTCCAACTTCACAAAACTCTCTTCAGGGGTACCTCAGGGATCCGTTTTGGGTCCACTTCTTTTCATTATCTTCACAAATGATGTCGCAAAAATTATCGAGTCATTTGGTCTATTATCTCACTGTTATGCTGACGATCAGCAAGTATATTTTTACTGCACACCAAATGAGATCAACGGCCTTAAAATTCGCACAACTGAGTGTCTAGAAGCGATCAGTCTTTGGATGTCCTCGAACAAACTTTAGTTAAATCCCACAAAGACCGAGTTTCTCTGGGCAGCCACGAATAGACGCCAACATTTAATAGACAACTCACCAATTTCTATTTCCGGTAGCGACGTAATTGCAAAAACAACCGTCAAACTTCTAGGTGTTTATCTGGATTCAGACCTTTCGCTAAAAAGTCAAGTAAATAGGACCGTCAGTACTGGGTTTTTCTATCTAAGACAACTTAAATCAGTTCGTAGGAACCTCTCAACGGAGGCAACTAAGCTTCTTGTGAACTCATACATAGTTTCACGTCTTGATTATTGTAATGGCATTTATGCAAAACTTCCTAAATGCCAAACTGATAAACTACAATCAGTGTTCAACGCCGCAGCACGGCTAATTACTGGGGTACCCAAGTTTTCGCACATTTCGGAACACCTTCGAAATCTTCACTGGCTGAAGTGTCCTGAAAGGATCCAATACAAGTTATGCTGGATGGTGTTTAAAGCTCTCAATGAAATGGCTCCACCCTATATCTCTGAATTATGCATTCCGGAAAATATTGGTCTAAGGCAGTCAACTCTTAGATCAGCGACATCATCTGCAATCGGAAGGTTGAAAGAACTTAAGCGAAATCCGAACACTAATTTTGGTGATCGTGCATTCGGAGTATCCGGCCCTGAGGCTTGGAATAAACTTCCTATGGAATTAAGATGCATAACCAGCCCAACAGAATTTAGATCCAAACTTAAAACTCACCTATTTAAACACTCATTTCCATAAATTCGCTATTCCATTCAAATATTGCTATCCAATCTGTTGTTGAGCGATGAATTATCTTATTGCGGTTGAGATCGACGATTAGTCATTCATTCATTTAAGATACCTATGCTTTCCTTTAAATACAGTTAACCCATTAAAATCATTTTCATAACCGTGTTATAAAATATTGTAATATTATGTACGAACTTCCTTCTTCTTCTGGCGCTAACAATATTAATATTAAAAAAGGGTATAAAATATTTTGTAAAATGTGTAGAATAAAATATGTATGTATGTATATATAAAATCATCAAACTGCTTCGACTTGCAGCAATAACTTTCTTCTCTGTCTGTACCTATATCGGTAGAGTTTTGTTGATCACTTGGTAATATTAGATACCTCGCAAAACTAAAAAATATTTATTGTTATATGTAAACAACTATTTTAATTGTAAATCTCTAATTTTAAGTCACATTTGTAAATATATATGTATGCCACTAGTTTTCAGTCAGTAGTATAAGTCTTAGCCGTAAGTCACTAGCTATGTACATTGTACATAATATATAAGTCTTAAATGTAAGTACCTAGTTATAATTTTGAATCTTAGTTGTAAGTCTATCGTATTAATATTATTTTATTGTATGCTTATATGTACAGCGCCCTTGAGGTGATTTTTCACAAAAACGGCGCTTTATAAATCAGCCAAGTATTATATTTTTTATTTTTACGGTGCTCCAGATTTTATGTCCGGGTTGAATCTTTCCCAAATGAAAGACTAAACCCTTCCACACACTTTTCCACAAATGAATATCTAGTAAATTAACGCAATGTAAGTGCACTATATAAGAATAAAACAATACAAGAACAATACGTCAATCCACCAGAAACATAATTGGAAAATATTTCACCGACTCCAGATATTTTCATATCAGAGGGTTTGGCTCTGATGAAATCCTAACTGGTCCGATAAATCCTACTGATCCCTCAATATAAATATTTAAAAAATCTTTCGTAATCCTACATGTATTTAAAATGACCGACTTTTGCATTTTTATGTACAAATTTTTTGACAAATCTAATATGCCTAAATTTTGAATGAGAGAGCTAGGTATAATGCCAGTAGCCGAAATAACAAATGGTAATATTTTTATAGTCTGAGAATGCCAAATTCTTTTAATTTCATTTCCTAAATCTGTATATTTTCTTATTTTTTCAGAAACAGTTTTCTGAATATTACAAGAATTTGGAATAGCGACATCAATGATATAAGTTATTTTCTTAATTTTGTCATGTAAAACTATATCGGGTCTATTATGACTAATTGTTCTGTCTATCAGAATAGTTTTATCATAATAAATTTTATAAAATTCATTTTCTAAAAATGAATTTGGTTCATATTCATAATATGGTACATTACGGCAGTCAATCAAGTTATGTTTAATTACCAAACTTTGGTGAATTATTTTTAAAACTTGATTGTGCCTAAATGTATACTCGGACGGCGCTAATACAGAACATCCCGATATAATATGTTCTATAGTTTCCGGAAAAGCCAAACATTTTCTACATAAATCATCAATTTGATTTGCATCTTTGATGATATGCTTCCTATAATTTTTAGTATTAATGACTCTATCTTGTATGGCAAGCATAAAGCCTTCTATTTCTGCGCTCAACTCTCCAATACTCAACCATTTGTTTGACGAAAATTTGTCAACATATGTTTGGTTGAGATAATTGAAGTGTTTTGCGTGAAGAATTTTATTTGACCAGGAATCTAATAATTCCTGGTTGTTATTTATAAGAATGCTGGCATTCTCGTCGTATAAATTTAATGGTGAAATATTTCTATCTGCCTTGCAAATTATTTTGTGCATTTCTGAACTATCAGCTTTCCTATGGAAAAAATTTCTTAGCATTTCTACCTGATTATGTTTTAAAGATGTTATTTTGACTATACCTCTACCTCCTAAATTTCTGGGTAAATTAATTCGTTCTACAGCTGAATTTGGATGATGGCAATTATTATTATTATTATTGTTTTGTATTTAATATACTTATATATTGCACTTACATTGCGTGAATTTACTAGATAATCATTTGTGGAAAAGTGTGTGGAAGGGTTTAGTCTTTCATTTGGGAAAGATTTAACCCGGACATAAAATCTGAAGCACCGTTTTTATTATCATACAAAAATAATGTAAAATCCCTACACAAATCAATACTATTTACAAGAACAGCCATAGCATTACAATTTACATAGCCCTTGTAAATTACTTTACCGAGTTAAAACGCTGTGCATTTTATTATTAATTTTTGTAACCATAATTGAGCTTTCATAGATTAGTTGCTAGTGATAAAAATTAGGTTTTGTTCTGAGCATGAATATTCCTACTAGCTTTAACCTAAATTTAAGAGAGGAAAAAATAAAGACAAAGATCAGAATTACCGCTATGTAGGTATGCAGCAAGCCTGGTTGTATTAGAGGTTTTTTTTTAGTAAGATTGACCTTACTAAAGTAGTTACACAGCTTAAAATTTGCTAAAATAAAGTAAATAGTGAAGGTCTTACGGCCTCCATTATATTTTGAAACCTTTCTTGGCGATGGGTCGGATTCTTGGGTACACAAATTCAACATTAAAAAGACGCCGCGACGTCCGGGTAGTAATTTAATACATGACTTGGGAGCCCCTGATGGGATCAAATTGCTCATCATCACAGGTCCGGGGATGTCAACTTGTGGTCGCGGCCTTAACAGGGGCTAAGCACCGTAAATATATTTAATTTAAAAAAGATTTATGGGAGCAAAAAGTTAAACTTTTATTTAAATTACAATAATTACACTTTGTTAACAGTTTCATAAACCTTAAACACATTTCTAATCGTAGAACATCGATTGCAAAATTATTTCCCTCAAGACCTATGTCATCTTAGGTGATGCTGTGTGGAGGGTTGTATAATTTTGAAACATCTGAACAAACGATTATTGAAAGGTTTGAAGCTTTGCAATATATTGTCAATAGATGTCTCTCTTCTAACTTTGATTTATCAATTTTACCTTTTTTTTTTAGAAAAAAAGTAAATATTCACAATTATAATATCATTTCATTACATGTCTGTAGTATATGTAGTATGTATATACACGATAAGACCACGTTCGTTCGGAGATTGTCGGACGGCGCCGAGTGTTTCCGAACGTGCGTTTAAGTACGGCAGTAGACCGTTCGGCAAACGCGCCTGTAAACACACGCTACTAGCAATATTCGTTTCCATTGTAATTCACAATAAACCAATACAAGAACTTACGTGGTAATCATTTACATTGAGGGCTAGAGAGCCACAACACAAATTAAAGGACATTTCAATATCATTCATGAGTTTTTTGGTTACCCAATTAGTAATCATGGAACTGTGACTTATTTTTTCAGTACCTACCTACAAACCTACAGTATCAATTTTTTCTTCTAATTTCGAACTAACAAAGAACAACAGCTTGAGATCTAGGCGACCTTTTGCATTATCAGTATATTGGAATTGATTGGAATAATAAAAATGTTTGACCCGTTGCAACAGTGTATTTTTTAAAAGGATATTTTCAAAAACAGGAAGGGAGGCTTTAGTAAGGGACCGACAAATAGAACATTGCTTACACAACACGGCATAAACATAAAATTGGCCACTACAACACGGGCATGTGCCTAGTGTGATGGCCAAAAAATTACCCATTTTCTGTAATATATAAACTTTACTGAATAAAGAACATTAACAAAAAAAAAAAAAAAACTTTAACAGCCTTACCAAAAAAAAACACAGCACGACCAATAATCTGTGTTTCTGCGGCAACATGACTAAAACAAATTTACACGAAAGTATTTTTATCGAATACGAAATATTAATAATAAGGCAATGCAATTTTTCATAACGTATATATTAAATTGTTTGTTTTCATTCATAGCCGCTGGGTGGCGGCACCAGCGCATTCGTCGTTCGCAATGAAAACATATTAAACAGCGAAAGAATTTTTGGCTCCGGCGATGTGTTTTGTAATATTACAAATGTGATTGTAATTTCTATAAATATGACTAATTCACTCTTATATTCATATAATTGATATACTTACCGTGTTTTTTGTGATTTTTCATAAGTTTTAGTGAAGTTATAATAACAATAATTGTATTTTCAAAGTTGAAATGTAAAAAAGTATTTTATATGATACATAAAAATTCAAATTTACATTTATGGATATTTATTTTATGAGAATTTCATAAAAGTGGTGTTTTTTTAAATATAAATATCTAATACATTTGGTGGTAAACTTATCAAAAAAAATAACGTCTTTAGTGGTGCAAGAAATATGTTTAAATGTCAGATATGTTTTTAGGTTATTTTTTTGGCAATAAAAAAACTTTGAAAATATTTTATTAATTTTTTATTGTATGCACGAGGAAAAAGTGAGGTGAGAGTTTTATTCCAAATTTATTATGTAAAAGGACAATATTTTTCAAATTTTATTTTTTTATAAATTTACTTAAACACTTTCATCAAAAATGTTTTGGTAAGAAATTTTTTAACACTTTTTTCCGTGTTTGAATCTTATTATGACAGTTTTATTAAGATAAAGTGTATTTTAAATACAAAAATCTAAAAGGTAATTATATCTAGTTTTTATAAATGGTATTTGTTTTTACGACACCTTAAAAAATAAGAATTATATAGAACATTCAAAATACTTTGGAAAATTCCAAATTTCTTTCAGACATCATTACTAAAACAGAGATAAACTACCCTCTTACGCTGTGTAAACAGTGTGTATTTCTTTCCAAGAACAATTTTTTAATTAGTAATGTTTTCAAATCCGCGGCCGTTTGTCAATTGAATAAAATTTTCACGGGGTTTTTTTAGTAAAGCTGACAATGACTTAGCTATATTTAATGACGCTAGATCTACTTAACAATTATCCGCTTCTACTTTCTTTCCAAATTTTTCTAACGCACCAAACAAATGAATGTACATTTAAACTTTCGTTTTGCACTTTCATCAATTTTTTTTTTTTTTTTTTTAATGGCTTTTCACCCCAAAGGAGTGTTCTGGCCAGTGTCAAGTGAATGATTTTTGTGTGTAATTTTGTGAGTGTATTTTTGGTCAATATTTACAATTTTGGTATAAAGAACATATCTACATTATATAATAATACTATACAAATAATAATAATAATACGCTAAATTCTTACAACACTAGATGATTTTAATTATTTACATATGTATAACAAGTGGAAGTAACAGGAAAATAATAAATATGCTTTTGTAATTTATTATACATAAAAAATAAACTAAATAATGAAAATTTTTAAACTAAACTTACAATTACAAATTGATGCTGTTAATATTCAGGAAATTAGCCAATACTCTATAAACGCGTTTGTTTTGAGAAGATAACAGACATGCAATGTTGTAGGGAGGCATTATGCCCGTACTGATAAGGTGAGGGATGAAATTTATGTATGAAATATTTATAGGGCAACTGAAAAAAATATGATTGAGGTCCTCTTCACCAAGACGACATTCACACATCGCAGAATTCTTAACATGAATATTTGTCAAGTGAACATTGTGGCAACAATGCCCTATCCGCATGCGGCAAATCGAGGATGTTGAGAATTTGTTCAAAGAGAGTCTAGAAAACCACGGCTTTGAAGGAATCGTTGGCTGAATTATGAAAAAGTTATATCCTTTTGTTTTACTAGACTCATCCCAATGATTCTGCCATGTGGAAATCATGTTTTCTTTCAATTTAATGAAAATGTCATCGGGGTTTAAAAAATTATATAAAATATCCCCCGAAATAATGGCATCTTTCGCCAATGAATCTGCCTTTTCATTTCCAGGGATACCGCAGTGACTAGGTATCCAAGCCAACACGATTTCTTTGCCAGAGTCGGTTAATTTATAAATTAAAGTGCGGATTCCAACACAGAAATCGTCTTCTGGGTAATGGAAGGGGGAAGAGTTCAATTTTTGAAGTGCACTCAGGGAATCTGAGTGAATTAAAAAGTTTCCAATGTGATCACTGTCAATGTATTTGAGGGATTCAAAAATGGCTATACATTCAGCAGTGAAAACGGAAGCCTCTTTTGGAAGTTTGATTTTTCTATTGACTTGATCTGATGGGCAATGGAATGTTGCTCCCACATGGTTTGATAAGGAAGACTTGGAACCATCTGTGTAAATAATTTTCCAGTTGGAGTATTTAGAATTTAAAATTTCGATAAGCTTTCTTGGAGCTTCGTGATTGTTAATTATGCCGAGAGAAAGAAGAATATTTGGTTTACGTAAATGAATACGAAAGGAGTTAGCATATAAAGGAAGTCTATCAGATGGATTTAAGAGGGGTTTATAAGCACTGTACGTATGGAGACTTTTAACAAGAAGAGGGATTGACTTGTTCCTCCAATAAGGAAGTGATTTCACTTGAGCAGTGAGTGCAGTAATTTTGTCTATCAGTGGGTGATTAGAGAGTCTTAAGCATTTAAATAAAAACTTGTCTGCCAAGAACTGTCTTCTGAAATAAAGAGGAGCCTCCACAGCTTCCACTTGTAAAGCGTTAACTGGGGAAGAACGCATTGCACCGATAATCAATCTTAAACTTTGAAATTGGATACGGTCCAACCTCGCGAGGTTCTTTTTAGATGTGGGTTCAATGAGGAATGACGCATAATCCAAATGACTCCTAACATATGCGTTATAAAAAAGTTTTTGGGTGAATGGGTGACTTCCCCACCAAACCCGTGAAACGGCACGTAAAATGTTGAGACCAGCTTGACATTTGTTAATGATAAAATTAAAATACGGGTTCCATGTTAACTTAGAGTCTAAAATTACCCCAAGGAATCTTATCTGTACCTGCATAGGGAGAATTGAATTATTTATTTGGACTGTTATACGCGGAGGAACACGTTTTCTAGAAAAAACGATAACATTGCTTTTGGACGGAGAAATTTCTAAGCCGTGATTCGTTAACCAGGTGTCAAGGTTTTTCATGCAAATGTTAATTATTTCCTCCAGAATAGTAATAATTCGTCCTGAAATGTATATGAAAAGATCATCCGCATACTGAAGTATTTTACAAGATGGATGCAAACTCCGATGCAGGTCAAAGGTATATATATTAAAAAGGATAGGACTAAGGACGGAGCCCTGAGGCAAACCCTTGTTTACTATTCTTTCCAGTGGAGGAGAATCCAGCACCTGGATTTGAATTTTCCTGGTAAGAAGGAGGTTAATTATAAAACTGGAAAGCTTACGAGGGATGCCAATTTTTAATAATTTATTAAATAAAACATCTAATAAAACGTTGTCAAAAGCTCCGCACACATCAAGGCAAACACCGACAAGGGATTCATTATCGGCCAGGGCCAACTGGATATCAGAAGTCAGGATGGACACACTTTCGATCGTACTTTTTCTTTTTCGAAAGCCAAACTGAGAACTGGGAAGAATTTTCTCATTTTCTACATACCAGTCTAGGCGTCTTTTAATCATATGTTCAGCTATTTTAACTAAGGAAGATGACAGAGCTATAGGTCTGTAAGAAAGTCCAGAGTTAGGGTCTTTCTGGGGTTTCAGAATGGGGACAATTATTTGAGTTTTCCATGCTGATGGAATTTTGCCGGAGTCAAAGATCAAATTTATAACTGAAAGAAAATAGTTTAATGTGGTAACGTCGCAGTTTTTAATAAAGCTATAAGGAATTCCATCTACACCGGGAGATGAGTCTGTGAGATCGTTTAAGACCTCCCTAAGTTCTGTCAAATTGAAGTGGGTGTCCATCCAACCCCGTGTTTTAAATGAGTATGTGAATTCTGTTTCATTAAAATTACTTGCAGTTTGAGGAGCTAGTTTATCGGCAAATTCCTTCACCCACTGTGAAGAGAGTGGTCGAGTCACTGATGGGACGTGAGAACCCTTTAACCGACGAATTGAATTCCAAACAACTGAAAGAGGAACTTCGGGAGATAATGATGAGCAAAATTTTTTCCAGCCTTGACGTTTTTTGTTTTTTAGAAGACGTTTGGTCTTAGCTTCAATCTGTTTATACTGAAGGAAGTTCTCCATATTCATATTTGTTGAATAAATTTTCGCATATTTTTTCCTCTTATCTACTGCATCTGAGCATTCAATATCCCACCAAGGAGCTGGGGGAGGTTTCCCTATGTTACGTGTCGTTTTAATGGGGATAAATTTTTCTGCGGACGTAATGACTGCAGACACCAATAAATCGTAACATTCCGTAACATTTTCTGTAGTTGGAGAGGGTAGACTTTGCACGGAGAACTTTGTATGATTTGAATAATCATTCCAGTTTGCCCTGGCCGTTAAGAACCTTAGTTTTCGACTACTGGACTTGACAATTTTATTGGAATGATAAATATTTGAGGATTCAATGAGGATGGGGTAATGATCACTCCCATGAGGGTCATCCAAAACCTTCCATAACAGGGATGCGGCAATGCTGGAATTGCAAATAGTAAGATCAACCATGCTGGGACGCTGACCAGGCACCTGAAGACGGGTAGGAGAACCATCATTGATGATACAAAAGTCTAGTTCGTCGAGTAGATCAACAATATCTCTGCCCATTCTGTCACAATAGTGAGCTCCCCATAATCCGTGATGGGCATTAAAATCTCCCAGAATAAGAGAAGGGGAAGTGACCTTGGAAAACATTGCTTTCAGGATTGATTTTGAAGGTTTGTTAGATGGTGATATATACAAAGAAATGATTGTAGTGTCAAAAACCTTTGCGGCCGTCACTTGAAAAGGACAACCAATTGGTTTTACATCTACTGGGGAGAATGGTAATGATTTTTTAATGAAAAGAGCGGAGCCGCCCTTTCCATCTTGACGGTCGTCTCGAAGACAGTGGTATCCCCTGACTCTGAAATCAGAATCCGGTTCCAGCCATGTCTCCGAGATGGCAGCCACTGCAATTGAGTTTGAGTGTAATGTGTTTAAAAATTCGTCAGACTTATTTCTAAGACTATGACAATTCCACTGAAGAATCCTCATCAGAGGAGCCATTTCTAGTTGAGTTGATAATATTAGTAATTTGTTTAGCAACGTGGGACGGTATTTGGATGTTGTTTTTATTTAAAGTTTGTAAAATATGTAAAAATGAGGTGATTAGTGTAGAGTTAATGTCTATATTATAATTTTGTTCTTTACTAGATGACTTTAGGTAAGTATTGAAATTTGAACTGGAAGGAAGTTGTCCATTAGGGAACCACAGAAGGGATTCGTGATTAGTATTATTTTTTTTTGTTAGAATTCTAGGTTTCACAACCCGTTCAACAGTTTTTCTAAATGAAGAAGATGAAGGTTGAGAAGGGGTGGAATTTTTAGAATTTTTCGAAGTTACTTCAGAATAAGATGGAATGGATTTGTTAAACATTCTTGATGCTTCCGCATAAGAAATGCTCTTCTCGGCCATTGTGTGTTTAATATTGCGCTGCCTTGACAGCTCAGGGCAAGTTTTGCTGATGGACATGTGAATTCCGGAGCAGTTTAAACATTTATAATTTTCCTCAGTTTTATCGCAGGAATCGCCACTATGGGATGAACTGCACTTGAAGCAACGGGGTTCTGATCTGCAGAGGTTCTTTGTGTGTCCAAATCTACAGCACTTGTAGCACTGCACAGTTGGGAACACATAGAGCTCTACTGGTAGAGAGACGTTAAACATAGTAACATTTTGTGGAAGGTCTTTGCTGTCAAAGGTTAGGACAACGGATTGGGAGGGTCTCCATTCCACAGAGTTTCCCGTATTAAACCTGTAATTTAGACGACGCGCTTTTAAAACTTTTCCGAAACCTTGAGGAACAGTAATGTTCTCCAGGATGTCCTCTATCGACCAGTGCGGTGGGATCCCTTTTGTGACACCTAGCCTTGTAACCTGATATGTAGGTATAAAAACGTTGTACGAGTTTTTTTTGGCAACATCAGATTTTACAAAGCTATTGGCCTCAGCCGCTGTCCTGAATTCAACAGAAAGACGGTTACGGCCAACAGATTTAACTCCATTCCAGACAGGATGGATTTTATTTTTAAATATAAAATGTCCAAAGTCCACATCATATAAATTTGTTTGTTTTTCATCCTTTGAAATTTTAGTCACGTGTGTTATGTAAGGAGGTCTATCCAGATTATTATATAAACGTGACAAAGGAATAGAGGGTACCAGTGGGGCAGCTGTAGTGAGTGTGGTGGAAGGGATAGGTGGACTTGGGTTTGAGATCGAGGAAGAAGTTCACGGAATTACATCCTGTAAAACAGAAGAATTATTTTGAATGGAGTCGTTTTGCGTGGAGGGTATTTTACGATGTATCTGTTCAAAATCTGTTGCATTTGTATTATTTCTATTATCTGTTGGTTTAGCCATTTTTCTTTTTTTGGACGTAATCGTTACGAAGTCCGAAGCCTCCGGAATATTAACAGCGATCATTTTTTTCGTAACACCCGAGGATTCAGATAGCAAACCACCGTCATCTGAGGGATCAGGTGGTTTTTCTTGGACCATTTTTCAACAAATCTAAATGACACAAAACAAAAAAAAAAGTCTTACCTTTACTGCTCCGAAGAACCAATTACACAACACAAATACTTACTGTGAAAACAAATATACAAGTTAAAACTATATTACACTAATTTACAATACTATTATAAAGCTATTATCTATTTAAAATGAATAATTTTAAGAGGAATGAAATGACACTGGCACAGTTAGACGGTAGCCTTTGTTTTTTTTCACTTTCATCAATTAAAAAGATGTTTGAAATCTAAATATAGAAGAACCATGATTAAAATGGTGCAAATGGACCTACCCAATGGGGTATTTACACTTTTTTATTGCTTAAAAAAAACAACAAAATTTACTATGATTATAGCATTTTTATTTTATTTTTATGTTGACTAATACATTTTCTATAGTGCAGCGAGTCAAAGTTACCCATTTTTGAATTACCGCTAAAACGATATTTTGGGTCGGGGCTATCGTGTGACGTCATTAGCGTGGACGCACACTGACGGTGTTTATTTATGCTGGCCAAGCTGAGCGACGCTTGTAACGTCACAATCCCAGTTGCCAACCACTGGCCGTTTTGATTTTGTCAGTTTTAGATCGTTTTTAAAATCAATAATATTGAATGAAAACATAAAAAAACAAACATTTTTAGTAGGATGATTAAAATCAGAAAAATGATCTTTAAATATTCCGTACATTTTAAACAGAATCCCTCGTTTTTGGAAATACCCCATCATAAAAAAATGTCAACTCTGCTAAATAAAAAAATAAACGTATTTCTATAAAAACGTAATTATACTTTTTTTGGGCATTGAAATTATTGATGATGTATAGATTATGAGAAAAGAGGAGCTCTTGTGACTGATAAGGGAGTCACGATTTTTACGTAATCTTTGCTTAGTACAAAATGTTATTTAATGGCTCGCACTGAATGAAACGTCAAATATCATGTTATATGACAGATTTGACTTCATTAAATTCATAGAAGTCTTCAAACACGGGATCATTCAAACATCACCGGGCTCGGTTTCCTAGGATTTGTCACAGGTTTGATAACAATGAATAATCTCACTAACAATACGGTATTGTGCCATTGTTATCTCTGACGAGGCTCAAGCACAGGTAAATACGTCGTAACAAGACATCGAAGTGGACAGTCGAGTTAGATGGAAACATCATGATGTAGTATATGAAAGGAAAACGTACGGCAATCTGTGGTGGTTTTAAACAATATTAATTTCATTAATTTGTAACGCCGCCCTGTGAACCATTTATTGGATAACCAACACCCCTGCCGTAGGTCACCCTAAGCGGTTTGCTACGTTTGGTGTCATAGATCTGGTGCCAGGGTTCATGAGTTACAAAAATGTATTATTTGATGGCCCTCGGGTCTAATATAATGCGGTAAATTCGCGCGCCGATGCGGGCCTTCAATAGCGCAGTGGGCAAGGCGCCCCACAAGTCTCAGCGGCCAGAGAGATAGACATCAAGCGAACGGAAGTTCGAATACTATGAAATCAATATCCAATCTTCACAACACTTTAAAATAAACAGGAAAAAGAAAAGAAAGCGACATTTAACGACATTCTAGTTTTATTTCTACTGCATACTCTGATTGTTTTCCTTCTGTGCGGAGCATATAAAAAAAATAATACATACTCATTGATAGAGACCTGAAGACTTTAAATTGAGACGCGAAATTTTCGGGCAAAATGATAGATTTTTAATTTTTTTTACTTGAGCTCCACACAAGAGGCCCTGAGGAAAATAATTTCCCTTAGGGCCTATATCTTCTTTGGGGATGCTGTGTGGAGGGTTTTTTTAAAGGAAAATAAGGAGAGGAGTGTTCTGGGAAGGAAAAGGGCTTAAGGGGTGGGTAGAAATTTGGGGTTCAGTATGTCCTGGTCATCCGCCTCCAAGACCATGAACCCGGGCACTCCTGCTAAATCACCGAACGTAGCGAACCACTTGGGCTGACCTATGGCAGAGGTGTTAGATATCCATTAAAGGTTCCCGGGCGGCGGTACCCATTCCCGCCTCCCAAATTGATTCATGCAATCTAAGTATTTCTATCACTATAATTTTGACCAGCTTCAACACCAGTAAAACTCCGAGAATCGTCATTTATTTTGTGATTTAGAAAAAAAAATCTGTGTCCGTCTTCAACTTAACTAGTAACTTTTTTGTTACAAAATTCCAATAAGTCATCACAACAATACTTTTGTCGCAAAATACCACCTCTCCCAAAAACCACCAAAAAAATCAGAGTAGAAGTGAAACTAGAAAGTCGCTACATGTCGCTTTCTTTTCTATTGCCTGTTTATTTTAAAGTGGTATGAAGATTGAATATTGATTTCACAAAAATAAAAATGTTTATTTTTTTTAATTTCGTAGGATTCGAACCTCCGTTCGCTTGATGTCTGTCTCTCTGGCCACTAAGACTTCGCTCTATCAAGAATTTACCGCAATATATAGGACCGAGGACCATTAAATAATAATTTTATGAATTTCAAATCTCTAACAGGGCTAAATTCACTTCAAAAAAGCGAATTTTGCTGAAAAATAACGCGCATTTATCTAAAAATAACGCGCATTTATCTAAAAATTACGCGCATTTATCTAAAAATAACGCGTATTTCTCAAAGAAAACAACGGTATACCACAGTGGAGAAATGCTTAGTAATTATTTCTCTACTTTCCTACACATAAACATGAAGAAGAATAATAATTTCTTCATGAGAGCCTTATTTTTATAAAATGAATTCATACTTGAAACCCCCTGCCCTGAAAATACCTTTGACTAGGTCGTTGAGGTAGGTAGTTAGTTTCAGTAAACAGGAAACTGAAGGCTCCGAGGCTTCAAGGCTGGAGGGAAAGTATGATTATGTGCTACTCCGGTACAGCCGGTAGTAGGAAGTGTAATATGAACACTCTCTGATTGCTGTTTACCATATGATGTACTCTATACAGAGTAGGGAATAGGCGAATAGATTGGTACGGATTTAGCTATTAGCTGCAGGATAGACGTACTTATCTTTACTGTGTGCTGCAATATTAAGGGGTTAAGGTTTAAATAAGGTTTATATATGAAGATTATTTGCTTGATTTAACGTCTGTAATTGTGATGCTGCAGTTTTGTGGTATAATTACATTTGGTTACTATCCAGAAACGCTTGATTAATACGCAGAAATAATTTTCATCCTCTGTGTACTAGGTGGGGCGTGACATACCCCAGTTCTTCAATAATCGCAATAATTTCAAAACTGTGATAGTGCCGAAGTTCAATTTCTCAGAAGCTGGAATTGCGACGTTGCAGCTCCGATCGGTGTTGGCAAGTCAGTCCGGCAGCTACCACCAAGTGAGTGACACACCCCTAATGTGCGGATGGGTATCACACACCCCACTTCGTACGGCACGATGATAAAAAGGTATACGTATCTTTTCTATGTTTTATTCATATTTAATTAAAAGAAAATATATTGTAGATTGTTAAATTAAAAAGATTGAGATTAATAAAAGTTTCATTTAAAATTAGTACATAATAAAATGATTGTTAAGTTACAAAGATTACAGAAGTTGTGTTTTTTTTGCTCTTTTATAATAAAAATGTTTTAATTCATTCTTTCTACTCGGAGTTTTACTTAAACCTAATTATTACTACATATTTATAAATACAAAATATTTAATTTCTTCCGAAAAATATAAATATGATAATTTTATAACTTTTATATTATGGGGTATGTCATACCCCACCTTGTATGGACGAGATTTTTAGTCACCTTGTACACGGAGGGTTAAAATAGATTAAATTAGTTCAGCTATAATGAGAAGAATATATTTCGATCTCCGGCGAAGCCAAATAATGAATTTTATAGTTATTTCGTAAGTCTTACTCAAATCTTATGAGGAACTTTTTTTTTATTTTAAAATTAATGAGAAGAAGACAATCTACTGATTTAACATGTTGATCAAAATTATTGACTAAAAGCTAATAACCACACATGGTATAAGTAATGTTCACATAAATGTTCCAAATACATGTTATTAAGGATTCATAAAATATTTCATCTTGAGATATTAACAATATTTCCTATTTCAATCCAACGCCAACGTCTCGAATTGTGTAGATTGAACACTTCCATAGAATTAGACAATAATAGGTATAGATATGTTAATTTTTATTTTTTTATTTATGTTTATTTAGGAAGCACACAGTTGTGTATAAAGTAATTGTAGAGTGATTTTGAATCAAGTGGTTATTACGCAATTATAGTAGGTATATGGTGTAAGTACGTTGTAAAAAATGATCTAAAAGGTGATAATAATCAATACAGAAATAATAGTTTCAAGAAGTTATAGTAGGTACATAGTGTTAAGAGGGTAGGTACCACAGCAGAAATATGTCACTTTTAAATCAGATTTTAGACGTATTGACTCTTTTCCACAAAAAAATATAAATTGATTTCGAAATACTGTTCTTTTATCTAGTAAACGTACGTTTTAAATTTTGAGAAAAAATGTTTATTTTTAGTATAATAAGGTTATACCATAGGTCTTTGGCAGATATGTTAAATTTTCAAAAAAGATTTTGTATTATGCAACACCCATTTCATATCATGTAATCATGCAGTAAAATAAATAAATATATTATCTGGTAAACGTACGTTTAAGAATTTTAATTTTAATTTAAATAAAATCATTAAAAGATATATACGTACATGTGTTTCTTGACGAAAATTGGTCCGTTTTTGTATTTATTTTCGCACATACGAACCAATAAATTTCAGTTTTTTTACATTATTATTTTTCTTAGACATTATTGAAAAAAGATAAATATTTATGATAAAAAAAAATAATTACAAAAAGTACATAATTTTAATAGTTTTATCATTACGTCTTGCAGCATTTTTGAAATGTTGCCCCTTGAAAAGGCTCTTTATTTGTATCTTGGTTTTAATCCTTATCAAAATAAATTACTTTATATTAAAGACAGCTTTAATACCTTTATTCAACTTTTTGAATTTTTCAATTCGGATATTTAATTAGAAAGATATCACGAGTTTAAAAATGTTAGTATTACAAAAAAGTTTCGGCTACGGGCTGGGCGGGAGAGGAGTCAAGAAATGAAGTGCCAGGGGGGTTGGCGGGACGGGGGAGCGGGAAAGCGGTGGCGGGGAAGGTGGAAGTGGAACGCTGGAGGGGAACGCACAGGAAAGGACATGCAAGGAGTAACATTTTATTTATTTGAATATGGCATTGCAACGCATGCCGGGAAACAGCTAGTTTTAAATAATATATGCTTATATAACTTTATTAGCTGCAAGCTCAAATGACATCAAGGCAAATAGAAGTATTTTAACTAAAAATTATGTAATTGTATTGAGATTATGAATTTTCTTTTTTTATTTCTTCTCTTTCGCTCTACTGTACACTTGCTATATTTTAGGTTTTATTTTTTATTATTATTTCTGTTATTTTACTAGTAGCATCTCCATCTAGTAATAATTAAACCTTGATTTATGTACGCATGCTGTGAAAAGTTTTTATTAGAGTGTTAATATCTATTCATATCCCAATGGTAATTTCAATCATGTAATAATTGTTAGCACACTGCAAATATTTCAAACAATAAACAAATTAATTTCGTTCTTCTAGAACACATATTCAACCGTCAGATAAACTCAACTCACTAATCAGGATGCACTGTCTGGGCAACAAGTTTGAAGGCACTTATATATTTACTGACTCCATTTATATAATTAAGCTTTATCTATACCAGCTCTTTGCTGAAGCCTACAAATTATAATTTCGTGGGTAATATAATAATTTTTTTAATTGATAAACTAACGTTTAAGACCTTAAAAAAAAAAGTTGGTTATTTTCAGGAGAAAAATGTAATAAGCAGTAATTGTTGAATGAAGCACTTGCATATATTGAATTATTTGGCGGGTATTAGATAAGCCGCCGTAGCTCAGTGGTAGAGTTTCTGACCGGAAATCAGAGGGACACGGGTTCGAGTCCCGTTGGCGGCCAGTATCTTTTCTTGGAAGATATTTTCAATGTAGATGAGTGTTTCAGGCTGATAATAATTGCTTATAATAATTGAGGGTAATATAATTTTTGGGAGTAGTCTTACGGTAATGTTTTAGTTTCTATATTATTCTGTGTCACTGTTACATGTTTTACTAATATTGTTTCATATTCGTTTCATAGTTTGCAATTTGAAGGAGACTTTACTGGTACCAATATCCACATTATAATATTTAAACATAAAATGATTCAAGGCTTTATGTCTTCTACGAAAAGACGATTGACCATTTCACAAAGCAGATCAAACAGTGCCCACCTCTGGGAGTAAAACCCATTTTCTAACCACAAAGCAGATATAAGTTCAGAATATATTTCATCAAAAATAATCGTCTTATTGGTCGTATTTATAATACGACTTCGTCAACCGCAAGAAGTTCTTACCGATTGCTGGGGTATTATTTGCCCTCCGATCAGTATGATTATGATTCCAAATGTTTTCATTTCATCTTTTCCATAAGGTTTGGAGGTCCAATCGAAGCCTACCCCAAGGGGTTGGGACCTTCCAGAAGCCTTTTCGTTATTTCATATTTATTTCGGAGACCCCAAATTAGGATCCAAAGCGAAAGATAAACAAAAATGTTCATAAAAACATCCCTTAGCCATAGATAAATTAAAGATTTATGTCAGAAGCAGCTTTCGATTTGTTCAACGAAATACTCAATGAAAATGTTTGAAGGGTTCACTGTGAGGTTTGTGGTTGACTTAATAAAGAAAACAAAATAGCATATTTAGTATGTAACTTTCGTTAACAGTACAAAAGCAAACGCTGAAAAGCGTACGCACGATTTATTTTTTTAAATATTCTATTAAATATATTCTTTTTAGTAAGAATGTAAGCATACGTACCCAGATCTACCATACTACCTATTCTGAAGTTTGCTTAAATGAAATTACTTTTATTTTAGTTATGATTTCAGATTTTAGATTAGATGCACATCTGCTCTGATGGTGGACAATGTAAGGCTGTCCGAAACGTTGGCTAACGAAGGATGTAGCGCAACGTGGCATAATTGCCATAAATTAAATCTTTATAAAACTATAATATTTTGATTTTTTTTAACATTAGCACAAGACGAGAGGCCCTGAGGAAAATAATTCCCCTCGTGACATATATCATCTTGGGAATGCGGTGTGGAGGGTATTTTTGGGAAATGAAGAAGGGTATGTTTTTGAAAGTAAAATTAAATTAAATAAAAATTAAAATGGATGTGAGTGTATCCAGGAGTGTCGGACATATGAATCAATCCTTTTCACCACAGTGCAAGGCGATGTTCCGAGAGAATCCTTCTGAAGAGGTCAAGGTCTCCCTCACCCTGTCCCTCTTGTTCCGGCCTATCATGCAGTTGGTGGCCTCAAACCTCACCCATTAACTCAGATTCTACCGGATAACCCCAACGAGCTCTGTGTTGCTAGCATTCATAATATTGACGTCAACCAGCATCAAATACAGAAACACCTTGAAGATCTAGATCCTAAAAAAGGTGCAGGCCCAGATAAAATTCCCCCTCTCTTCATAAGCAAATGTTCGCACAGCCTGTCTAAGCCACTATCCATAATTTTTAGTCGCTCCCTTAAAGAGGGTATAGTGCCAAAAACCTCACCCATTAACCCGGACATCCCTTCTAAGTCACCAAACGCAGCGAACCACTTGGGGTGACCTATGGAAGCAGTTTTTTTATCCATTACCCCCTCTCAAATTATTGAAAAGATGATTTATATATCACCGTTTTTGATAAAAATGGAACCCTCAGACATGATTTGAGATTTTCACGGTCAAAAGTATTATCGTTATTTATTTTTGAGTTATTTTACCTTTTTGCACTTCTTTCTTATAAAGCCAACATATCGGTCAGCGTTACAAACGTTGATTAACGAAGGGGGAAGTGCAGCATGACATAATATAACCCACAAACAATTCACGATTATTACGGAATTCTCGTTTGAGGTAAATATTATAAATAAATAAAGAACATCTAATTATGAAATAAATAGACAAGAGCAGTATCGTTACATTTATTCATCTATTAATCAGGCCAACCTCAAATGTCTAGAATCCAGTGTCTTTGGAAAAGCTCCCCCTTCAAACAAAGAAAAACAACGAACAAAATCAACGCGAGAAATGAAGCTAAAATATAAATTATTACTTCAGAAAAAAACTAATTAACATCTGGTTTATTAAACCAATTTTCTGCTTACATTTTATTCAATTTTCGGTGAAAAAAACCCTTTAATATTATTCTTTGTAAGAATTTTGTCAAGTTTGGGGAACGTTTCTCATTTCAGGGGAGCAAACATTTCATAATTACCTTCAACTCTACCTTGACAAATAAAATCGCTTAACTCTTTATTAAAAAAGCCTCCTCGTCCGGTCCTTCCGCCGAAAGTCCCCAATGATTTGATATCTTGAGACATAATTGAATTAAATTTTCCGGGAATCCGCTTTTTTGCCGGAAATCCCTTCAATTATATTCTCACAATTTCCCGGCTGTTTTGGGAAGAAATTGGGCGAGCTTTGTGCTTATTGTGTTTTTAATATACATTCTCCGACGACGTTTTATGCTGTAATTCTTTCTCTTGTAATAGGATCCTAAAAGAAACCGAATTAAGATAAGTGACATGTTTCCAAGTTTCCGGATAAAAAGGCGAGGGATTTTCCGTGGGTTTCTTCTGCCTAAACTTGTTGGATCCAACTAATTCTTTGGCTTAAGAAGTGCCCCATAAATTGTGAGGAAACTGAAATTCTAAGTTTGTAGGCTCACTTCAATTCAATTTCGTATTTACATTTTTTTTTAAATAGAATGAAATTATTCTTAAAACGCTTCTTCTTTGAAACCTACTTAAATATCCAAAGATATTGAAATGAAAAAAAGAGATATGCTATAATGTCCGCCCGACTATCGGCGGACTACTACCTTATTGGAATAGTTTGCATACGGAAAGAATTTGTTCGTTTAGTTGATTTTTTTAAGGTGTGCAGTAGTATTGGTTGAAAATATAGTTTGAAAAGGGAAAGAATTTGTTCATTTAGTTTAACGTTCGTTTAGTTTATTCGTTAATTAATTATTCGTTCATTTAGTTTATTCGTTAATTGGTAAACAATATTGGCGACACCAGGAAGCACAGACTCACCCAGTAGAAACTGCGGATAGCACATCTATTATATTTCAATATTTTTGTAAATAGCTAAATCCTTTTTGGGGATTGTGTGTGTTTATTGTGTAAGTGTGTAGATGGCAAAGCGAATAAGTAAGACGATTTAATACTTACAAGTTTATTAACACTATTTACAGACACAATTCTCTCTTCACAAGACTCTAATTTAAATATATGCAATAATAAGGAAATGTGAAGGGCGAACAAATATTATAGACCTGTGACTCCTGACCGAGAATTAAAGCAGAATGATCGTTAGTTTTTGATGCAACGCGAGGAAAGTTCCTTGAGGAAAGGTTTGCATCCCATTGGTGCCTGGGGGACCAATCGGGTGGCCAGACGGTGCAGATCAGTATCCTTTGTTCGTCCTCCACATCAGCCCCCTTCCCGAAGACTCCTACACCATTACAACCCCTAGTGAGAAGGCTCCGGGGGTTGGTCAACGTCAGGACCTGTGGGCATGGAAAGTGAATTGCTAGAAAATTCAAGAAATGTACTTATTATGGCGATGTATTAGTCTCTTATATTGGCTGAGATATAAAAAAGTTTGAATTGAGCTGAGTTTTAATTTATTATAAATTTTTTTAAAGATTTGAAAATTTTGAAAAATTATTTTATCAGACTTATTTGGTTCAATATTAAATGATAAAAGAAGATAATATTTAAAAAAAGTTTCTTAATTCTAATTGAAATTAATAACAGCTCAAGTTGATTGCAATGAGTAACTGTTATAAAATAAATGACTCATGATAGGTAAGAAGATAGGTACTTCGATTCGGCTGGAGTACATACATAGGTACCTAATGTTTACATTGCAAGAGCTCGTAATGCTAATAATAATAGTGTTCATCCTCCACATCTTTTAAAAATTTACTTAACTTACTGATCACAAGTGTCGTAGACTTCCCTACACAATAAACGTCTTCATACTATGGAGTTGCTTTGTTATACCACAAATATATTAAATTAACTGTTGTTGTTTTTACTAGCCGTATTTCAATTTATTACAGCAATGTCTACAAATGTAGCTATGACACCAGGTAGCACTCTTGGAACAGATGTTGTCCAATGATGCGGGTAGGTTGATGGAAAACATGTAAATGGAAAAAAAAAACTAATGACAATGAATGCCCTGGTTGCCGGCAGTGAATTTTATATTACTTTTTATTGAAATACAAACTTTTTATTCCAACATTATCTTAAGTTGGTAGATCTGGTTCGAAGTATGATACAGTTAAATATGACCGAATCGGATAGGGTCACAATAGCCAGTGGTAGAACTCCGGTCCGACAAGGCAAATGTCATGGGTTCGATTCCAAGATGTGACCTTATCATTGTCTAATTTTTCTGTTGCAGATTTTCGGTTGAGTGTTGCTGATATTGTCTTCATTAATCCAAAAATATAGGCTGTTTACATTTGCATTATTACGAATTTTCCTCAAATTGGAAACTTGCATATTATAGCATTGAGATTTACCTATAAAAATTTATAATTCAGTTGCATTTAAAAAGCGGATCGATTAAAATATTGAAAATCAGAAAGAGGGTGAATGTGAATTTGAATGTTATTAATAATCAAAAATTGTTTTTAAATGACCTAATATTTAACCTGTTCCCTTTATAAATTGTTCCCCATTGCCACTTTTCCCTCTACCCATTCTTAACTTTCCATTGACACCATCTTCTATGTCTATTATTTGTAATCAGTAGTAAGTAAACCCTAAAGAATTGAGCGTTGCTCATGAAACATGTTGGTTTTTATTAGCAATAAAAGTGGTAAAAACCAAGTTTAGTATTCTATTAATTTCGTATTAAAATGGTGCTACAAAATAAGTTTACTGTATAATGAATAACAGATCACTTTGTATAAACCACTATATTATAAACAATATCTACATGTTTCGATAACAATGTTATCTTCATCAGGATATGTTAATATAAAGAAAAATAAATGACAAACAAGTATAGATAAATTAGAATAAACTATAACATAGACAAAATATTAAAAAGTAGAGGTGATTAATTGCTTAAAAATTTCATAAAAATAGAATTAAATATAAAAATTATTTAAGGAAAAATAAAATTGCATTTAGATAAAAAAAAACTTTTAAGAACACATAATTAAAATAATAAGTCTAAATCAATTAATTCGTAACTATTAATAAGAAAATATATTTAAAAGATGGCTATTTTAAAAAAATGTTTGGTTATTTATAATATTTAATTTACTATTAATGCTTTTTCTAATTTCTAAATTATCCAACTGTATGCCCTGTATTAATATCAAAAGAATGACTTGTTTCCAAAATATGGTTGGCAAATTCAGAATAATAATTATTATTTAAACATCTTATATGTTCCTTAACTCTAATGTTAAAATTTCTAGAAATTTTTTCAATTTAAAAAAGTTACAATCATTACAAATTAATTTATAAACCCCAGATTTGTTCAAAAAATCACATTTATCCTTATTATTTAATATATAATTTTTTAATTTGTTATTTGTGTAAAAAGTTGGCTGTACATCATTTGGCATGTTTTTAATTATTAAATTTGAAATGCTATTATTTAAAAATAAATAATTTCTCCAATTATTATCATTTTCAACAACGTGTTGATAAACAAAAGATCTAAGAAACTTTTTCTTAATTTTTTTGTTTAACATATTGTCTATTAATTTTGAATTATAACCGTTATTAATTGCAATTTGTTTAATAATATTTAATTCTTTTTTTAAATTACTCAAAGATAAGGGAACATTAATTAATCTACTTAGCAAGGTATGAAAAGGTGCTAATTTTTTTGATCTGTTATTCATTATATAATTAATGATGCCACAACGTAATTTTGCGAAGTTTGAAGAAGTAAGTTTACTGTGTTTAAAGAAATATATTTGTTTAAATTTTAATTCATGTTACCAACATTCTGACTATTTTTAATGTCAAGTTATATCGATAAATGTGTACAAGTACGTATCGGTTGAAATGCTATCTTTAGAAAAACTCATGGAATAAATAGATATCCTGTCTTTTGGCAGTGCTATAACTCAAGAACTTATTTAGTATCCTGCCCACTACCCTTATTTGCCAATACAAAAAACAGTAGGTACACTTATACCGCTGATTGAAGTGAGCCCGTTGAAGGAGGTCACTAAAAAAAGGGAACACAATCCGTACTCTTTCCATTTTCTCTTATTTGGCTTATTTCATTCGGCTTCGTTCATAAATTATTCACTATTTCCAACGAATACGGTTTCGAAGAACTTCCACTGATGGAAGGGAGTGATTATGCAATGGGAAAGGGGAACAATGGGAAAGCTCTCGGCAGAAAGAAAATCAACAATTTGTTTGGAAAAAAACTTAAAAAAATGTATCTCATTAAGCACTAAATACTGACGCTCACTCAGTAAGTTGAGATGTTTTGTGTCTGGTTAAGTGGTCAACGAATTTGCTTTGGGGCAATAACTAGGTAAGGACAGACCATCAAACACAAAAACCAATCATATTTTTTTTTAAATAAATACTTTTTTTCACACTAGTAGGTAGGTACATTTTTTCTTTCAGATAGTTTTTTTTCATACACGGTAGATTTATACGTTTGGTTTATCTGAAGTTTAAAAATGTGTCCTTTTTATCATTTTTTTAAATTTAAATTTAGCTCACATCATCTTGTGTGCTAATAATTTAGATACATAAATATATAAAAATGTACATTATTTGGAATACATAATATACCTACCTACCTTTAAATATATTTTTTTAAATTTAAGTGTATCGAATCACAAACTAAATTTCGATATTATCGAAGGAATTAAATACTTTGGGGTGTGGCATTAGGAAGGTACCTCTATTATATTAAATGAAAAAACAAACCTTTTAATTCACTTTTTCATTGTTAATATTTAACTCCCAACCGGATTTCGCTTAGCTCAAGCTTCTTCAGGGCTTATTATAGGTAACAACTAAAACTTATTACGTACAGATATAGTATGTAAGAAAATAATACAATGAGTGGTAGAAATGGAAATAAAAAAGAAGACATCTTATTGGTGACAGAAAGAGATAAAATAGAAAAGAGGGAGACAAAATTATTACATCTCTTTCAACTTTCCCATCTGGAGCCAGTGAGACTATGGCATCCCCAATTGGGGTAATGTTGTGAGGCTGAAGGTAGTGGGGAGGGGAAGGAGGTGGGGAGGAGGAAGGTTGGGAAGTACCTGGCTATTCAGATCTAGTCACTAAACACGTCTAAAGCCATTTTCAAGCAACGTTTCAATTCTGAATGGTGGTCTTACACCAGGGTGATACTGATAGTATCTTCCACTCTGGAACGTGCCGCAAATATACTA
The DNA here is from genome assembly GCA_917563855.2 of Limnephilus lunatus. Lineage (NCBI taxonomy): Eukaryota > Metazoa > Arthropoda > Insecta > Trichoptera > Limnephilidae > Limnephilus > Limnephilus lunatus. The sequence goes on from OU830601.1 coordinate 36,260,187, forward strand.
TATATATTTTTCTAAATGAATTAATTGTGAAATAACACAAATTAATCAAATAAAATTTATTTGCGCACGCCGGGTTCGAACCCGCGACCTCCCGATTGTGAATCAAGAGTCTTAGCCACTGGGAATAAAAATTATAATAAATAAAACATTAAATCCCCATCAAGCTATAATCATTAGGTCTCATTTCTAATTTGTCTCATAATGTTAAACAACGAAATCATCAATCATGATTTTTTTTGATGATACCAGTGAATTTTTTTCTTTCTTTTAAAATAAAATACCATTACTCTCGGAGGAATTCGGTGGGATTTTGGATTTATGAGATTAATGAACAGAAGTTGCTGAATATCGCAACTGGTTTCAATTCGAAGGCGTTCTTACTTGTAATTATATCTGCAAGAAGAAGTCGAAACTGATAATATTAGCAAAAACTGAAGACATTGTTTTCTGTGAAACAAATTAAGTGTTTAGTTCTATTAACCAATGGCCTTCTGCAAATAACCTGGTTATTAGTTTCTAAAATATGTTTATAAATAGGTGTTGTCAAAATTATTTCGACTCTTGGCTTGGCCACAACGAAGAACTTCGACAAATTCGACGGAAGCAGGTTTTGTATCTCACGTGACATCAAAAATTTAATTCAAATATCTACGAACATCGGATCACATACAATGATTAAATGCACTACATTGGACGATTAATTAAAAATAATATATATGGTGAAGATCATGCTCTCATCACTTACCTACGTGAGATCCCAATATTATTTGTGTATTGTGGTAGGAAAAAACTGTTGTTTTTTTAAAGCTCCCTTTTTCCGTGATTGCTTTTTCGTGTTTTCATGATTGATCCGGCGACAATTTGGCCGACATTGGCCGCCGACAGTTGGCTGGCCGACAGTCAATTCCACTGCCAATTTTTGATCCAAAGGACAGGTGATTCCCTAAAATGTTATTTCTTAAAGTAAGTATGCAAAGAGGATATGCAGCCGTACAACCAAATTCGATATCCTTATACCCCCATTACACGTATCAGTATTCGCATCAGTATTTACTGATGCGAATTACTGATGACAACCGTCAATATTTGTGAGCCATTACACGTGTCAGTATACTGACGTCAGTATCGTTGCGAATCCTTGCGGGACTGACGCTTTTAAAGTGATGGATCCGAAAAGAAAAGTCTGGGTTTCTATAATTTTGGCGTTTGGTACAAAGAAACGAGTGAAGCGCAAACGATGAGTGAAGGACTGGCTTCTCAAAAAAGAAAAATTCTCACACTTGAATTTAATTGATGAAATTTTGCTGACTGATCCACACAGCTATGAAAATCATCTACCCATTTATTTATTTTTAAGCCATCAACAAGGTGCAATGCAAAGATCCATTTACATTTTAGCCACTGGAGCGATTACAGAAATTGAAAAAAACATACTCCTTGATTGCTCAACATTCCTGCGCGATCATTTTTAAAAATTTTCCTCCGAAATTGAAAAAAATCATACTTGCGAATTTTAATATGGAGACATACGAAACTAATTATTGTGCTATATAGCCAATATTTTACATTATCACATATTTTGGGATTTGTAAAAAAAAAATTAAAAATCATAAACTTTATTATTTTTTTACGGAATTTAGGTAAATTTGGCTTCTCAAAGCCACAAAATCAATCCGAGACTTAACCACCGGATTGATTTTGGTTCGATTTGGACCGATTTTATTTTTCTGCGATTGCTTTCGGTCCAAAATCGGACCACATTTTCCTACCATTCGTAAAACATTTATGGTACCTAATTATTTAAAACATATTCATGGCATTGGCAGAGGAAGGATGAAAGTTGACTGAATGCTGTAGAAATGAGATCCCTAAGTCGTATGTGTGGTAAAACCATGTATGATCGTGTGAGAAACGCGGAGATCCCCAAAGAATGCAAGCGTAATGAGTAAGATCAAGAAATGAACGCTCCGATGGTTCGGGCATGTAGAGCGAATGAACGAGGAAACGAGTGTAAGGAGAATATATGACGCAAATTTGAATGGTAGAAGAAGTCGGGGACGCCCGAGAAAGACATGGCACGACCAAGTAAATCAGATACTTGAGTCGGGCCATATCAAGAGTCAGAATAATAGAAGAGCATGTATGAGACGATGTATGAATGTGAACGAGGCAAGGAGTGTGTGCGAAGACCGAGTTGTTTGGTGGTCCGTCCTCTCTGCCTACCCCTGCGGGGAAACGGCGTGATGGTTAGTGAGTTAGTTTTTATTCATGGCTAGCAATTTATTCTATCAAATAGTTGTTAAAATAGACAAGTCTATGACCTTAACGATTGTCTTTGAATTGTTCTAGAACGAATTTTGACAGTTTAAAACTCGGTTACGCACTCAAATTCTACAAAATAATTTTTAAACCACACTTTTGATTTGCTGTTAACATATGAAAAAATGGATTTCTTATAAATGTATTTGCATCTGAGGTTATCAAACAGGACATAGGGAACATAACAACGTAGAACATATTCAATATATATATTAAAAATATCCACTGGCGGCAATTTCTAAACACTAAAGCACAAATTTCGCGCATTTATAAAGTTGAAGATTTTTAAAAATTTTTCTCTCAATTTTAAAAACATAAGGTAATTAGTAAAATATAGGTGAATTAATTGGCTGTATAGCATTATAATTTTTTTATATGTTTACATACACAAATGTGGAGTAATCAAGTTTTTTATGTGGTAGCTAGAGGCGATAAAACAGCACCGTCCTCCATGGCGCTAAAGAAATACTGACGTACTGATGCGGCTAGACCTTCCACACATCAGTACGGCGTCAGTATCCCCCATCACTTTTCGGCCACGCCCCAATACTGATGAGGTCGATCCAAATATCTAGATGCGCGTCAGTAATTTTGTCGATGCGTCAGTATTAGCCATTACACGTATCAGTATTCGCATCAGAATTTAAATACTGATTCGAATACTGATACGTGTAATGGGGGGGGATTATATCTGCAGGCAGGTGGAATTCAGCGATACAAATATTTTTATTAACGATAATTCCGAGTCTCCGAAGAAGCGAGCGGTATTTTATTGCGGATTTGCACTCAAGACGCCTGCAGATATACGTAAATCGACTTTGTTGTTCGGCCGTATATCCTTCTTGCATACTTACTTGAAGAAATAATCTTTTAGGGGAACAACTGTCCAAAGGATCAATTGGCAGAGTGATTTATTGTTCGGCGGGTTTTTCTTTTGCATTGTTTAGTTCATATTTGTATTTACTAACCTATTATTTGCATTTTGTTTTACCTGTCAAGCACCTGCATACTGCTATACTAACAACGTATGCAGGAACTCTGGAGGTCTAGAATCGTTCAAAAAAATAAATTTATCTTCGTTTAACAAAAAAATTAGAATCTTGCGAGAGCTTTTAAGAAGTAACCATCTGTTACATAAGTAAGTACCCTGGTATAAACCAGGGCTGATAAGTTGTTGATAATCTCAAAAGACCTGTTCGGCGGGTCAACTGTCCGGCGGATCAGCTATACCGGGGATCAACTGTCGGCGGGTGAATTGTCGCCGGATCAATTGTCGGATCACCCTTTTTCGTATTTGATCGCTATTGTGAATGCAATATTCAACTTTAAACAATACAGCAGAACTGAACTCGTATCATGCCATAACATGCTTTAAAGGCATCCATACATGATTAAGTGTTGTGTCTTCGTTATGTCTTATTCTTCTTATTTTTATTTCTTATTCGGCTTATTCTTCAGCCGCAAGAGTGTCTTCGTTATGTCTTTTTTTATTTTATTTATTTATTTAATATTTGTATATTTTAACAATATTTACATATTTTTTTATATTTTAAACAGAGTTCTATAATGAACATAATGATGAATTCATGCTCAAATATATGTTATTATTTGAGTAAGTAAATAATAATATTGCAAATAATAACAAAAGATATTATGTAAGAAAAATTTGAGATATATCTATATTAAGATTTAAATGAAATATTAATAATAGTAATGAACTCTTACAGTTGTTTCAGGTAATTTTTTAATTTAATTTGGAATTTTCAGTTTTAATGGGAGTTTGTTGAAATAATTTATACCTTCTATAACGTCTTATTCTAACCTTATATGTATATCCTTTTACATCTTACATATACCTATGTCCATAGTAGATATTTACTATACCTTTTGATAAAAATATATATTTTTAAATCGGATCATTTCTGCCTCAAAAAGGCCGCGCGGCACGCAGGCGTTCCCCTTAAATAGTCATGAATACAAAGTGTTTTATTTTATGTAAACAAATATTATTATTTTTTATAAATTACACTTACTTTTGTATGTTTATTTGTTCTTTCTTCCTGTTGTTAGTAAGGGTTCTAGGGATGATTTCCTAGCTAGATATTTTATGAAGGTGATAAGGCACGCAGTAGTTGTTTGCCCGCAGAGTTCAAATGTTTGGAGCCGTTATCCTGCGGCTGGTTGATTTATTCGACCCATGTATCCTGCACCGCGGCGTTGAGATAATTGGGCTAACCGGCTCAACCAGATGAAGGCCGGCCGAACCGGCTGGATTAGGGTGGATCGCTATCCTTTTAATATTTTAACAGGTAGAGATGATATACTAGGCGTACTGTACAGGGCCGGTAGATACTTTAATAGTACACAATCGCTAACAAAAAGTGCGCCCCATGTTTGAATTTGACAGCCACCTCTGGTCTGGAGCTCCAAGATACCTGTGAAAACACTCTACTCTGTGCGGAAACGGGTGGTCCGTTTGATAGATTCTCCCATCTTAACAAACGGATTGCAATATTTAGAGTATAGGTGTGCGACGAAAGAAAATGCTATCCTTGTTCTACCAGTATTTCCATGGAAGATGCTCCGAGATGCTACTATGAACATTGGTCTTGAAGAGATCCATGTTGTTGGAAGGAGGAAACACAGAGGCTGGCAAATCGTTCCACAGCCGATCTATTGAACAAAAGAACGAGTGAAAGAAGCGACCCGTTCTCATGTGACAAATGTCAACCGTGTACATGTGTAAGGCATGCGTTTGGCGTGGTTCCCGACTATGCACCGGTGTCGAAGGAATTTTTAAATTTTATTTCAATTATTTATCTATATAAGGTATGTTTACATTAGGTTTTTCAATGCCTGTCTCACTAGGATATACCTGTGTTGATACAGGCGTAGGCGGATGACGCTAGTCCCTCGGAGCATCTTCCATTGAAATACCGGTAGAACAAGGATAGCATCCCCACCCGATGCCTGTGCTATAAGGATTGCAATCCGTCTGTTAAGATGGGAGAATCTAACAAGCAGAACGCTCGTTTCTGCACAGAGTCAAGGGTATTTTTCAGATATTTTGGAGCTCCAGACCAGAGGTGGCTGCCAAATACAACCGTGGGGCGCACTTGTGATTTGCACAGAGTTAGCAGTTGTGTACAGTATCTGCGGGCCCTGTACAGTACAATTCTGTTGGGTATCGTTATTTGTGTATGCAATAGCTGTTACGACTTCCAAAGTTATAATCAAACTTTTGTTTTATAGCTACATTACCTTTTTTATGTGAGTAGGTACCGCATAAGAGTCTTAACTTCTCCAAACCGTCTTATTTCAGTGAGGCTATTACATCATTGGGAGAGAGGAAGGTGGGAAAGTCCCTAGATATTCAAAGGTGGTCACCAAACACGGCTAAAGGAACTTCAAACATCTTTTCGAATCTGAATGGTTGTCTTTCACAAGATCGATAGTGAAAGATCTTTGTTTTCTTTGCATATGTTTAATTTGTGAAACACAAATTAATCAAATGAAATTTACTTACGCCGCCGAGATTTGAACTCATGACTTGTGAATTCGTTGCCAAGGATCGTAACCACTCAACCACAGAGGCCGTCAAATTACGGTTTTGAGAAAATAATTTTACAATATATGATTCATGGGTAATTTTTTTTATAAACAATAATTAATTGTAATGTTCCTATCTGTTTTTCGGAAACGATGCTCTACTATTCCCAGCGAGAGATCGACATAGTTTTAGTATCTTTTGTATTTTTCTTTTCAAACAAGACGTGTGAAAAGGAAAAGATCGAACTTCGATGACATCCATAGGAGCTCTCGCTGATACTAGTTTATTAAAGGTATAAAACAAAAAAAAAATTTAGGATACATAAATAAAACCAGAAAAAAAATATCACCTTTTTTTAATAACAGTAGTAATGATCTTCAAGCGAATACCACCCTTAAACATAGGTTCTTAAACAACACATTGGCATAAAAAAGCAACTATCCATTCAGTTTAGAGTATGTCATCTATGTTAGCAGTCTTACCAATCATTTGATATTGCGAAACACTAAGATTCACCCAAATTCAGAATATTTACAAAACAATATTTCCGAAAACTATCAACACAACATACTAACAACATTCATAAAATCCGTTCACTCTCGATTTCTCCGGTACAACTCAAGTCAGAAAAAAAATTCACATCGACAGGTTTTTTGTTTGGTATGTGATGAAATCACTGAGCAAAAAAATCCTAGAAGCGATTTGTTAGAAATCTGATGTTGCCAATATAAAAACTTACAATCCTAGATAAAGAAAGAAATTTGATAACTTAGTGATTCTGTGAACGTAGAACTCGTGTCCTAAAATGTACATGTATTTTAATAAATAAAAATCAAAATTTCCACTGAAAATCGTAAGATTTGTAAGGAGGTACCTAAATATCTACCTACCAAAACAAACCATAAATGTATTTACGTAACATTTTTTTTATTCAATTAAGGAATTGTTTAATGTAGGTACATATGCACCACACAACCGAAAAAAAATGGAAATAATAAAGTCCCGAAAGACACGACGATTTCAAATTTGAAAAATAAAATTCCTACCTTCTGATCTGAAAACGGCCAATTTGTAATGGTCGAGTTAATACATGACTTTAAATAAGTTAAATTAGTCAAATAGTATGATCACTTTCACTCAAAATGCGAGAAATTTGACTTACTTTGGCAACACCAGACATGCCCATTTCTAAGATACATTGAACGAAATGCATGAAACGTATTATTACAGACAAAATAATTATAAAGATGTTCGGTTGCTTTCAAAACTTCGTCAAAATTTTTATCATACTCTCTTTCTATGAACAAACATATTTAATGTACACATTTTTAAAGAAAAACTCAATATTATGAAATAACATCCAGAAATCACGTTTTAGTTGAAAACTTTGTTGTAAAACTTAAAGATTATTTTAAATGAAGTGAAAATTTCACACAATGCAATGTTATTGGTTTCTAAATAAGCAATGTTCTCTATTAATGTACAAATTGTATTTTTGTATTATAGTATAGGTTTTTAAGTATTGTTATAATTACACATACTCCCACATAATAATAATATTATGTCAATCTCTTTTAAAATGCTCTCAAATAACTACATCATCTTAGAAAATACAAATTAAATCACTATGGAAATTATTAATATTATTTATAATCATCACATTTTTTTTCTATTTTTAGCAATACATATTTACAATAAACAATTGTGATGCAACGATTACAAATCCGATTCATCGTCGCCGCACGTAATAAGAACTTTAAATTAATATCAAAAACAAAAAATACGTATTTGAAGAAGAACGTGAAATATTTTTGTTCGGCAAACCTTTAATAAAAAATATTTTATTTTATTGATCTTAAAAAATGAAACATATTATAATATTACTTATCATCCATTAAAAGCATTTGCTTGTACATGGAAAAAGAGTTTACATTTCACATATGTACAGTAAATAAAGTCACGTGTGTCACATATATAGGTAGGTACAGTTAATATACAGAAATCACATAATCAAGACCCTTTAACTAAAAAACACAAACATCCATGTACTCAGTAAAAAGAAAAACAAGTATAGTTTTTTATTGTGACAATCCTGTGGAAATAGGGGAAGCAGCAGTTTTCCCCTTGATTATTTCTCTGAAATACTTTTTGATAGAATTCAACAATTGTACTTTGTTATTAATGCTTCTAATTTCTTCTGGTAGGTTATTAAAGAAGTATTTTTCTTGATGTGTATAATGGTATTTTGGGCAAAAGAAGTGTTTAGTTTGGGGCATACAAAAACATGCTTAAGTTTTATACGATTTTCAGTTATGAATGAGTTTTTTTCTTTTTCTTTTATAATTTGTACGATTGAATTTTTCACAAATAAGTTTTTAAATGGTTGAACTTTGAATTCTTCGAAAATGCGTTCAGTGGGTAAGTCTGGAGATTTTTTTAGTAAAATTTTTATTATGAGTTTTTGAACAATTTCTGTGGGGGTCAGACTAGTTTTGTAAGCTGCTGCCCAACTGATAATGGCATACTGAAGAATAGACTGTAATAATGCGTAGTATATTGAATATAGATTTTTCGTTCATAAGAAGTTTCTAATTCGTAAGAATATGTAAATTAATTTCCTAATTCTTTTTATCGTATGGCCGATATGATCTTTCCATTTTACGTTTTTATCTATAATTATTCCAAAATATGCAATTTTATCCGTTATTTTCAGAAGTGAAAATTTTTGTCGGCAGTGATTAGTATTGTGCGAGAGAATGATTATGTAAGAATATTTGGAGGTATAATATTAGTGTTAATTTCCAAAGGAATGACATATATTTTATCTCTATTTAACGACAGGATGTTATTGTCAAACCATATTTTAGATAATACCTATATAGTGTTTGTTACAAATAGTTCATTCAAAGACTTTGACATAAGAAACTATTTATGGTTTTACAACCATACAATAATGATTAGATTAATAAAAAGAAGAAAACATCGTTCGTTATTTTTTATGTCAGAAATTAATATTTGATTCGTGATAACACGAATATTGACTTTAACATAATCGTAATTGCCATTGAAAATGTCGCATCACCAAATGAAACTACAAAACATTATTTTATAAAGAAAATATTACACTTTATGGAATAAATAATAAAATTTAAATTTATTACTTGTTAGGTAGGTACTACAGAATTATTATTTTTAGGTTATAAAATTACGAGTTTCAGAAAATATATCTAGAGCAAAACCACTTTACTTATTTTACTGGGTTTACGTTTGATAAATAGGATTAAATAAGGACAATGTTTTATATACAAAAGTATGCAAGTTTTAAAATAATATTTACCTAAATACACAACTTTTCACAATGCTGGAGCATTTTCCCAAATCAAACAGTTTAAGTAAATTAATTAAGGAACAATTTGTATAAAGTCCAAATAGCACAACATAGTATTTTTCCACATAGGTAGGCGGAAAGAAATATGGTATAATATATAGTTACACACACTTTCACACTTTACAAACCTCTGCGATCTTTTCATTGACCAATGTTGGATTGATAGTATATCTTGGGCTTTAGAAAAAAATCTTTTGGGCTTACTTGGATTGATGTTACATTAAATTTTTTGAACACCCTTTGGGAGCTTTTAAAATGCTTATGGCAACGGCACGGTAATGGCATAAAATATCATAAATCCTTCGTTCTCTATCACAATATTGCTGAATTTCTTTCTTTCACACTAAATAATAGTGAGACAAACGATGGACGTATGTCTGCTGGTATCGCGCGTTTTCTTCCTCCGACGAAATATCCCCGACGAAATATCCCTCGACTCAATATCAAAGGACAATATGTATCTCCAGTACGCTGAATTTTTTTGTTGTTAGGTTAGGTAAGGATAGGTTAGGTTAAGTTTTAGTAAATATTTTGTGGGGGATGTTTTGTCTGTAGGATATTTTGTCGCGGGATGAAAAGTCGCGGAACCATGTCTGCTTGCTTATAGAAAAATGCAATCATTATCATACATCTCCCTCACACGTATAGAAGTGAAAACTTCCTTAGCACCGTTGTGATTTGAAACTCAATGAAACTAAATGGTGACAAATACAAACTGTAGGATTTAACCTGGAAGAGATTGAGATAGTATAAGCACTCTCTTCTTTGTGCGATACTTCGTAGCCTCCCCATTCTTATTTTACCGAAGGTATCTCTTCTACCGTGTGTGAATTGCATACTGTGAATTGTAAAGAAATTAAAATCATCGTGCCGTTGCCATTGCCGTCGCCATACCGTCAGCGTGGTAATATTAAAAGCGCCCTTTCGATATCAAATTAGTGCAAACAAATCATCTAGATACAGTTGTATTGCAGTGTCATGCCTCGTTTCTCATACGTCCTTTCATTCCTATTTACACTCTCCTAGAACAAAATACTTAACAGTATATTATTTTAAACGTAACATCGATTCTCCACATTATTATTATTATTTGTCAATGTAATTATGTTTATATGTAGTAAAGCCTCAACTCAACAAGTAAATGCAAATGAAAATATATACAATACCCAGAATCGCAGAATATGGAATGGGTGTATGTCTATAGGCAGATGAACCAAGTCCCCAGAACGTAGAGCCAGAAGATCCGAAGGAATAGTCATTTTCTGTAAAAAATGTTACATATTACTCAATATAAAAATCCTATTTAAATCACGAATTAGGGTCAATCTAGAGTGGATATAACTATCATCCAATTACACTACTAAATTCACTGACTATATCTTTGAAAAAAAACAACAAACAAATATGAATACTACTCAGTAAGTAACCCACATGATTGGGTATCGTCTTAATTATTTTCTCAGAAAAACGGTTTAACTAATAAATCAATTTAGACAGCTTCAAATAATATAAATTTAGAATTGTATAAATAAGTCGTCTCAAAGTGGCTTAACCACAAATTTAAAATGGCCCTGTAAGCCGAAACAGCTGTCACACAAAATAAAAACTAAAATACTTGCAGAACTTTTAAGAACAAACAACTAATTGACTATCATGTAAATGATAACATATCTAATACTCACTATCCTACAACGAATTTAGTTTCAGGAAAAATTAAAATACCTTCGATGCGATCGCAACAGATATGTCTAGATTTTGTAGTAAAAAACTTAGAGAAATGATCAAAATACCTGTTCTTAGACTATGTAAAGCATTGATACTATCTCAATTTCTAAACTAATTCATTATAAAACTATCAAGCATTGGAATAAATTGTAATAAAAATTCAAAACTACCTGTAAAACCGAAAACACGGTGTCCAAATTAATAATTTTCTCAGTAAAGCTGAACAATGCACTTCCAATTGGACTAAATTCTTGGATCACTAGTTAAGACAGATCAAGCATTAATGGTTTTTAACCTCCTTTTAAGTATTATTAATAGTACGATACTTATTGTCTTCATATTTTTATTTTTTTAACCATAATATAGTGCTGAAGTCATGACAGTGACATGCTCTATAACCGTAATCAATTGACATTTTATGTATCTCATTTAAGAATTATTTCAGCATTTGTTTCACCTTTCCATGCTGTACATGGATCACAATTTTCTCTTTGCAAAAATCCCGCCTTATATACGTATTAAACCGCAGTTATAACACATGGAGAAGACTCATTTATACCGTATGTTTATTTGTATAACGTAATAATATTTTCGGTAAAACCCGATTTACTTAGACAGTCAATTATTTGAAGCATGCACCCAAAATTTTAGACTTTACAATATTAAATTTTATTAAATAATTTTTTGTAGTCCACGAATTAAACAAATAAAAATAACCATATCAATAATCTAATAACCTCATGGATGTTGAATAAAAATAATAACTCACTCAAAAATTACGACCAACGTTATAGAATATAATATTGGTATAAAATTTCAATGAGCAAAGGAGTATTTGAAATTGCCCATTAGGGATGCACCGTTTTTCGAACTTTCCTTGTAGTTTTATAACTGGACTCGATGTCGAAATTTCAGCAGTTTTAAAATCAATTACTTCAACCTATTTAAACTTTCAAATTGAACTTTTTCAATTAATTTTAGTTTTCTCATCCTATTGTAGGAAATACTTTCTTACTTAATTAATTAATTAACAGTCCTTACAAGTGCCGTAATTCATGTCAAATTATTGCTCAATAAATGAATTAATTAAATATTTCAGCAATAAATCGCCAAAAATAAATATATTTTCCATCGATTTCCATTCGTGTATATTATATTTTTGTAGAAAAAAAAATAATAATTCATAAAAAATATCAAACATTTTTACTCCAAATAATGTCACGAATCACTGTTTAAAACAAATATATTAGAAACGGTTAAAGTAAGTCAAGTATTTCCCTTAACACCCTGTATATGTATATACTTATTGGTATATCGAGTATTTACTTATATTTATATAATAATAAAAATATATTTATATATAGTCGTTGCTCGTTCAAATCCCGACTTGTGCAAGTAAAATTGATTAAATCCATTTATTTTATTTTTTTTGTGAATACCGCGCAACTGTCCATGTTTCCTGGGGTATTTGTGAAGTTGAAGGTAGTCAGGTAGTCAGGGGAGGAAGGAGACGGGGAAAAGGAAACGGGGCCCAACATTTTGACATGAACTCACCACTAGTAAGGAAAGACGTTAATTGGGATTTTAAAAGTATAATTATTTCCTATCAAAATAAAGCTCATATTTATTTTGTATTATTGATATGAAAGCTCATTTAAATTTATTCAGAATGGTGATCCGATAGGTGATCCGCCGATAGTTGACTTCGAAAATACCTTTAATAATAAATTGATACGGATATCAATCGAATTTATGTGCAGTTTCGATTTTTTGCACTTACCTAAACGCTGGTATTTACAGTGTATAGACAAGTAGTTTTATCGTTGATGCAGTTAAATGAAAATATATTTCAAACTTTTGATATTCGGGGACTTATTATATTTTGTGTACTCCGCCCCGAGAATTATTTATTGGATAACCAACACCTCTGCCATAGGTCACCTCAAGTGGTTCGCTACATTTGGTGACTTATCAGGGGTGCTCGGGTTCATGGGGTGAGGTTTGTCCAGATCTTGGCGGCGGATGCGTCTGCCCACCAGCTGTAGGGAGAGAATGCTTGAAGGAGCCCCTTTGACTTCTCCAGCCGTACTCTCTCGGAACATCGCCTTGCACCGCAGTGGGAAGGATGGATTCATATGTCCGTCACTCCTGGTCACACTGATCTCCAGATTCCTATCTACCCCTAATACCCTTTTTCTTCCCAGAACTTCCTCTCGTTTCTATCCTAAAAAAGACCCTCCACACAGCATCCCCAAGGATATATATATATTTTTTACATGAGCTCCACACAGAAGGCCCTGAGGAAAATAATTTCTTTCAGGTCCTATGTCATCTTTGGGGATGCTGTGTGGGTTTTTTTAAATGAAAGGAAGGAGAGGAGAGTTCTGGGAAGGAAAAGGGTTTAAGGGGTGGGTAGGAATCTGGGGTTCAGTGTTTCCTGGTCATCCGCCTCCAAAACCTAGACACACAAACCCGGGCACCCCTGTTAAATCACTAAACGTAGCGAACCACTTGGGGTGACCTATGGCAGATGGCAGAGGTTTTGGTTATCCAATAAAGGTTCTCGGGGCGGCGATACCCATTCACGCCTCCCAAATTCAAATGACTGAGGGGAATGATTTTCCTCAGGACCTCCTGCATGCTGAGGGGTCAACTCTCGGGGGATCAACATGAAACCATTCAGAATTATCGGTGATTGAACTAAATAAGCACAAAATCTTTTGTCAAGAACTCTTAAAACACGCTGAAACAGAGGTAGAAAAAGTTCAAGAAAATCCCTTGAATAATTTTCTTTTATCGAGTTTCCGCTGCAGTGCTATTTATCAGGCTACTTTGCCGAAGACAATACCGCTAAAGATAAAGGAGGTTGTTATCCTCAACTTCTGTGAACTTACTAACCTGCGTTCTTCCACTCCTTCGTCTCGTAATCTCCAACGACGTTGTTCTCCGCTGACATTTTGTTCCAGTTCTTGCGGTGCTCTAAACATATTGGACAAGGAATGAATACAACGAATTTTGGTTTTTGTTTTGGGGTATTGTGCCTTTTTGCGCTACCTCATTTGTAGTCAATATTTCTGACAGCATTATAGTGTTCATCTTCGGGGTAGATGTGTAATCGAACATTGTTTTTTTCGTTTTCTCGATTTTTTTTTGGCATTAAGTTGAGTCATTTAAATGATTGAATTTAAAGCTAGTGTTCTTTATATACACATACTTGTACAAATAGAACGACGTCATATGCGCCTCGCAATTTTTACCTCATGTGGGTATTGAAATGTTACCTGGCTATTATAGACTTACAGACCTTGATATTCTCGGTAAGGAAAAAATGTTAATATATGTTAACACAGATGTGTATTATATAAGTGGTGCCATTTTTCAAACGATCATCATGCTAATGTGGTTTTCTGCATTTAGTTTTGGTGTAGCCATCAATTACCGGATACCAAGAACTATTAAGCTTTGTCCCTCTCGTATATATGCATATTATTAATGGTATTTTTGTGTATTTAAAATCTTGCGTAATTAGGTGTGCTCAATACGTTTTGGGTCTTCCCTGGACTTAAGGAATAAATCCAAAGTAATGGCCGGTTTCAATGAAATGCTCAGCGATTGCCGATTTGTCACTCGATTACACTGTAATGCAGTCTGAATCGTTAGCTAAAGTAGGAGGTAGCGTAACGTGGTATAATACCCCAAAAATAAAATAAAAAATTTAGTTTTTTTTGGGAAACCAATAATGAAATTTGATGTGGAATATTTTTTTTTTCTAAAACACATATATTTAAATTTCATTAAGGACGAAATTGGTGAATTGGTACAATTGTACAAACATTCAATCATCCATTACCAAATAACATTTTTACTGCTTTCATACTTCTGTATCATAATTTACATCTTGTGAACACTTTAATACGCATTATTTCATATAATAGCTCATTCATTAGTTTTTCTTGTTCTTTTTTTTTTTATTTTTTCGCAATTTCATTAACCAAACAATGCATTCGTATGTAATTCGAATAATAATACGTTGTCACTTGTATATTATACAGAATGTAACAGCACGTACCCGAAATACTTTAACCGGTGATTTCTGAGCATATTTGGGGTAAAAATGTGGGTGTAATTTTACGACGATATTTTTTTTTATATTCTTCTTCTTCTTCTTTATGTGCCTTATCAGGTCCCCCCGACGTTGGCGATCACTCTGTCTTGCACTGCCCGGAATAGCTCCTCCACGCTTCTAATGCCGGTCCACTCTCGTAAATTTCGCAGCCAAGACATTTGTCTCCTACCAGGCCCTCGGCGACCCTCTATCTTGCCTTTCAATATTAAATGGAGCAAGTGATACTTCTCCCCTCGAAGTATATGACCCAGATGTGAAATTTTCTTGGTTTTAATTAATGTAAGCAGTTCTCTATCTGCTCTAGCCCGCCTGAGAATTTCTGTGTTGGTGATCATGTCGGTCCTTGGGACCTTGAGCATTCTCCGGTGAAGCCACATTTCGAAAGCCTCTAACCTGTTCATATTCTAATACGAACCTATTAGTCATCTCCCAGATAGGTATGTTCCTGTATGTATGTTTTGTGTCTGTATAAAAAATAGCAAATGTAAATATTAATTAAGTATCTCGTTCATTGATCATAAGCATTATACACATAGTTTTGTATTAGTGATCGACAAACCGGTGGATGCAATCTGTTATAATAGATTGTCTGGTCTGTAGTTAGAAGAAATATTGTATAATTGAGGTGATTTTCACAAAACGGCGCAATACAAATCATCCAAATATATATTATTATTATTAGAACTCATCAGAACGTAATAACTACTATTATCCTTAGCAAAAAAAAAATAGAAACGCTCCGACGAGAGGTTATTGCTAATTGGCTGATTTTCCTGACTTATTTTCTCAGAATCGTTCGTCCCAATCGCTATAAAATAATCTCAGAGGAAACTCTTATAATAACAGTGTTCATTGGTCTGAAAACTTGACTCCAAATCTCAAATTTTCTTCAGATGAGCACTCAAAAAAACTGCCAGAATGTTGTAAGTCAATCTTAAACATATTGTTAATGAGTACATATTACTTTTTTTATAACTGAGCCCTTGCCCGGAAAAATGTTGTATCCAACAATATTCTTATTCCAAGAAAAATGGAAAAAACTAAACCAGTTATGTTACATAATATTATATATTCAAAATACAATAAACATATGAATGGCGATTTAAATTAGATTTTATTACTAGAATTTATGCAGAATTAGTGGAAGTATATTAAAATTTCACATGCAACATTATTCCACAAAATCTTTTTTTTAACCTTCGTATCTTACAGTAATCAACATGCTCTTCTAACACAAATTTACACGTGTCATTAAAGTATTTGGGCTTAAATAGAAAAAAATATATAAATAAACGAAACCATGAGATGTTGTCTTGAGATAAACTTACAATATTATTCCACAAAACTTTTTCGTCTAAAAAGCAGCCTTAAGGTTAAACGTCACGTACGTTATAATCTACGCATTCACAGATGGCGCCAATCAAATTATTTGAGGTTTTTAATGCTTTTTGCACGTTACGCTTTAAAATATTAATGTAAATTAAATGTTCGCGATCGTACATATTTAATTAGAATATAAATAAATAATTTTGTCCATACTAAAACCTAAATCTTCAAAAAAGGCTGAACAATTCCATTTTGTATCGGTGACTCAATCCAAAATTGTATTTTTCAGCCTTTCTTCAAAGATTTGGGTTTGTTTATGGACAAAACTATTTATTTATATTCTAATTAAATATGTACGATCGCGAACAATTAATTTTCCTTGATATTTTAAAGCGTAACGTGCAAAAAGTATTAAAAACCTCAAATAATTTGCCATCTGTGAACGCGTAGATTATAACGTACGTGACATTTAACCATAATAATATTATTTCTTGACAATTTCTACTTTCCTGCATTCTTCAGCTCCTTGGCTAAGTCTTTTTACTTAACGTCATAAGATGTTCGTTTTCTCCATTTATTCCGAATTGAAGAATTGAACCACGGCATTATACAACGTTCTTCCACTAACCAAACTTCAAAATGCTACCACAGGCATTAAAAAAATTCTGTACCATGATCCCTACTTTAAAACCACTGGAGCGACCACGCGAAATAAATAAATTGACCACTTTTATATATTCAATAATTTTATTATTAAATTAATAAAAACAGTTTATTTATAAACAAGTTCTGCTGGTAATTATTATTACGCGTGACAGCTGTTTCGCCTTCTGAGGGCATTATCAAAATAATAATAATTACCAGCAGAACTTGTTTATAAATAAACTGTTTTTATTTTTTTATTAATTTAATAATAAAATTATTGAATATATAAAATAAATAAAAATTAAAATGGAGTTCTACAAATTAAACTTGATAACAATAAATAAATTGACCACGATTGCTCGCGATTTCCCAGAAGATCATTTTTAAAATTCTTCGCTAACATTAAAAAAATCATGCCTTAAATTTTTACATAGAAACACAAAAGCTTATTATAGTGCTGTATAGCCAATAAATTAACCTTTATTTTACCGTTTATATCATTTTTTATAAATCAGGATTTATAAAAAAAAATTTAAAAAATCGTAAAGTTTATAACCGCGTGATACTGCGTATTATTACTTTCAAACTGCCGTGAGGGGTACTTATTCGAGTCAACATAGAATATTTATATTTATGAAAGGTGCATATCTATGGAAAAGGGACTTAATTTTAACCGTAAACAGCTGATCAAAAATTATTTAAAAAATATTTTTTTATCATCGTTCTAAAATAGTCTACGAATTTGCGATATCTATGGTCATAATAGATAAAGCATTTCAATTGCTTCGTTTTAAAATAAATGGCTGGCCAAGGAAATGTTTCAAATAATTACAATAAATGTTTTATGAATGGTAGGAAAATGTGGTTCAATTTTGTACCGCTCTCAGTCGCAGAAAAATTAAAGTTGTCCATTTTTCGAATATAATCGCTCCAGTGGGAGATGCACTATTCCTAACATTCTTCCATCAATAACTCAACATTGATAGTTTTGTTGGATACAACATTATTCCGGGCAAGGGCTCAATTATTAAAAAAATGCTATAACCGTATTTTTTATGTAGGTTATCAACGCAATCAAAAGTGAAGATTTGTGACATCCAAATATCCCAAACAATTAAATTTAATATGAATCAATTCCGCACAAACAACTTCCATGGTATCTGGCGCACGTCCAAATCATTTATGAAAATGGATATATTCCATTTGTTCCGATAGAGCGGAAGACTCAGAGTTTGCATTGGGAAGCTTTAATTTTGTTGACCGTGTTAGCAAGTTGATTGAAATATTGTTCAGTTCGATAAAATGCGAGTTCTTGAATTAATTGATAGAGGTTTAAGAGCGGTTTCAATTAAATGGATTGGTTTATTTTTTTAACCTATATTGGTTACTTATATATGGTTATATTGCGTTATTGTCGTGGTGTTCGATAAGATGAATTCTTATTTTGATTGAGATTATTCATATCTTTCACTTCATTTTTCTACATTTTCAACCATTACCGATTTCAACATTTCACTTCCATATTCAGACTGAGCTATTAAACTATTTCTAAAACATTAAACAATGTTTATTTTTAACTTTATGAGTAAAACCTCAAATTGTGATATTTAATTAAATGAAGACAATATTAGCGAAACCCAATCGAAAATCTGGATACAGAAAAATCAGCTAAAGATATTGGCATTTCTGGGACTCGAACCCAGAACCTTCTGCTTTCATGTCAACACTGTCAACAGCTCTTCCAACTGAGCTAAGGTGTCTATATCCAATTCGGTCACTTTAAACTGTATCATACTTCGACTAAGAACTACCAAGATTATCTTCGTTTTCATATCGCACAAGAGTTCTCCCGTCTGGAGCCAGTGAGACTATGGCATCCCCAATCTGGGTATTTTGTAAGGCTAAAGGTAGTGGTGAGGGGAATGAGATGAGGAAGAGGAAGGTGGGGAAGTACCTGGCTATTCAGATTTTGTCACCAAACACGGCTAAAGCCATTTCAAGCCACGTTTCAATTCGGAATGGTGGTCTTACACCAAGACGATACTGGGAGTACCTTTTACTCTGGAACGTGCCGAAAATATACCTACTATACATTGTTTTTAATTCATTAATTGTGAAATACGACCAATTAATCAAATAAAATTTATTTGCACACGCTGGGTTCGAACCCGCGACCTTCGGATTGTGAGTCGAGAGTCTTACTTTAGGGCCGTCAAACATATGGAATGATTAACACGTTTTAGTTTTGCAATGAATTTAAACAATTTAATATCTTAAAATTATATTTTGTGAGATGTCCCACTACGACTCTCAGGCGAGGCTATAATAACTGTGAAATAAATATAATTTTACAGCTCTTCATAAATATAAATTCAAGAGCTGTTGCTTAAACGAGAAGTTAACGAAGGTAGGTATATCCGTAACGTAGAGAACTCCATAAGTCTCAACTTAACTTCAGTTTATAGCCGCTTTGTGCAAGCGAGCTACCTGCAAAGCGTTCGTCCCCCTCTAATTACTGAAGTCCTTATCATTAAGTCTTGGAACTCGACAATTATATATTATTATATTGTTTATGAGACTGGTGTACCATTCTTCTTGCATACATAAATATGTTCTAGTTGATGTGCGTTGTTCAGAACTCTATTTCGTACACACATTACAAATAAGGATACAAATAAAAAGTCCTGATTTATTAAGCTTAATTACCTTCCATACACCAATACTTTTAATTGCAAAAACCATATTATTAAGACTGAGTAATTTAAATAGTCGCTTATACATAGATTGCATGCAGTTGGCAATGCTTTCTCAGAAGGATAAGATATGTTAAACTGCACGCAATATAGTTACAAACACCAATAAATCAATGTTTGCATAATAGCTACTATTTTTCTGCATGGGTTCATATGTAAATTTTAAATAGCACATTTTACTTTATGATTTCTGTTTCACAAAAATATTTAGATTAGTACCTATTTTATATTTCTACATTAAATATTAAGATTAGAATACTCATATTTGAATTTTTGCTATCAAATAAATCTCCATAGTAACCTAAACAAATAATAATATGACAGCCCACCTCAAACATTTACTTAGCAACCCGCTTTGCCAATAAACGTATAATAAATAATTTAATAACGCCACAGCTTATTCATAACGCCAGAGCTTACCAATATGTATAGCCTATGTTACTCGCAAATAATGTAGCTTTCGATTAATGAAAGAATTTTTAAATTCCATTCTATATTTATTGCGTGAAAGAGTAAGTCACTTCCATACAAACTTTCGCCTTTATAATATCTATAAGATAAGATATCACATGTTTGTTAATGATCGTATTGACATATATTAATATAAATAATCGACGAGAGATCTGAATAATCCATCAAATGAAGTGATGTATCAAAATAAGTAGAAACCGTTTGTTATGACTCCGCCTATATTGACCAACCGATTAATATGAAGTAATTACACAGCGAAGTTCGGTTTTTATATAAAATTCTTTATAACAAAGTTGAATATAATTACTTCATGCCTTCGCTTATAGTGACATGTCGCTTATTATGACCCATTTTGAATAAATTATGTCCTAATTTCATGGAAAATTATGTCGGTTATAGTGACCGAAATGAATCTTAATACGTTTGGCGCGTACGTGGCAAGTCATGAGACTTAATATGCTATGTTTTCTCCGAAAACCGGTCCGAAGATACACCTCAAAAATTTCCTTTCAAAAACGTCCAGTGCTCGCTCATTGCTCATAGTTAGTACCTAAGTCTGTATATTCGTCATTCAATATTACAGAAAACTTTAAGATAGTGGAGCACTATCGCAAGGAGATAATAATATTCATAAATATTTCTATTTGTTTATTACCTTCAAAGATTTCACTTGAAAGAAATGTAAACATTCTTATAATAGATAAAATGCGTAACGCTAAATTAAATATTTTATGACCAGACGTCTTTAGACTGACAGTTCTTTATTGGGCTTAGTAAACATTAGTCAACAAAGGATTCGCGGTGCAATTTTGAGAAAATCAATTTTCTTTCAACGCGTTTTAGTGATTGAAATTAGTTTTAAGCCAATACGGTTTTAAAAATAATGGCGATTCGCCTTCTGACTTAAATACCAGTATTTATTTTCTATTAAATTAAATACATGCATGCTCGTATATTCCTAACAAAAACAGGAGATCGTTTATTTTCTACAAAATGCTTTGTATGACGTCCGCTTAGTATGACGTGTTTGTCATTTCCCTTCGATGTCATTATAAACGGATTCCACTGTATACATTTTTTTAAAACCGGGACAACGTCAGAGACTTCAGCTAGTGTAATTATATATTTTTTTAAACATACTAATAAATATGAGAATGTTTATTATGTTGTCTTTCCTCTTTCGTGTAATCCATAATCATAATCATCTTCTATTTTTCCTCGTTCAAATAATTCATACCTCCCTTAATTAATAAATCCCTTCCCACAGCCCCTATCTTAACCCGCCTCACAAAGTGTTGTGGCGACATAGATCCCCTGCCTTTACACTATACAGACAGGGGCAGTCTTGTGAGTTGTCACATTAAAAAAAAATCTCTAAAATAATCAGCGATTTTCAAACACCCGTCATCAAAACAAAATCACCACATTCCGTACCCTTATTTTCATCCCTTAACCATCTTCATTCTCAAGTGCATCAAATTTGTGCTGAATAACCTCGAAACACGCACAAAAAGTCTCCAAGTCAGCGTAATCTGCACCCTTTGAAAGGGTCCTAAGCCAAGAGATTTACTTATTTAGTTGGGTGCCAATCCCCCCTCATCCGTCTCGAGTCCTGATAGAATTATTCAAATGTAATACAAACCTTTTTTCTTGGCCACCCCTTGGTCCGAGGGAGGGGTGGTGGGTGGGGTCACGGTGGACGGGGCAGGGATTTCTGAGAACAAAATGGTCAGGGGTTGGTGTCAGCTGATATTGACAAAGTTTATTCGGTATAGCTTTCGCAGTAACGAAGATAGACGAATCGATCTTATTACGAAAGATATTCTTCAATTGAGATATATTAACTTATGTATTGCGCAACCGTAGGCCTTTATAGATGTATTATACTTAAATGTTGAACAACTTGATAGGGTAAAAGTAGGAGTAGGTAGATTAATTAATTACACTGAAAACTTAAATTAAAGAATTACATATCAGATGATAATATATTATATTCGTAACTAATTATTTTTTATTTGATGCCGTCAACAGGTTAATATGCAATGGACGCTTTTATATTTACCGCAACGTTTCACTGTAAAGATACCGTGATGGAAAAAAAGGCAATAAACATACGTTCATCATCGCTATAATGCTGCAGCTCTTTCTTACACATTAAATAATGGAGAGACACACAAAATAAGTGTGACTGTTTTCTCCAAAGTTCTACATTTTTATGACGGGAATTGCGTTTTATTTTCTTTTTACGCGTGAGGGAGATGCATGAAAATAATTGTTTCCTATAAGGGGATGCAGACATACGTTCACCGTTTGTCTCATTTTCGACTGTTGTCATTTAGTGTGGAAGAAAGAGCAACAAAATATGTAAACAAAAGGAAAACCATCAGCGCATTGACATTTGACGTATTTCAATTTTTAAAATTCACTCCTTCAATATTATCCTTGTAACTGTATTTCATACCTTTAAAATTATCGTCACGGCAAATATTTTATATTGGTAGGGGTCTAGGGAGACGTCAAGGAATGTGAGAGAGATGCAAGAAAATGATTTTTTTCTTTGGAGGGAACAGACCTACGTACATTGTGTACCTTTTGAAAGAGCTGCAGCAATTTGTGATAAGGAACGTATGTTTATAGACTTTTTCATGCCGTCACGATACCGTTACCGTGAATCGTCACGGTAAACATAAAAGTGTCCATTGGCAATTTGATTAAAACAAACTAGTAAGTTATATGAATAGTTTGTGGTTGAGACAGTGAAGAATACATATGGTGGAGTCGAGTAGATCTGACATCAAGACAATATGTCAAAAGTTTTCGTATTCAATATCATTTTCTTTCATTTTATTTCCAATTTATTAAAGTGTGTATTAAAAAAGCTAAACAGAATAGTAGTGGAGCCCTTTTCAGCGCCCTTGAGATGTTTTTTCACGAAAACGGCAATATTTAAATCAACCAAATATTATTAAGGACGGGTTGTTTAAAAAAATTTGACCTATTCATCAAATATTTGATATTAATTTTCACGTTCTGTTTAAGTTCTATTCAAGTTCTGTTATTATATCATTATAGGCCAGTTGCTCCATAAAACTGAAATAATTACAGAACTTGAATAGAACTCACACAGAACGTGAAAATTAACTTAAAATATTTGATGGATCTTTCAATTTTTTCGAAAAAACCCGTCAAGGAATTTAGAAATTTGGATAGTTGCAACGAACGGCACCATCTTAGCTACCAAAAAATTAGTTTATGCGTCATAAAAAGTGTATAAGACTTACTAAAACTCTATATAGATCGTTATGTAATAAAATAAAATTGAAAATAAAAATAAAATTGAATACTCACTGGAAGACGAAGATAATACTAAAAAATCTATGTGAAACACCAAATAGAACACGACAAAGAAAAGCAAAAAGGCAACGGTCGCAACTAAGAATCGATCTTAGAATCTCTTTCAGCCATTGGGACACATATTTTTACGTAATTTTTGTTAATCTCGCATTTCAAATTCAGAATTAACAATATTATCTTTCAACTAAATTTTACTGATACCCTTTTTATTTTTCTGTGCTTGTTCTGTTTTATGTTTCATTTAGATTTGTTAGTATTATCTTCTTCAATTATATATTACATTAATGATTATAAAGAGTCATTCCAACTAAATTGTAAATTATATTGGTTCAATATTTTACTGATCAAATATCAGGCGGTAAAGTTCAGTAGACAATAATAAATAACTTTACATATTTTCACGAAAATCTTAACTGTTTTCCATTTTATAAGGGAATTCATGAATTTTTTGTTTATCATAAAAATACATCACTAGGTGCAAACACAACAGAAAAAAATAGCATGGTGTTTACTTTCTACTAAATCCATTGAAAATCGACCACAAATAATTTTAAATTTTGCGAAAGATTTTAAGGTGAACTTACTTATGTAGATTCCCGGGGATTAGGAGAAAGACTTTAATTTGAATTTGAGGCAAAAATACTTAACTGAATTCAAAAATGATTATTTTAGATAAAAAATTTAGCAAATATCCAAAGAATTCAGTTTTTTTGATAAAATATTTATTAAATTAGTTAATGATATTTATTAAAAATTGTTACCCTCATAAACCACATTCCCTTATCTGACATTTTTTTCCATCATCATAAATAGATCCCGCAATATTTGGTCAAATTACTGGCAAATTGCTGGTCAATCCAAGGAAACCTGCTATGCATCAATACAAAGGACAATTCCATCAAAACCGTGGTTTCAACAATTCCCCATTTCTCCAAAAAAAGAAATTTCCTTACATATTCGAATGAGAATCGGACATCGTTCATTCTGTGGCCAAGTTGGAACTTTAGATCACATATGTTTTGGTTGTCCCTCTCTAAACAAATATCCTCTCTTCTATTCTATTAAGCGTTATCTAAAATTGCCTCCCCTCCATTCATCATATTATCATCTCTTCTAAGTCCGAACACGACTCTAATCTTCCATATATTTTGAAATTTATTAATTTATAAAAAAATAATATATAAATTACCCTTTCCTTTCTCCATACTTTTAAATGATAGCCTAGAATACCCTCGAGGGGTGAAAAACAATTGTCTTTATTTTATAATTTTAAATATCTATCTTCTTCTATCTTCTTTACAAAGATAAATAAAAATGAATCGCCTAAATATATGTACGCGCATAACTTCCAAACGACTTCACCAAATTGGAAATAATTTTTTTTATTGTGTTCGTTATTGACGGGACAAGGTTTGTATAAAAGAAGCGGTGAGCTCTGACTTAATGAAATTTGTATAACAAAAATTTCAATTTGTGGCACGCGAGCTGTTTGAAAACTGAATGTACCGGGGGGCTGAATGTAAGAAATGCGGGAGGGGGGAGGGGAACTCGAGAGGGGGGTTCACGGGGCAGGGGAAGTTGGAGGGGGAACGCGTGAGGGGAAGGGGACGCGGGAGAGGAGGGGGAGGCGAAAGGGGAATAGGACGAATGGGAAAGGTTACGCAGGGAGGAATATTTTTTTATTAAGTGGCACAGCAACGCATGCCGAGAACCAGCAAGCACATGCTCGTACTAAATATTTGCTATAACTTTTGATTAGAAAATAATTTTCAATTCGGTTTAAAGTATTTTGACCTAAAATCCAAATTTAAATTTTGTATAAAAAACTGCGCAGCCGTTCCGAGAATATTAATGATTTTTTCCCAGAAAATTCAATATGATATCCTTTCATGAGACTTGACGTATTATTCTGAGAATCATCTTTTATTTCGCCACGATCAAACAAAAGTAATACATTTTGCGATACTGCTTAGGTAATCTAATGATTTTTTGCTTGTGATGTTATAACACTGCCCACTGAACCGGCAATTTCATTAAGTGATACTACAATGCCCATCGTTTACGCAATGAGACAAATACACTTCAAACGAAGACCAGCCAATCAATACAGTTTCAATTTTCTTCGATAAAATAACGACGTTGAATCTATTGTTATACAATTTCTCCCTCAACGTGTGAAATTTTATGCATCTGTTAATCTACCCTACCACTGGAGCGCTTTTTGCCACTATATGGCACTACTTAAAATACCCCGGATTGCTTTGCTGCCCATTTTGACAAATTTTCCCTTATTTGGAACTAATTATGTAGAAGTTTACAATTTTATAATATTTTTTTTATGAATCCTACGAATATATGATAATCTCAAAAGATAGATGAATTCATTGGCTGTATAGAATTATAATCAGTTTGTATGTGTCCATATTAAAATTTGGAGGTATCATTTTTTTATGTGGGCGGAAAATATTCAAAATGATTACCAAAAAATCACAAGCAATCGGAGAAAAAAGTTTAAAATTGCGCTCTCGCTCCAATAGTTAATGGTTATTTTTCAGTTGTGTAAAATTTGAAACACGTTCAATAAAAAGACCATAATATATACTGATGATTAAAAAAAACGCAAAAATTCACCTCAGTGAGGAAATGAAGTGCAATAAGGTTTGGTACCTCAAAAAAAATAATGTTTCCACGCGAGCGATGGGTATTTCTTTCGTGTTTTCGATTCGGTCATTTGATCTAATAAATATCATACCTCCAAATATTATTAGGAAAACATAATATATGATCTGCTTACTGTGGTGTAAAGCCGTTCACCTAAATTTAGCCCATATTTTTAAGATCATAAAAAAATATTTAAAAATTACAATTTTTTGATAATTTTAATTTTTTAAATTCACTAACCAAAATTTGGGTAGCCATAGCCATCGCTTGAGTGACTAAAACATTGCTAAAAGAAATTGTATCGCTATATCAACTATTCTACAGTGACGAACCTTTTGATGAGGCTATTTAAAATACTGCTAGTTCAAAATTGACAAAATTTTAGTATTACAAGACTGTTAAAATAGACAGGAAATAAAAAATAAAAAAACTATGTTAACGAAAATTAAAATTACGTAAAACTATACAGGATTTGACAGTATGTACCAAAAAATTTTAATCAGCGATTCACAAGTCCGAAAAGTAAATGTCATTTTTCTGCCCGTGATATATTTAAAAAAAAAAAACAAAAAAAGTATATTTTTTAAAACTATTTTGTTTTTCTCTAATTATGCCCACGAATTGCTTGTTGAAATACTTCGGGTAAATGTTATTGCACCCTGTATACTGCACAAGCGCTACTACAATGGCGTAAGCCAAAATACAGGGTGCTAGCTGGTGAAAGAAGTACCTGACATACTTTAGCCAATGATTCCTGACTTTTTGGCATTTAAAAAAAAGTAGACTCCGACAATTTATTTACAGAAAAACATAAGGTTTCAGGAAGTAACGGACAGTGGAGACAAGGAAGGGGATTGGGTAGTTACTCGGCTGAGTGACCAGTGATTCCATTTATATTTTTAACTCAAAATAAGGTCAAGAATCGCTGATGAGAGTAAGTCAGAAACTTTTCTTAGCACCATGTACATCAAACTAGGAAAATGGACTTTAGAGTTTTAACTTTGTATTTGAAAATATTATATTAAATTGAATTCACTGCGTAAATATATTAAAGTAAATTAAGATCGTAGAGAAAGGGATCCTCAGATGGCTTGGGCATGTAGAGCGAAAGAAAGAAGTATGAGAAGTGAAGAAGAATATATGACGCAAATGTGAATGGAAGAAGAAGTCGGCGATGCCGCAAGAAGACATGGCACGATCAAGTGAATTAGATAGGTCCTTGTGTCGGGCCATGTCAAAAGTCAGAATAATAGAAGAGTATGTATGAGACGATGTATGAATGTGAGTGAGGCAAAGAGTGTGTGCCAAGATCGAGTTGTTTGGCGGTCCATTCTCACTGCCTACCCCTGCGGGGAAACGGCTTGATGATTAGTTATTTAAGATCGTAGTAATTGAATTTCAATATGAAAATACTATTATTAATGTTGATGGTAGAATGATAGTATGGTAGAATTCATATTGCTGAAAAAGTGCGTCTAAAAATATTCAATTTTTGCAATAAAACAACATCTTTATTCATATGGCAGTATAGTAGTAAAACTGCTGTTTTATAATAATTCAACGTCAATTTTTTCAACGTCTAACCTTTTTTTTGTAAAGGGTTTAAAAATAATAAAATAATAATGTTTGAGCCGCATAAGATAAAACGCCTTACCATCCAATCTAATGACGCCATCCGTCTCTCCCAGGGAGTTCTTCGCCACACACTTGTAGGATCCAAAGTCCCTTGCGGCCACATTTATTATCTTCAGCATCATGTAGCGGTTATACCCACTGTCCATGGAAACTGTCTGGTACTTATCACCTGAGAAAAAAAAATTACATCGCTATATTTAAATCATCGAACCTCCGACCACGTATCATAAAAGTACTTTTTTCTTTCTTATGATAGTGATTTTATCGGAGCCCGGCGTTAGTAAGAGAAATAATAATTCTTCTCAGTTTGTCTTAAATATTTAGACATAATAGATTACACGAATAAAATTCTAAGAACGAATAAAATTATACGACCAAAAAGCTAATTTTATCTAGTTTCTAAAACAGTATTTTACACCACGTCGGTGTTCTGAAATAATTGGGTTCAAAGTTTTAATTCTGGGAAAGAAATCAAAGATTGAATTTGGTATATAGGTATTTTAGGTCTTCAAATTTTGTAAAGTTCGTTTAGAGATCACGTGATAGTTTTTGAGCAAGTGTTTAAGAATGTTTCCAATATTTCGGCATTATTAAATAAAAAAAGCCAAAGAGGCAATCTTGTATAATTGGATATAAAGTCTCGAATATGGGAAAGAAATCAAAGAATGTTTTCACAATTTCGGTATTATTAACTCAAAACTGCAAATTAGTTATTCTGATATAATTGAATTTAAAGTCTCGATTCGGGGAAAGAAATCAAAGAATGTGTGATATTTTCTTTCTTCAAGTTTGTACAGTTTGTTTAGAGACGTGACAGTTATTTAGCGGGTATTTTCAATATTTTAAAATAAAAGCATTTTTTTTTTCATTTTTAGCTCAAAAATGCAATGTTTTCACTTTGTAGTCTAGACTGGGAGTACCATAAGTTTTTACTAAAAAATAAGAAATATATAGCAATTTTAAAATACAATAGAAACATTATAAACTGAAAAAAAATATTATTGAAAAGCCTGAAGTCATTGATGGGTGCAACAATGAAAAATCACCAACGGTTTCTGTATAACTACTGTAACAACATTCATTAAACTCCTCGAAACTTCCTGGGATATAGTTCATCAAAGTTAAAAAATTATTAAGGTAAGGTGTAATGCAAACCTGATATTATCATGTCGCCTCGCTCCGTGGTCCAGTAATTAATGGAAGCTGGGTATGCTTCAGTGTGACATTCTAAAGCGACATCTTGTCCTAAATATGCTCCTTCCAACTGGTTTGGTATTGACAACATTGGTGGAACTGCAAAAAAAGCCTCATTTTACTCCTTTACCAAAAAAACTTCTTCCTGGGATGAAATAATAGGTGTGCACCTTAAAACACTTATCGTATCTAACATAAGTAGTAAGTATCAGGATGACAGAATAAAGAAAAGATTGCTTACACTGCACCATGAGCATGACTCGTTTGCTGATCGATGGAGGAACTCCATTAGAGGCTATACACAAATAGGCACCCATGTGTAGACGAGACACTTTTGTTATGCAAAGAATTTCTCCATCCACCACGTTTACTGGAAAAAATATAATTGTTAGTTCGAGGGCCTCGTGGAAAATTGCGAAAAAAAAAATACAAATAATTGTCCTCAACTAAATCAAAATCTACTCAAATTATGCTTAGTATAATAATGAAACACTCTGGATGTGTTGTTTCATAAAATTTGAACAACTCATCAAATTTCGATTAACATTCAAGTTCTGTGAAATTTCTAGGACACTGGAGCGACAGCGTATTTTAAAACTTTTTCTCCGTTTGCTCGATATTTTCAGAAGATCTTTTTTTAAATATTTCGCTAACATTATAAAAATCATGCCTTCTAATTTTAACATTGAGACATAAAAACTTATTATAGTGCTTATAAAACTTATTATATGCTTATAGTAAACTTATTATATCCAATGAATTAAACTGTATTTTACCGTTTAACTCATAATCGCACGATCAATAAAAAAATATTAAAAAATCTTTAAATTTATAACCGCGCGAAGCCTGCCTGGTTGTTACTTTGAAACTGCCGTGAGAGATACTTATTCGAGTCAACATATAATATTTTCAATTTCTATATATTGTCTTTGGTATACTTGATAATAAATGGTGTATATCTATGAAAAAAAAAAACTTAATTTTAACCGAAAACAGCTGATCAGAAATTCTTGGTGAACAAAATATTAAAAAAATATATTTTTAACATCGTTATAAAATAGTCTCCGAAGTTCGGATTTCCAACATCGATAGACAAAATAGATAAAACATTTCAATAGCTTCGTTTTAAGTCCAAAATAACAAACGTGGGAGCAACAATTTTTTTTGCCGAATGAAGGAGATAATTGCCTTTTTTATTTAAAATGGCCCCAATAAATGGCAAAAATTGCTGCTGTGGTTAGAGTCCTGTTATTATTGTATAATATCATATAATTTGACGATATTGACATCACTATAAACATAATGTGCTAGGATTTGCATTGCGTCTGGTGGAGGGTTAACTCGTATAGATTGAATAAAAATAAATAATAATGTTGACGTATGGGTGAATATACAAAGTCCAACTCGCTGTCATTAGTCAATAAATATATAACATTTTTTATGCATTTTGTTATGTGATTATATATTATAAAATTTCTAATTCCTCTTTCTGTGTCCACTCAATTTAAATTACATACTCCAAAAGTGAATATGTAAAATAACTCATTAAATCCTCAAAACATCAGTTCCTTGGCATGTCACAATCTTAAAAACGCCTAATGAGTGGTTGTTTAACAAAATATTCCGTATTAATTGTGCATCTTATTATTTTTGTATAGTCTGTAATAATTTTAACAAGAAATTTCACACATTTTGTAAAAATTCTATTATAAAAAAATTAACAACCTCTGTCATCATTTTTACATATCAGTCCTTTGTCTCAAGTTAAAATTTGAAATTCTCACAAAATATTGCCGAACTTTGGTCAACTCATTTGTAGTTTTGAATGTTGGTAGTGTAGTTAGATGCAGAGGGTGCCATATTGACGGCATTCATTACGAGGCCAGTGCTAGCGTCGAGGCTACCGCGTGTTTGTGTGCTGATCCAGTCAAATTTTCAGTAATCTGGTGAGTCTTTATTTCGTCTACTACCTAAGTTTTGTTTTAATTTATGCATGATTACATGTGGCTTGTAAAAATATATCTTTTTAATAATTAAAACTAAGATACAAACATAAATTTCAAGTGTAACCTCAAATTAATGTTCTATTCATCAATACTCTGTCGTCAGTCGGTTGTCTTAAATTTCACCTTGAAATTTCAAATGTCTTTTTTTTATTTTTTTATTTATTTGTTACTATTTAATTACAGATTTGATGAGAATTACAAGATATGATAATGTATATAAATATTTCATCTGTTTGTTCTTAGTCCTCCTCACTAGGTGGTCCTGTGCTGAGGCGGACTGGCAGATTTCTTTGATTTTCCGTTATTTAGTTTCTATGATGTTTTTAATAAATTCTTTAGTATGTCTGCATTAATTTCTTTCACCCATGTTTTGATGTTTTCCTTAAACTTATTTATCTTTTGTATCTTTTTCAAACTTGGAGGAAGGATGTTGTAAAGTTTGGTTGCCAGATATATGTTTCTTTGGCCAAAATTTGTCTAGAATTTTGGAACATCTCGTATATCCTTTTTTGAGGATTGTAACATATCTATTTCGTGAGCAGGTACTGCGCAAAGTAGGTACTGTTTATTGTATATTGATTATTATTTTTTTTCTGATTTTAACTTTTTTGGTTGGCAAAACTGGAAGGAGACCGGAAAGAGGGATTCAGGGAATCATGGCGGAGGACATAACTTAGATTTTGTGCAGGGGGAGTGTTTTTCGGGGCGATTGGGAGGATAAAGTGAGATACTAGTGCTATGTAGCCTAGAAATATTATTTTTAAACGTCACGTGAGTGTGTGACGACTCAAATGGCATTGAAGCCTATTTATTTTGTTTAATCCCTCGCCGGATGCCGCGAGATAGATTAATCCGCGTGCCGAAGTCAATTTAGACCGGAATCCACGGGTGATGTACTGCCCGCAAGGGTTCTTTTGCTGGTGGTTCCTTTGGCCGGTGAGATTTGCTCATGCCGCTTGATGGGTGAGAATCTGCTGTGCCTGTTTTGTTGGGTGGATTCCCTTTATTAATGGAGCGGCTCCTAGACTCTGGTTGGACCCGCCAATATTCCTTTGCTGTTCCTTTGGCCGGTGAGATTGGCTCATGCCGCTTGATGGGTGAGAATCTGCTGTGCCTGTTTTGTTGGGAGGACTCCCTTTAACCGAGCGGCCTCATGACGTGCTGGAAGACGTTTTGGGGATTGCTGTTGTCGTTTGGAGGAGAATCACGACGACGGGACGTATGCGGTATTAATAACTAAACGTAATTTTGATTTAACTCTCTCTCTCCAAATCTATTGATAGATGCTAAAGGTATTTATGTTCTTTTTGATAAGCCTTCTTTGGTATGTTTTCCTTGCAAAGTGCAATAAAATATTATAAATTTCACTAGAAAAATAAGTGTTTCAAATATATTCATGACCTCAAATCCCTGACTCCACCATCCTGAGAAGGATGTTCTTTTGCTCTAGGATAAGCTGTCGGATGACAAAGGTGGGTTACTTGACCTATCTCCGCTGGTGTTACAGGATCTTGTGTCTTGATATTTAAAAAGCCAAAAGATAGTATATTGATGGGATAAAATATGTACTCAAATCAAAAAATATATAAATAATGGTTAAAAAATATCTTAACAAGATAGTGCCAAAAGTTGACCAACTTTTGTATATTCACCAATATATGTACCGTTATCTCCATTGTAGTTGATGTCTTCTCCATCTTCCCTCCTCCACATCACATATGGATCGGGATAACCAGCCGCTTTACAGACCAGCGTTACGTTGCTGGACTCCCGCACAACCAGGTCGGTAGATGTCTTGTTGTCGATTATTGAAGGAGGAACTATTGAAATGAAAATCAAGCATCAATTTAAAACCTTAAATTGATGCTTGCACTAGGTGCCAAAAAATAAATAGTAAAAGCAAATATGTATCGCCAATACCCTAGATAAATACTACGATAATATTTGTACCCTATTACAATTATTTTTAACCTTTATCACATCATGGTTTTTAATATCTTTTCATGAGGCACTTAGATCTTTTGTGTAAAATTAGTAGTGCCATCTGCAAATTCGAAACGAAATTGGCTATAT
The DNA here is from genome assembly GCA_917563855.2 of Limnephilus lunatus. Taxonomy (NCBI): domain Eukaryota; kingdom Metazoa; phylum Arthropoda; class Insecta; order Trichoptera; family Limnephilidae; genus Limnephilus; species Limnephilus lunatus. The sequence continues at coordinate 36,293,413 of OU830601.1, forward strand.
CTCTAATAATAATATGGTTTTTTTATAGAAAATTTAATTTATGATTAAGACCTATATTGAACGTAAAAAAATAATTACATTGTGTATCCTTGCAATACAGTTTTTTCGTTCAGTTAAAACACTCTATCTCAGTTTAACACTTTTGGCACTTAGTGCTGCATTTAATTCAGATATTCAATCTTAGAAAATGAATTTTTTGGTTACTGATTGAAACAAATCTTTTGCAAATGTGGAATAATGAAAAGACTCTAATTATTCATCTATAGTGCCAATGTCCCGCTTTGATGATGGGAACAACGCTAGGATACGTAGGAAGACACAGTGTGGAATCAGGAGACATATCCAAATATCCAATGACAATTCTGGTGAATTTTACAAAGCAACCGGATAACTATAAAAGGAAAGGGGCAAAACGGAAAAATTTAACATTGGGCCCATGGCTATTCAATGTTGACCTGACACACGTACCAACCCCATAACTTACGTAAAACAAATTAATGTTTTGACATATTTTTACTTTGTAGGTCATGTGTTATTAGAGTATAGGCTATTATTGGCACAGGGACAATGACATTATCCTTATTTATTAAGATAATAATTTATTCAATTTGACAATGTGCTCGAATGCCGAGAAACGGATTCCTCAGATCAGGATTTGATATCTGTGTTCTAAAATTGGTTTCGGGATAAAATGGTTTTGAACTTACCAACAACTTGAAGATATCCCTGTCTGGAGCGCATGGGATCAGTGTTGACCTGACACATGTACCAACCCCTGTCCCCCTCCTGCACGCTCTTGATGTGCAGGTACCAGGAGCGGTGGTCATTGTAGGATAAACTGATCCTTGGGTTCTGGGAGATGATGTTATGGTGTATGCTGAGAATGGTTTGTGTGTCCACTTTTACCCAAGCCACCTGGTGGAAAAATTAACCAATTATCAACAAAACGTAAACAAGTTCAACAGACTTCAAAATAATATCTCTTAAATGTTTTATAACATTTCGAATATTTTTTCTAGGAAAAGTCACATCAATGTGTGCCCTAGTAAACAATCTTATTGCTAATAAATTACCATTTTCATTACTGCTATTAGTTGTCAATTTTTTATTGAAAAATCACGATGAAAATGAATGACAAAAATACAAAATACAAAAGCGATTTGAGGGTTTTATTTTCTTGCTATTTTATAAAATTTATTCGTTGCATTATATTAATTTTCTGTGGGAATTTTAACTGTTATATAATTATGTACCTATTTGGTAATATACAGCGAAGAACCTATCACCAAAATAGGTATATTTATGTGGTTACTGTGGTCAACTGAAATATTTTGGTTTGATCTATGGCTACATTCAATGTACATGGATGCATTTTTTTCTAATTGACTAAGCGTAGCAAAGTCCTGATTTACCACGACCATTTGGCATTTCGTCTGCCTGTAAATTTGTTTTTACGTTCCGGTTCCGGTTCAATATGGTGACCGTGTTGGATAATACCTTATCGTGGTTCCTACTATGAGCTGACTAATCGGAATATTCAATTTTATTTATTCATTTACGTACTTAGGGCTTTCAAAAGTGCAATAAAATTACGTAACATTATTATTTATTTATTTAATATCAACGGTATAAATATATCATAAACACTGATTACCAGTCAAGAAATCGTAGTTCAATAAGAAATAATAAAAAAGAGTATAGCAGTGTACAATATAATTATATTAAATCATCATATTTAATCTGAATTATGTGGATGAGATTCTCAACTCAATTTATTCCTATCAGCACTATGGTAAACAATGGAATATTAAAAAAATAGATAGTAACAAAATAAATAAATCTGATACTCTTAGTGAAAAATACAAAAAAGAGATAAAAAAATTAACATTAAAAGAAAAATAAGGTGCATTTGGTAAATCTATATATATATAAATCTCGTGTCACGGTGTTTGTGTTCGCACTCTTCCGAAACGGCTCGACCGATTTTTATGATTTTTTTATGTATATTTGGTAGGTATGAGAATAGGTCGTAAAGTATATTTCATACCGCTAGGTGATTAGGAAGTGCCTTTTCCTCCACACAGCATCTCAGATGACATGACACCCTGAGGGAAAAAAATCCCTCAGGGCCTCCTGTGTTGAGTTAATGTAAAAAAAAATACTTTTATGACATTTTTTTTGTATTTTATTTTTATTTGGCATTAAGTAACCAATAACTCCAAATTTTCACCCTCCCTCCCATTTTTAATCGCGATTTTAGTATTTTTGTATGAACAAATTTAACCGTCGTTCGTATTTCAAACAGAACGAAATTATTTATATTGTTGAATGGCAGATGGCGCTACGTCCGCCTCATCCAACTTTCATCCACACACACATAAGTCATTTTTTTTCACTTAACATATATATATAAATATATATACATATATTTATATTAGAGAAACAAAATGAAAGAAGTTTCTGATATAAATTTTAGAATGGAATAAATGAAAATATCAACGGAACTGAATTCATTTCCAAGCCCATGTAACCTTTGGACCGGGATGAACAAATAAATAATGTGAAGAAATAGTTGGTTTTCGACGAATACAAAAAGAACAACCTGGAAGTCTCGTTTTACGTGTTGGTGCTCGGAACGTCATTAGCTTTGTTAAGTCAGGTGTATCCATTGAGTCATTTACTAATTTGTATAAAAATACCAAATTGCTGTTAACATTTGGAATCTCATAATAACACTCCTTATGCATTTGCATTATTTGAATTTAAACCGAATCGCCAACTTGCGATAAGGTTTAAATTTTCGCTTAACATCAGTGGCCCGCTTGATATGCAAAAAATTACATCGCCGGTTTTTTTTTTTTGTACTTTTTGCCCAACTTCCTTCCTTCTTGTCGTCACATCTCACCAAGGGGTAAGGTGAACGTAAAAAAAAACCAGCCACAAATATTTTAATGTTTTAAGATCATTGTCTAAAAAACTTAATTTTCCACATTATATAATAAACAAAAACCGAAAAGGGATTCGTCAGTGGTATAATGTCTGAGGTTGTTCATTTATAACAGAAAGCCGAATTCATTTATAAGACTTGTGTTGTACATCAAGTGACGCGACAGACCTACCAACTATCAGCATGTGACAGCTGTAGTACCAACATATCAGATACATACCAAGTAGGAGATATTTAACTTTAAAGCAGGTTTTATAAGTCGGACACTTTATTTTTTTCTGGGCTTATAAAAAGACTTCTCAAAAACATGTTCGGTTATTCCAAAGGCTAAGATAATACGTTTTACGTGCAGTATTTAAATAAAGCATCTAACATATTTTTAAGCGGATCCAAATTTCAAATCAAAAACCAAGATATACAATATTTAGTACTCTTTCGCCTTAAATAAAATATTAGAAACATGCTTTTTTGGAAGCGATGTTCTCTGTTCACAGAACTTCTAGTATAATATTAAAACCCATTTCACAAGTAAGCAAAACGTTCGGCGTGGAGACATTTTGACGCGGGATCTGGCGCCGGGCCATTCGCACCGAGCTAAGACGCCTTTTTGCTCCAAACGCGCTGTCAGTTGTCAGTTCTGCATTTTAAGTATGCACGATGCTTACGTTTTTATCATGGAGTTGCGAGCTAAAGAACGGTCGGAAGAAAGAACGGTCGGAATAGCCAAATGAATAAATTATATCGGATATCCGACAAATAATGTACATTAAATATGAATAAATAATTTACTATGAAGCACATTTGAGATCACAAATGAATATCGCGTTTGGACAGGGACAACCGTTTTACTACATAATTTATGCATACAGGGTCCATGTTACAAAATTATCACGAGTCAAAAGTAGAAATAATCCTTCGTTGGCTATAAATAATGGCTTTTAGAAAGTGGCTGAAAAGATTCGTCAAGGTTTCTTCGTCGATTCTCTAAAAAAAACGTTTAAAAAAATGGCTTTTGATGGGATGGTCCCATAGTAAGGAACCCTTGCACAGCGCGGATGTAAACTATGCAACCTGAAGTTTAAGTTTAGACTTACGGAATTCAATATCTACTTCGTTTGTGTGAAACAATAAGGTCCACTGAGAATGACCGGCCATCACAACAGTTTAAAACAGGTCGATTCATATACAATTATATTATCAAAAATATTAATTTCAGTTATCTGTAGGTCTTATTCAATGAATTCAAATTTGCTTTGAATTTAACTGTCATTTTCAAAATTGGAACTGATTGTGTGAACCAGTATTGGAATATTTTAAATAGAAGATTAATTTAATTGTAATTCTAAATTATAACTGATTTGTCGAGAAATTACATTATCCCGTGATTTTTCACAGATTTTCAGACATACCAATTTCAATTTTCTGTGCGTGCGTAATTTAGTCCAGCGTGAAATTTGATAAACAAATTTGCTTTGAACCTTAGTGTCATTCTCAAAATTGGAATAAGTTGTGTGAAGAATTCAGACAAGCAATTAAGTATTATTTTATTAAGTATTTCAAAAACTGGACTGTCAGTAATCAAGAATTCAAACCATCCAATGACTTTTTTTGGATTTGCCCTAGTTTTCCGTATCCGTACGAATTGCTAAATTAGGCTATCCTATCAGCCAATGACGACGATTAAGTTCCACAAAAATTGAACCGCGTTACAAATACCCTTATGCGAATGAAACTAAAGCAATAAATCATTTTGGCATATAACGCTTTCTGGTGGATATCATTTCAAAGGGCCAATCAACCCGGCCTTGCCACACACTCTTTGCCTCGTTCGCATTCATACATCGTCTCATACATACTCTTCTATTATTCTGACTCTTGTCATAGCCCGACTCAAATTATCTGATTCACTTAATCATGCCATGTCTTCCACGGGCGTCTACGACTTCTTTTACTATTCATATTTGTGTCATATATTCTTTTTATGTTACTTTCTTACATGCCCAAACCATCATGCTCTACATGCCCAAACCATCAGAGGGTCCCTTTCTTAATCTTAATCATTATGCCTACATCAGCTTTGCATTCTTTGCGGATCTTCACATTTCTCACTCGATCATAAACGGTTTTACAAACATACGCCTCAGGGATTTCATTTCAACAGCACTCATACTTTCATCACTACTACTTTCATCCTTCCTCTGCCAGTTCCATGCCTCAATGCCATATATCACTGAAGGTACCAGAACTCCATTGTGGACTGCTATCTTCGCTTCTTTTGACAGTTTTTATTATTAGCGCCGATGGCATTCAGTCCTCCATTAATGGAGTTACCTGCATTTACCCTTTTTTCAATAATATCTCTAATGGCCTTCCCATCTCTTGTAAAACATAGGTACTACACAAATCATCAACCTGATCTAAGTATTCATTATTCGCAACTATATTGCACACTGTGTTCGTACTCAGATTGATATGAATTAAGATAAAATTAAAATCGAAGTTGATTATTTATATAAACATCTTTGTCTGTCACTCTGAATAAGAAAGCGGATAAAGAGAAAAATCTGCCTGACGCGTAATTCTGGGATGACAAATGAAAATAAAACAATCTGCAACGGTTACTGGTTAGCTCCCGCCATTACAAAACTTGGCAAAGAATCTGAAGATGGCAGTAAAACCAACTCCACGTCGGCCATTAAATTTCATTTCCGAAAATTTGCTCACCGAACTTTTCTTAACTTCTTAATTTAATTGCTGGAATGAATATCTCTGTAAGTGTTTCACAATCTTCTTACCATTCTAAGTGATGGTGTTAAATTGGAAAGAATGAGCGGATCTTACTGGGAAGAGGAAACTTAAGAGATAATAAAATTTAGGTTTTTCTAAATTCATGAAATACAATTTAAAGCTTTTTAAAAATTATAACTGTATATAATATGAAGATATGTAGAGGCTCTCAAAATCGCCCTAGTGAAACAGTAACGCTTTAAATTGATTAAGTCGTGTAGATGGGTGATTCTGTATCTTTTGCGATAGCATAACGCATGTTTAATCGTCCGTACATGACACATTTTGACAGTTTTCCTAACTGCGGTTGGTTGGGCGTTTAGACAATTCATAGCTACACTTACCTGCATACATTTACGTATATCATAGACTCTGTGCTTGTAGCTTGATTGTCACATATTCCTTATCTATCCATCCCTATAATTTTCCTTTCCTACCCATCCCTATGTACCTGTTATTTTGTTACCATAACAATCAGTGTTCGTCAATCGCAATTCGCTGCGTGAACAGCTATAATATTCCGCTTTCCGCATCCTCAAACTGAATCCGCATACCGCAGATATATAAGAGCATGAATAAACCAGCCAAGATAGCAGAGAAAGTGCATTCTTTCTACTTGTACAGTGGTCTTTCACATACATCTCAAAACACATACAAGGTTCTCCGACATCCGCAGAAACACACAAAACACACATCAGCGGTATCCCATATAGCGCTAACGAGTTAAATACTGCATTTGTTTTAAGACACCAACTCTTAGTTACCTACGCCAACGTCAGAGATGATGGCGCGTTTGCCGAATAATCCTCGTTAAGAGATGTTAGTGTGAGAAAATTTGCGAATCGAATGTCATCGCTTACAAACATCAAAATAATAAGAAAAACGGATGGTCATTTACAAACGCCTATTAGGCTTATATGTAAGTAATTGTAATAGCTAATAAATGGAATTCGTTGTTTTAAGTGGGAAATTAATCCACACCGACTGATTGACATCGACGGCACACGTTAGGCGTAGACAAGCCATTGAAAGCCATAGAAAATGACAGAATTTTGACAGCCGATAACGCACAATGGACGCCTTCCGACATCCGACGGGTTTTGCAATTTTGTCTTTATTGTCTGGTAACGCTGACTTGACATAAAATATACAGAATCCCTCCCCCCCCCCCCCTCCCAACTACTCTCTAGCGCTATACTAAATGAAATACACACACTTTTCAAACAACTCGTGCGCCAACTATTGTAATTTTTTAAAACAAATTTTATAAGCCAGAGCTCATCACTATGTATAGAAACTGTCGCTAGCGTGGGCACAATAACTCGTCTATGGTATAGGAAGAATAAGTGTCAAACGAAAAAACATTGCCTAATTTTAAATATATAGCAACGGTCCCGAAGAACAATGTCGGATGTGCGATTTTGAATTTTTGCAGTAGAGCTTTTTAAAGTATCGTTTCTGCATGTTTACTGTTTTTGGTATGTAGTTTGGTTTTGATCTTTGATACTTCGTCTCGTTTCATTAAAAAATCCGAAAATACAGACTTTTAAATCAACAACATATGCCAATAAATAAGCCAACAGAATAATTTTCAATTTCGATAGATTTGTTGTTACATACTAAGACAACTTTTTTATCCTGACGAAAGCGAGATTCTTCCAAAACCGGTACAAATTGAAAATAAATTTTCCTTCAATTTGCTTTTGTAATTAGAGAAATTAATGTCCTTAAACAAAGTCGTAAAAATACAAAGTCTTTGAATCTAAAATCACAAACAATGAAAGCAAAATAATAACAACGACATTTTTTCTTACTTCCTTGTTATATCCATGTTCTGTAAATAAATATGTATCCAAGTACTACGTTCACAAAGTTCAGAAATTCATGACTCGTCGGACAAAGTTGTCCGTATTTTAAACTGCATTGAAAAGTCGACAACATTGTTTTATTCATATGTTGCAGCTGAATAGTAATGCATTTCTTGGGAATCTCTTTGAAATGGGATTTTCCTGTTATTCAGAGCAAATATATAGAGAGTTAACCCATAAGGTTGGTTTGTTTCTATCGAAGCAAACGATTGGTTCTGGTAACTTGGATTGGACTATATCTATAAGAACAGTATTTTGTGCTTGGCTTCTTTATGGTCAGTATTTCCTAAAGGAAAAATAACTTCAATTTTCCAATAAAAACTTCGTAAATTTTATGTAGGTATTCACTTTATCAAAAATTTCGCGCATTGCAAATCATGTATAAAAATACATCGAAGAAGAATCAGCTCTTCTATTCCTAATATCAATGTTACATAATTACGGTTTTGAGCCGCTTGATTACAGATTTATTGGTAAATTGATAAAGAATAAAACCACAATGTTGTATTTAAATACTTACGAATCCTCACCGCTAGCTCATTCGGTAGATTATCGTGTTTGCAGTCCGCTCGGGTACTTGATTCAGAACAATCATCGCTTCATTGGTAGAATTAATACAGGTAAGGCGTAATAAATTAAAAGATTGATTGTCGCTTTAAATACTGAAGAATTTATGTATGCTTCTACGCTTCTAGGAAAAAGCTTGTATCTCTTTGTGAACGGAAAGTTAATGATTTTAAACCAAAATAAAAGGAATGAATTGATAACATAATTAAATAAGGCTTACGTACGTTATCTAGCACGGGTTACATCTGCAGAGCTGGCTCCTCGTCATAAAACATCACTGAATTTATTTTAATCTATAAACACAAAAAACTGTTGTGATATTAAGGATCCGAGCAAACCATGAAGGTGTCGTGACCGACCCCTAGGGAAGCTAAAACCAGAAGAGCCGGGAGAGCGCCCGAAGCCTTTCGGCTCCGTTACTTACCCCCTCCCACCGAAATCTGGGCCAATCAAGACAACGTCGGTGTCTCAAACATTACAAAAAATAATACTGAATTTAGTACCTAGCGCAAATCATCGTACAGGGGTTGGAAGTAAAGATTCAAGAAAGTACTTCATAACATCAATCTAAGAACCAATGTATTTACCATCTACCTATTAGATGCCTTTATAATTATCGTAACATTGTCTATTCACGGTTACGGCGCCGTGACGGCAAAAAAGCAATAAACATACGTTCTTTATCATTAATGCTGCCGCTCTTTTTTACGAATAAAAAGTGTAATATTGTAAAAAAAACTATTGACCAATAAACGTTTTTGTTATAATTATTATTTAATAAAGCTGAGACAAAAGATGAAAAACGCAAAATGCGTGTGTCTGTTTCTTCCAAAGTACTCCTTTTTTTTCCTTTGAAGGAAACAGATATATCATATTCCGTCTCGGCCACGGCGAATCGCGTTTCATTTTCTTTATGAGGGAGATTTATGATAATGATTTTATGTCTTCTTTAAGGGATGCAGACATATGTTCATCGTTTTTCTCATTTTCGACTGTAGATATTTAATGTGTTAGAAAGAGCTGCAGCATTATAAAGGGTTTTCCAATAAGATGTGTTATTTTGATATTGTGATTTAACACCTTGCGACTTCTTCCTTTGGGGCCACGTGAAAGAGAAGGTCTACGCCAACAGCCCAGCGTCGATTCAAGACCGGAATTCGTGAGGCTATCGAGGACGTAGGGCAGCCACTTTGCGATTCTGTTATGGAAAATTTCATGAAAAGGATGTGGTCCTGTAAGCGTGGTCGTGGTGGTCATTTGCCTGATGTTATTTTCTACTATTAACGGCATACCTTCCTCTTTATAATGAAATAAACATACGATCATTTATATAAAATAATGGCATTTTTTTAATATCAAAATAACACCTCTTATTGGAAAACCCTTTATTTAGCAAAACCACCAGTGCATTGACATTTGACGTTATTGAATGTTTGGAATTCACTAACGCTTCAATATTATCGTTGTAACTAAGTATATTCCATACTTTTAAAATTATTAATTATTAATTTTTCAATTCGGATATTCAATTAGAAAGATATCACGAGTTTAAAAATGTTAATATTAGAAAAAGGTTTCGGCTACGGGCCGGGCGGGAGAGGAGTCAAGAAATGAAGTGCCAGGGGGGTTGGCGGGATGGGGTAGCGGGAGAGCGGTGGCGGGGAAGGTGGAAGTGGAACGCTGGAGGGGAACGCACGGGAAAGGACATGCAAGGAGTAACATTTTATGTATTTGAATATGGCATTGCAACGCATACCGGGAAACAGCTAGTATCAAATAAATGTGTTATAAAACTCATATCAAATCAATTAAATGACTTATAAAACTCATGTTATGTCAATTAAAATTATATCAATTGATAAGCCCGGATTGCCAAACTAATATAGAAAAAAATTCGGAGATCATTTTTCTGGCTCTATTTTGTTTTTTCTTCATAAATTGAAAATTTGTTTAAAAGATACATTCACTTTAATTTTAAGTTAACAAGAAGAAATATATGAACACTGCACGTAGAGTAGAGCAACAACAAAATCATAGCGTCAAACGCAGTAGGTACCATGAAGTTACCAATGTCGAAACAGACGTATTTGACACATCAATTCAAAGGCTCATAAATATTTAATAATATAGAACCCTTAAAGTTTCGAGTCGTAAAGTTACATACGACAGTTTTATTCGTGATCATTCCACAATTTAGGTTAACGGTTCAACAAGTGAATACTTAAAAGAAATTCTTATGTCCACCTTTTAAATCTAACCGTTAAACATATCTATCTACAAAATTTCATGTGGGCCGACGTATTTTATTATCAGGTCCTCTCAAATTCATATTTGATGGCTGAATCTGCTTGTCAAATAACGACGTGGAGATCGTTAAATATCAAAGTATACGAACCTACCTAAAAGTTCTTTGACCAAACGTAGTCTAGACTTTAGACTTTAGAATCATGCAATATATAGCTTTATTTGGTTCAGGTATTTCAGTCATCAAAGCTGAGATTTATGAAATACATATTTTATGAAATTTTAATGTTTGCTATTATTTTATCTATAACTATTTATGATAATCTATCAACAATAGGTATTTAATATAATGGGCAGGTTTATTCGCAGTAGTGAATCGATTGAGTCGAATTCACCTAGTCTTTGTGAATTTCCTCATTTTTAAAAATTTGTTAAAATTAATTCAAAAATTCTCGCCCAACTGATGGTTTGCCTGCACTATGCGCTAATTCCAAATAAAAAAGTTTGAAGCATTGAGGATTGAATATGTTTCTGATTAACTTGCGCCCTGCGGACCCAGTAAAGACAGAGTCATTTTTTAGACTCTTATTTTCCATGAAGTGGAGAATCAATTAAATTTTCAGAATTTGAATTTAATATTCTATATAAAAGTAGAACGACGTCGTATGCGCCTCGCAATTTTTATCTCACATGGGTGTTTAAAATATTACCTGGATATTATAGACTTAGAGGCCTTGTATTTTCTCGGTAGAGAAAAACTTGTTACCTAAAAAAGTCTACTAAAATTATATGTATTTTTTGCAACATCAACGTCATCACCAGCCCGAGTCTCACCTGCGATAGCCTGGTATACATACGTGTCTGTTTATGTATTTTATGGGAAAGAGTCGACCATGTCATTTTGCTTGGAAATCCTCCGCATTCGCTTTTTGGTAATAAGGAAACCCATGGAAAAATCTTATCCAGGAGAAACAGAATCGACCTTCAGTACATCAGTATAATGATGTCCTGAGTTGTGAGGTGTCTGTTTGTGTCTGTGTTTATGTCAATATATATTTATAGGAAAATAAAGAATAAACATATGTGTAAATACATATTATGAGATATTATATAAGGATTGGGAAGCCAAGAGATGATGAATTACCTACTTCAATACGACTCTTCAACGTGATACGATAGTGAATACGACTTTGCAACGTCACAACTGAATTAATACACAACTTTTTTCATTGAATTAGAAAATTCTGACCAGTGGAGCCAGTCCCGAGTTTACCACAAGGGCATGAGTGGCACGAACCGACGAGCCCCCGAGCAGAGAGGGCCACGGAAATATTATATTTTTATTGCTTTCCTGTATTTTTTGGCTTTAAAAAAAGGGTCCCTAAATTTAGTAACCCCCCTTCCACTACTAAAATGACAGGTCCCTAAACTCTGTATGCTTAGGGGTCCCCTCACAGCTTAAGACTGTCTAGTAGGTACCTAGTAGAGAGATTGATACTCTCAGCCTAGCTCTGGTGAAAGACTACCATTCAAAATCGAAAAGTGAATCGAAATCTTTATCCGCGTTTGGCAGTCAGGTACTTTCCAACCCACTTTTAATCACATCTTCTTCCCCTCCCCACTCCCATCAGCACATAATATCATACCCCAATATTTGAGAATGCCATAGACTCTCTAGGTTCGATGTGGTAATTTTCATATTTTGGTGTTATTAGCATGTTGGTAATCTATGTATTTGTCCATAGATTATTAATACAACAATGGCGTATCAATTTGCAATCAATTTTCACATTCATTAATCACCTAAATTTGGCGTTGATCCACAGTTATTAATGAGTGGGTAGTTTCAATTTATCTAATGATTGTTTTTGTGTTAATTGGTAGAACGCCATTAAATTGTTTAAATTTAATTTAAGTTAAATTTAATAATATGATTATTAACTTCTGCATTTATTTTACTTTTATTTTTTGACATCTGTTTAGGCTTACAAGGCCATTTTAAAACTGTCATCTCAGTCTTCACAGAAATTAAACTAAAATACTTGCAGAACTAATAACATCATTAAATTTAATAAAAATTTAAAAAATACAATTTATGTTTTTTTACTGATTTCTATGTATTGTTATCAAGTTTATTGTGTAGAACTTCATTTTATTTTTTTATTTCGTATATAGTTTATTCAATTATATTATTATTCAATCTATTAAAACAGTTTATTATAAATAAATTCTGTTTCGCCCTCTCAAGGCATTTTCAAAATGTGGTTGTACCACTTATGGAGGATGTATTTATATCATTTCTAGACAGGTACTATGATGAAAAAATGGATTACTTTTATTTTTATTACAAGGGCCCTTATTAATTTCCAAGTAAAATGACTGAAAATATTAAGGGTTCTTTTAAAGTTTAAGTTAAGTTAGGTTTCCCAATTAATGGATTGTTTAAATTTGACTGAAGGTCGTTATTAAAAATTAAAAAAAAAAAAAAAAAAATTATCTATTTTTCAATCATTTTCAAGATTTGTGAGAAATTATAATATAACATAATTTACTCTTGTCAGAAATGTGTCAATAAGGTTTAAATTTTATTCACATTAAATTTAAGAACGACTTTTTGATGTGGTTTAAGTAAAAAATAACGTTTAGAGATAAGACAGTATTATGATAAGACCGGTCAGCGGTTGAGTGGGCATAGCGCTTGGGTCCCACCCGGGCGTCGCATGTTCGATTCCTCGGCTGGCTAAGTCCTCCATCACAACACAAGCAACATTTTCGGCTTTCTGTGGTGGTAGTAGGAGATTTTCAAACATTGTTGGGTTATTCGTAACCCGGGAATGTTTGTCTTTCTTTTTAAAAAAAATTTAAAAAAAAAAAAAAATGTTTTTCATCCGTTTTTATCAGATCTTTTGGTTTTGATTTATATAAGAAAATCAAATAAAATAATTTGATTAATTGCCTATCATAAAAGGAGAGACGCCACACTCGTCATAGAAAGAAATCAAGTGTAATAGTTCAAGGCTGTCAATTATTATGAGAAAAATGACAGTTTCTAAGTGTTATAGTAGATACAGAGATTGATGACAGTAAGTTAATAATTAATTTTGCGAGTTATTACTTTCGAATACAATGACTTAGTAAGCTTTTATTTTTATTTTTAACTTTTATGAGTAAAAACTCAAATTATAATATTTGATTAAATGAAGACAATATTAGCGAAACTCTATCTAAATCTGAAGACAGAAAAATCAGAAAAAGATATTGGTTCCACTGGGACTCGAACACAGATACCTTAGCATTCATGGCCATTCATAGATAGCATTTAGTTTGGGTCGAATCTAGCAATCATATATAAAGATAGCAGCCAATAATATGCGCGTTAAGAAAAAAGAAGATAGTGTTGGTAGTTCTTAGTCAAAGTATGATACAGTTAAAAGTGATCGAATTAGAAATGGGTTCCCTAGCTCAATCGGTAGAGTAGTTGGCCATGAATGCTAAGGTATCTGGGTTCGAGTCCCAGTGGAACCAATATCTTTTTTCTGATTTTTCTGTCTTCAGATTTTGATTGAGTGTGGCTAATATTGTCTTCGTTTAATTAACTTATTAAGTTACTTGATAAGTCATTCTTGATTTATTTTAACAATAATTTGTTGGGATATTTTCACAAAAATGTCGCTATTAAATTGTAATTAAAACTTAAATATTTATTTTAATGACGAAAAAAAATAATTACTTTTTTTTATGTGCACAAAGTCTCCCAACTGATCCCGTCTGAGGACAGTGGGACTAGGAGACGGGGAAGAGGAAAGTGGGGAAGTCTTGGCTATTCATATCTGGTCACCAAACACGGCTTAAGCCATTTCAAGCAACGTTTCAATTCTGAACGGTTTTCTTACACACGGCCGATACTGAGTGTATCTTCCACTACTAAAATTAACAAAAGATTACATTTCATTTATGTTACTTGTTTACGTTACCTTGAATGTTCTCAGGTTATCCACGACACAAGCCAGCAGAGCATCTCTGCCTACCGATACGGTGACATTTGGGATCGGTTCAGCAAAGCGAGGAAATAGAGATTCTGAAACAAAAGAAAAAAAAACGAAATCAGCATAAACATCACCAATTTGGGAGGTGGGTTCCATTTATTGGATAAGCAACACCCCTGCCATAGAAATGCACTGGTGCCCGGGTGCACGAGGTTTGTCTGGGTCTTGGCGGCCGATGCATTTGTCCACCTACAACGTGGAAGGTCGGATTGGAGGAGACTGGTTGAGGGAGATATTTTGACCTCTTCAGCAGGACTCTCTCGACCTGAAAATGGAGTGATGGATTCATACGTCCGTCACTCCTGGACACGTTGAACCACAGATTCCTACAAACATATCTTACCTTTTTCTTTCCCAACCCTCTCTCTCCTTTGCATAGAAGACCCTCAACAGAGCATCCCCAATGATGAAAAAACCCTGAGAAAATGTAATTTTTCCGCGGGGCCGCGTGTGGATAGTAAAAAAAAACTCACCACCTGTCAGAGAGGTTTAATTCAGATATATCTACTATCTACAACAAATCCATCTGTAGATATGTGCGAATATTTTATCCTATTTTTTTTTAAATGCACAATGATTAATATAATAATAAAACATATCTAATAATTCCGATCCAGCCCATTGATATTTTGTCTAATAGAAAATAATTATTGTTAAATAAAAATTTCAAAATTGATATTTCGCAAATAAAAATTCTATTTTAGAAAAAAATTAAGTTATAGAAATAGAAATTTATTTTAAGTACCTACTCCCTTTATTAGTATTTTATTCATATTTGAATCCAGAGTAACCTAAAAAAATAAGAAAATGACAGTCCACTTCAAACGCTATGCTTTATAGCAACGTTATGCTTTTTGTTCGGAGAATAAACATTTTTAGAGATATGTAGATATTAACTACGACGCCAAAAAAGTACTCTTTTTAATCACAACAAAGCACTCTTTTTAAGCCTAAAATTTAAAAAAAAAAACATTGTTTCCAAGGTTACAGTTTGTTTGACGTTTGCAATAACCCGATTTTGTTAGGGACAGAAAATGTATGATACATTATTTCATAACGCCACAGCTCATTCATAACGCCAGAGCTTACCAATAAATAAAGCCGTTGTTACTCGCAAATAATGTAGCTTTCGATTAGTGAAAGAATTTTTAAATTCCATTTGATATTTATTGCGTGAAAGAGTAAGGACCATCCATACAAACTTTCGCATTTATAATATTAGTAAGATTATTTTATTTGGAAACGAAAAAAGTCTTCAAGGACAAATTGAATAGAGAAAATCATTTATTTTGAACAGAACGAAACAAAGAAAAAGTTACTGAAAGTAGACGAAAGAAAAGAAAAGAAATGTAGGAAATAGTTGTGGTAGGACTTTGTTATTTTCTCTATTACTCGTAATATCGTCTCCAGGCGAGGGGTGAAAAAACTGGTAAAAATAATATTTTCGTCAGTTGGTTCTAAAAATGTAACCTTTTCAAACTATGGTATATGTTTGGCATATATTCATGACGAAAACATATTGACAATCCTTGTAGCGTTCATTGAAGGCGTTGAACAATAAGATTATTTTTATCTAGGTATCATACACAGGCAGATTTAGCCCAGCTAGGCTAAATATAGCTCGAATATTCATTTATCATATTTTTCAATTGACGTTTCGATGACTGAGTTTTAGTCATATGTTTTGGTAAAAGATTTATCATTGCGAAATTACGTGGATTTGATTTTCAGTCTAAATCGTACAAGTATTATAATTTACATTAAATTATATTTATTTAATCATTGAAAAGGGAGATTATACTTATAAATTTACTCCATTAATGGAGTTACCTACATTTACCCTTCTTTCAAGATCTCTAACAGCCTTCCCGTTTCTCGCAAACATAGGTACCTACTTCCCAAAGTTTTTTTTTCGTTATTTGTTGTTGGGGTGTTATGCCATGTTGCGCTACCTCCTTTTTTATCCAACTTTTTGGACAACGTTATAGTGTCCATCATCAGGGCATTTATTTATTTCATTATTTTAATACTACATTTGATTACAGTAATGACGTATTGCCCATCTCACTAGGTGTGAAACTCCTGTGTTGCATTGGCAATTAACAGATCGGTTATTATATAGGTTTTTGTTTATTTAACATTATGGAAATGATAGTTTAAAAAAATCCAGTTGATAAAATGAAAATTAATAAAAAAAACATTATTCAATTCAAGCATGACTGTAGAAGATTAAGTAAAAATAATGTTGAAGCAATTAAATTTCAATTTGACAAAAAGGCATTTGATAAATGATAATCAAAAAGGCAATTGAAACTTAATCAAATGTACATAGTATGTACACATATACATACATACAGTAGGCGTAAATGTAAATATGTTATGAAATACTCCTGATAGATGATTTTATTGGAGGTAATTAATGATTTTACTTTTAAATAAACTTTTGGTTTGCGGGTTTTCTAATGTCAGTAGGTGGAGAATTGAACAGCTTTGTAGCAATAGGTATATTTAAAACTTATTTGCTCATAAGTGGTTTGACAAACCGGTATGTTAAAAGATTTTACATATGATTCTTTTAAGGCTCTAGTGCTTATTTGTTCTTCAAACATGTGCGTATTTTAAAATTGATGAAGCAGGATATTTTTTTAAACAATTTTTTCAAATCAGAAACAATTAGTGTCTTAAATGTCAGTGCTTGTCTTCAATGGGACTTTAAGAATAACCTTCATAATTAGTTTTTTAATCTTGGCTAAAGGCTCCAGGAAAATATTTGTAGCCTTTCCCCAGCTGATAATACCATATTCAAGTCATGATTATATAAGAGCACAAAAGATTGTTCAAGAGTACAAAGGTAGGTATAAAAACTGCACTTATTTAATAACTATTTCTGAGCTAGTTTCCAGTAACAAGAAGATACGTTACAGGTTACAGCTGTGAAGTTTGTGGCTTTGTTGTGAAATTAAAAGCTTTTTGATGTTCGAAATGTTAAAATTTTTTGTTTTGTCTGTATTCAGGGTTAATATGCTAGCATCAAGTCAATTTTTAACAATACGAAAGCCATTTTCTGCAATTTTAAAGACTTCATTCCAAGATTTGGCGTAAAATAGCAAAACCGTATCATCGTCAAAAGTGGTGATTTGTCCACAAATTTGAAGCTTGCTAAGATCATTAATATATGTATTTTAAGAATAGTAAGGGTCCGAGGATGCTACCTTGTGGAACGCCACAAACCGTTTTTTGGGGACGACTATAGGTACAATTTATTTTAGCACATTGCTTTCGATCAGTTAGATAACTATGAAAAAATTGTAGGACTGTATCTGATATTCCTATCCTCTTAAATACAAATATATAATGAATACATTATGTATTTATCTTGTTACTAATGATGTTTCATATAGAAATATTATGCTGTTTACCTATTTTTCTCCGAAACAATCAATTTTTTTTGTAACAAAAACTTTTTCAATATGATCCCATTCGTCGACAATACGCGTTGTGTCTTATTGTGAGGGTTGCAGAAGCTTTTACGATCTGACGTCTCAAAGGGAGCCGCCGTGCCATGTGTGCCTTGTGACCCGTCGCGTCAAAAATCACAGGATATTGGAAATCATCACTGTCGAAATGGAGGTAAAAAATCATAGCACACAAACAATTTTTGATGTGAAACTTCTATAGCCCCGCTGTGATTTAGATTTCGGGTGAAACGGGAATAATGATTACTGCACTTGCATAAACTGCGCTCATTACAATTAGGATGTCACTTTTAAAGACTCCTATCGGTTGAGATATGAAATGGAAATTACGCTAGGTATGGCTCATTGGTCGCTTTGATTACGACCTCACTTTTCAAGTATTGGTTGAGATTGTTTCGGAAAAGTTTCGCTTCTGCCGCGTGTAAACTGCACTCGATTTTTTTTTATTTTTAAATAACATTTCTGATGTTTTCAGTTTTTTTAAGTGAAATCTTCTTTAGGATCATTGTGATTTGAAACTCGATGAAACGAAAAAGCGATACTAAATAGAGACAACCATATACATATATCTATAGGATTTAGCCTGCGAGAGAATGAGATAGCAATCAAATATTTATTTAATTCACTGGTACTCAGTTCCAATATAATAGGATAAATCCAAGGTTCCACGCAAGTCTCCTTTAGTCTAGTGGTATTATAAAACGCCTGACGGACCTTAGCGGCCAAACATTCAGCGGACCAATAATAGAATCTTATGATATCAAAAAAAAACAGTAAATTCAATATACAATATTCAAACCACTCCAAAATGAACTGGCACAGAAACACAAAAGAAAGCGACTCCGAAAAAGAAAACACAAATAATAATAATGACCAAATGTATAATAAAAGGTGCATTGGAATTCGACGACAAAAATACGGAAAAAAATCATCCTTCACATTGATAAAAAAGTGCTTCGTTGTTTCCCCACTCTTGTCTACTTTAGTTTGCTGATTTCACTTCTACCACGTGTGAATTGTATACACTCTGATTTTTTCATATGAATATCGCACAAGAATCCCAACTGCTCCCGTCTGTAGCCAGTGGTATTATGGCATTCCGAATTGGAGTATGTTGTGAGGCTGAAGGTAGTGGAAATGGTTAGAAGATGGGTAAGAGGAAGGTGGGAAAGTACATGGCTATTCAAATCTAGTAACCAAACACGGCTAAAGCCATTTCAAGCAACATTTCAATTCTGAATGGTGTTCTTACACCAGGCGAGAACGTGCCGCAGATACCTATACTACAAGCATCTATATATTATTTTAAATGAATAAATTTTGTGATAACCCAAATCAATAAAATAAAATTTACTCACTTGCGTACGCTGGGATTCGAAACCACGATCTTTGGATTGCTATCCAAGAGCCTTACTCCTCGACCATGGAGGCCATTAAAAATTACTTTCTTCGATAATTTTATATTTTAATAGTGTTTCAAAAAGGGAAAGAAAAACCTTAACAAGACGCAGCTCCCGAGATAAATAGTATTTGGAAACCGCTTGCCGAAAAGTCAAAGGAAAAAAATCACTTGGAAAGAAAATCACAATCGCCTCACTATGTCATATTATCCATCGGACGGTTAAAATACATAATACTATTTTTTAACTTTAACATCCCGCGCTAGATGAAAGCGGGTGTTAGAAAATATCCCTTCAGCCCACATGAAATTTCGCCACGTAGCATTTAAAAATGTTCCATAATCCAATCTAACAGAGCCTTTCAAATTTTAATTTTATAAACATCACATTTTGCATCACACGCCGCGCCGGCTGAAAAAAAAACTTTGTCTACACATAGAATAAAGAAAGAATTAAATTCCTCCAAACGTAATTTTCGTATCATATTTTCCTTTTAAATATTCTTGTGTAAAGAAAATTCAATTTTAACACAATTTAACTTCAGAAAGATGAAAAGTGAATATTTGAAACACGTTTAAACGACGATTCTGCAGATTTTCCCATTTACAAGCAATGCGTGGATGAGATTTTTTTTTTTAATATTCTTGAATATTTTTGTGGTTTAAAAGATTATCAAGTTCAGAACGGAATAGAGAATACAAATATCAATAATGTGTTTAATTTGTATTTTTAATTTCACATTTTATCAATATAAAATGATTTAAAGATTGTTGTAAATGGTTATCGCCGGAGAACGTAGACGCAGTTTTGTATAAAAATGGTGTAGTTACTTAATTCCCGGTAGTAAGCATTAAATAAGAAGAAGATGGAGAGATATGTAAATACGAATGATAGAGGAAGCACGTTTATATTACATACGATAATAATTAAGTGAAATTTGTGAAAATTTGTGATTAATAAAACACAACTCGTTTAAAATAGAGCAAAAATCTCGTAAGTTAGCATTTAAAGAAACTCTTTGAATTTTTTAATACTTGTAATTTGTAAATTCACAAAAAAAAACGTGTTTATAATAATTTTCATAAAATTGCCCTTTCGGCGTGGCAAATGAATATATATTATCTTCAAGAATACATTTTTTTTTAAACTTTAAAACTTAAAGTGTTATAAATTGGTAAGTATGTTATAAATTGGTAGAAATTAGGAATACTGAATCTTAACTAAATAATATATTTTCGGGTGTGATATACCTACCTACGCAACTGTCCAATAACAATTCAACAAGGTGGCAAATAGCACATCTTAAAAATGATATACAGTTATTAAAAGCGGTGAAAGTAACCTATTTAACCTTGTTTTTTTCAATGTTTTTTTAAATTATGACTTTTGAAAAGTATGTTTTGAAAAAAAAAA
Organism: Limnephilus lunatus; assembly: GCA_917563855.2. NCBI lineage: Eukaryota > Metazoa > Arthropoda > Insecta > Trichoptera > Limnephilidae > Limnephilus > Limnephilus lunatus. The sequence continues at coordinate 36,314,161 of OU830601.1, forward strand.
TCCGAGAGTAAAATGCATATAAACTATTTACGCATTGTTTCAAACATTTTATTATTTATTGTTTAAAACATTAACAGAACCTTAAAAATTATTATATTAATGAAAAAGCCATTAGGATTTGCCTACATATTAACACTACAATTTAAAAAAAAATCAAAGCACGCCTATATAAATTTAGCTGTTACTATATGCTACTAGTGAAATAACAGTAATAATAATAATCAAAATAAAATGTAGAACGTAGTTTGAGTAATACAAACAGTATTTTTGCTCCACAAAGGAGGCCCTCAGGAAAATAATTTCCCTCAGGGCCTATGTCATCTTAGGGGATGCTATGTGTAGGATCTTTTTACGAAAAGCAAGAAGAGGAAGCTCTGGGAAGTAAAAGCGCACGAGGGGTGGGTAGGAATTTGGAAGTCAGTGTATCCGGGGGTGACAGACATATTATGAATATGTGGTGCAAGGCGATGAGTCGAGAGAGCCAGGTGGAGAAGTCAAAAGGCTTCCCTCAATCAGTCTCTCTCGATCCAGCCCGCCACCATCAGGTGGGCAGAAGAATCCACCGCCAAGATCTGGACAAACTTCACCCCGCAAACCCGGGCACCCCTGATATTCATTAAATGTAGCGAACCTGAGGTGACCTATGGCAGAGGTATTGGTTATCCAATAAATGGATCCCGGGGCGTTGATACCCCGAAATTATAGAACAGAGAAAGAGAAAAAAGAAAGAAAATAAATTAGGTTATATGTTTATGTTAAATGTTATTCAAAAAATATAATCCAGCATTTGCTAATTTCAAGAGACCAAAGCGCACTCTTCACAAGTTTTAGCAAAAACTGATTTAAATGTTGTACTGTTAAGAATCGATAAACCGAATAAAAACATAATTAACCTCCTTGCAAAACTTTCGCAAGATCCCTTAAAGCCTTTAAACACCTAATATATTTTATATATTTTAGAAGCTCGCAAACTTGATAGTTTTTCGTGTCTGCTTTTAAAGCAGAATTTCTGCATGATTGATCGACTCTGTAAAATAATTTGCGTTTTCAACATTCATTAGAATTCAGCAGAATCTGGCCATACTAACAGAGAACGGCTCTTTGGATCTGTGCGGAGCTTTGAATATTCATAGTCAGTAATAATATTATTCAACGGCAGTTATTTAATTCACTGGAAGAGCCCTACGGTGGTCATGAAATGAAATGGGGCAAATATTTACCTGTTGTTTATCTTTCACATCCAAATAATATAATAACTAAGATAACCAGGCGTAATGATCATATTCGTAAATTCATTTTTATTTTACTTAATGAGGAAAACCTCAAAATGAAATATTTAATGAATGAATACCTTATTAGTGTATTGTCTAATATTGCCACTAATCTTCTTAATATACAAAACAAAGTCTAGTTAGTTACACCATTTATAACTTGAGAACGGCTGAACCGATATTTATGATCTTTAATTTGTTGGATTTGTCTCTGCCCCGAATAGCATAATAGCTATTAAAACATCGGAAAAATTCACGAAAAAAAAAATTAACACCAAAATTCTTTTCCTCGTACTTGAAAGAGCCGAAGCATTATTGAGATAAGTTTAATAATGAATAGTGAGTGAATTCCAAAAATTCAAAACGTCAAATGTCAATGCGCTGATTGTTTAGCTTTTGTTCTTAAACATATCATGCTATTTTTATTATTTATTTTATTCATTGAAAGTTTTTTTTTTTATTACATAGATTGGGGATTTTTCGACCAGCATGCTAGGCACATGCCCGTGTTGTGGTGGTCGATTTTCTATACAGTAGGTACATCTACATATATGCAATATAAAGAATGTGCAAAAATAGAAAATATATACATCAAATAATATAATATTAAAGAATATTATAGAATACAAAATAATATAAAAGAATTTAAATTTAAAAGAGTTAGAAAGAATGTAAATATAAAAGAATATGAAATGTATGAAACATTGAAATCATATAACGAAAGAATACAAAAGTGTGTATTTATAAAATATATAAAATCAAAGAGAATACTATATGGTAAGAAAAAAAGAAAGGATTTTTATTATATTGCAAATATAAATGTGCGTGGTTTTATTGGTAGGTATATTATTTTAAACAAATTTTTGTACAATTAAATGTTAGTCTTTATGTATCCAAGTCCGGCGAATTACACTGTACAGTTAGTATGTAAGTACCAAGAGTTCATGTTTCAGTCCGACGAATAGTAAATTATTATTATTGTTACCATGGTTTATTATCCTCTTTCTTACGAATAAATGTCAACAGTCAAAAATGAGACAAACGGTGAACGAACGTCTGCACCCCTCCGAAGGAAAAATACAGTAATTATATTAAATCTCCCTCACACATAGAAAGAAAATGGAACGCCATGCCCGTAAGTAAGTGGAAAAGTAAGAAAATTTCAAAAAATAGAAATCCGTACACAACGTTACAACTGAAACTGATAATTGCTTCATTGTGTAAACGTTTTACTCATTAAGTTTAATAAAAATAAATATTTGTCGTAGACTTGCAGAATAGTTAATAAATGTCGCATATTAAATAAAAAATGATCCATTTATCCAAGACACTATCTAGGTAGCATTTAGTTCAAGATGAATCTTGCAATCATAATTAAAGAGAGTCAATAAAAAAATATGATAATGTTGGTAGTTCTTAGTCTAAGTATGATAAATTTGACAGAAGGGGATAGGGCCCCATTAGCTCATTGGTAGAACACCGTCCCAGCAAGGCTAAGGAACTGGATTCCTACATGCGGCCTATCTTTTTCTGACTTTTCTGTTTCAAAATTTCGATTGAGAATCGCTAATATTGACTTCATTAATTAAATATGTTAAATTGATACGACGTTTATCGCATCAACTACTCAAGGCTAGATTGCCAAATTTCCTAAATTTTGTGTTCATTTTGAAGATATTTGGTACCTATATCTTATTTTTATAGTATTCAAGCTTGCATGCAAGGCTAGTTTAATTACACTTGTCCAAAAAAATACCTACTAAATAACAAATTTCACAAATTTAGATTTATTGGAAGAGTAAATTATTTTAATGATGTGTTTCGGTATCTCCTCACTTAACATTTGCATACGATGCAGCTTTGTCTGGTAACAGCTCAAATTTAAAACGTTGTTTTAAATTACTTATACTTTGTTTTAGCAACAAACTAGATCAAAAGTAAGTTTTATATTCTTTTCTGTTCACTCTTTTCTTCCAGGTTCTCAAAGCTTCCCCATTAAATTAGTTAAAGCGATAGGTTGGAAATTCCTCGTCAGAAAATGTAATTTATAGTAACTATTTAATAGTGATAATAATTTTTCTCCCTTTGGTGCCTTTTCCTATAGGAAGTTTGGAAGATTGATTGATTGCAGGACAATCTTCACCCTACAACTGAAACAATAAGAAATCTTCCACTTACGAGATAAATTCACAATACATTTAACAAATCCTGTAACAATTCATAACAACATAATGTGATGTACAGGTTAGTCATGTAGTTTCAACATCCTTCAATTGATTTCGTTAGCATAGTTAGTTATTCGTAGTTTGGTCAGATAAGTATTATTTGAGAAGAGTATCATCAATCACCATTCGTGTCTAATCTGTTAGTCGGGCAGACACCATCAGTTTCACAGACCGCAGCGGACGAATGACTTCCTCCTAAAATGCGCCTAGAGTAAGGACGTCCAGTCCAGTTAAATATTTATTATAATCTTGACGATAATGTCAATAAAGCAACTTGTAATCACAATGAACCTCGATCATATTTGGAAGTTTCCCAACATATTTCAAGACTTAATCATTGGAATCAACAATTACTACAAATTGGTTTTTGGCAAAAATATCAGGTTACCTTTATATTATTTCCAAATTTTGTTCTTGTATTTTTATAAAAATTATGTCATTTTCAGTACCACCATAGCCAAAACGTGAAGTTCGTACCAATGTCTGAGCATAACAATTTTGCAGAGCGGTTTTTTTCATTATAAATGGTGTATCATTAATCATATTTGTTTGATGTTTTAAATTAATTATTACAACCCTGGGGTAATTAGGTTAGCGGGGGTTAATTTGTAAGGGATGTAAATCTCTTTTACGAAATAGAATGTACTCCCTCGCTTATTTACGTACTACCACAGAGGTACCTACGCGAATAGTTTAACATTTATGCCTTGGGGCTCAATTTCAGCATGTAATAATGTTCGTATGAGTTTATAAACGGTGGATTACTCATATTTATTTATTTATTGTTGTTATACGCCCATAGAGGCTTTTACATATATTATAAAATAATTTTTAAGTTATCGAAGATTACATGTAAACAGAATTTATAACAAAAGTTATAAAAGTGGAAAATTTTAAGATTATACAAGTAGTTTTTGAAGAATATAGCGTAAAACCGTGAAATATTTTAAACAATATAATATTTGACAATAACATAGAACAAAACATACCTAATATAAAACATTACAATAACAAATCAAATCGTTAAATATATTATACCAACGTTACAATAATTTGTAGGATTCCACAAAGTTTTGGTTTAAATTGTATTTTAGATTATAAAGGGAATCAGAGAATATATCTACAATACCATTAAACTTGTTGCCTAAATCATGCATCCTATTGGTAAGTGAGTGTGATTGATAGTTAGGTGTGTATGTGTTGCAAAAGAATGTTATATTTTATCTAGTTTTCCTTGTCGGTACATGGATTTTAATAGTAGCAACGATGGCAGGGCTGTCAATTAGGTTGTTCATGACTCCGTATAATAAAATTAGGTCTGAAATGATGTAAATATATTTTTGTTTCTATTCTAGACAGAGGGCAAAAAAACAAACATTCCAGACAACAAATGAACTTGACCATTTTTTTTAATTCGTACCACCGAACCAACACTTTGTTCTATTGTTTCAATGGAAGATGTTACGAGGTCTCCTGAGGTAAAATGGGTCTCCTTAAGACCCAGGTTTACTCCCTCCTTTCCACAAAAATACCCTCCACACAACATCCCCAAAGATGGTATTCGGAAAATATTTTCCTCAGGGCCTTGGGTGCGGAGTTAACATAAAAAAACCACAAATCTATTTGTTCGGTTTTTTTTTTATTTTTTTTTATTAGTGACTATTTAGTTACAGGTTTGATGACAATTACAAGATATGATGATATATATAAATATTTAATCCGTTTGTTCTTAGTCCTCCTCACTAGGTGGTCCTGTGCTGAGGCGGACTGGTAGATTTCTTTGATTTTCTGTTATTTAGTTTCTATGATGTTTTTAATACATTCTCTAGTATGTCTGAATTAATTTCTTTCACCCATGTTTTGATTTTTTCCTTAAACTTATTTATCTTTTCTATCTTTTTCAGACTTGGAGGAAGGATGTTGTAAAGTTTAGTTGCAAGATATATGTGGTTTCTTTGGCCAAAACTTGTCTTGAATTTTGGAACATCTCGTATATTCTTTTTTGAGGCTCTTGTGTCATGTATCCGAGTTTCATTAGGAGATTTTCTGTTTTTAAAATGATGTATAAGAATATTCTTGGCATATATTTGTTTTAAATTAAGAACGTCAAAACACTTAAAAATATCTTTTGAGGGGGTTCTGATGGGTAATTTTAGTATGGTTTTTATAATGCTCTTCTGAGCAATATCTAAGTGGTTAATATGATTGGCTGTAGCAGATCCCCATACTAGAATTCCGTACTCAAGACGGGAATGACATAAGGCATAAAATACTTTTTTTATTTCTTTCCTAGGTAGTATGTTTCTTAGGTTTTTAAAGAAATATACAAGTCTCGTGAGCTTTTTAGTGATTCCATTTATGTGTATGTCCCATCTAAGGTTTTCGTCTATTTCCACTCCTAGATATTTAATACTTTTTGCCTTTGTTATAATAGGGCAAGAGCAATGTGACTAATTGTTTTGACACTCGTGCAATTTGAGAGTGTATTCTTTACCCGGTTGACCTCTTGAGTTTATTGAAAAGACTAGATAATTAGTTTTAATTACATTGAGCGTAAGATAGTTCATCCAAAGCCAATTTTGAAGTACAGTTAGTCCATGTTCAGCCTCTTTATAAGTGTCCATCCAGTCCTTTTCGTGGAATAACATAACAGTGTCATCGGCAAAACTAATTATGTTTCCATTGATGGGAAGTTTGGTAATTTCATTTATGTAGATGAGAAATAAGATTGGTCCCAAGACACTTCCTTGAGGGACGCCGTAGTTTATTCATCAGTAAATTTAGAGGAGTGCCAGATATGCCAATTTTTTAAAGTTTTGATTCAATTTTTTTAATTTTCGGAGCAACTTTAAGGACTCATAAAAATCTCTTTTTTTTTACACAAATACCGCACAAGAGTTCCAACTGCTCCCGTCTGGAGCCAGTGAGACTATGGCATCCCCGATTGGGGGTATGTTGTGAGGCTGAAGGTAGTGGGGTGGGGAAGGAGATGGGGAAAAGGAAGAGGGAAGTACCTGGCTATTCAGATCTGGTCACCAAACACGGCTAAAAGCCATTTCAAGCAACGTTTCAATTCTGAACGGTGGTCTTACACCAGGGCGATACCTACAGAGAATATCTTCCACATATATATTGTTTTAAATGAATGAATTGTGATATAACACAAATTAATCAAATAAAATTTATTTGCCACGCCGGGATTCGATTCCGCCACCTTCGGTTTGAGAGTCAAGAGCCTTACCCCGCTGGACTACAATTATTTCATCACCTTTCCAAAACAGTTTTTAGTTTTCAAAAGCATTCAGAAATACTCCATTTATTTGGATTTTATTGTAAAACGAAAATATTTCGACCCTCTGACTAAATACGGTCCATACCTGAGGGGTTAACTTAATGACAGCAAACGCTTTTGACCACTCGGCTACTAACTGATTAAATACAAAGTTCGAATTCAAACTCATGAATGAGTAAGTGAGTCCCCGTAGTATTTCAAAATATAACAACAATTCCCATACTATTCATTACCTACTATTCAAAATTCAATACAGGTGATGATAATAAATAAAGCTTTTTTTATTTCAGTGAGTTCAGTAATAAAGCGATACTGGTTATGTCTGTAATTCCACATTTCTATTTTAGATCATATTTATCAACGCTTGTACGAGAAATTTGCTCCAGACGAGGTAAAATATTATACGCAGTGGCGTACTGAACGCATGGATTAACTCGGCAAACCTTGGGGGGCATGACAAAATGCTTAATTTTACAATCATTTTCAAGTTTTCACTACACGCTTAATTTTATTTTCTCTTCTAAATGTCCCAGTTTCTTTAATTGGTAGAAAGCTGTAGAACATTAGTGAAATCTAAAAATTTTGTCTACGCGTTAATTTTATTCAGTTCTAACTAATAACGTTACCTACTGTAGTAATGTAATGTAATGTTAATATCTCACACAAACTTACCCTAGATAACGAGTTATGAATATTTTATTGACTGTTTATTATTATTTTTTTACTGTTTACTATTATGTTTCCATTTCAAGATGGTGGCCGTTTTGGATACTGTCTTATTATACCACCAGATTTCGTTTAAGTGTGGATCCTTCTATGAGCTGTCAAATCAGAATAATCAATATTATGGTACCTACCTACTACTCTGAAAATTTTTTAAAAAAAATCGTCATCGAGATAATGACGTATCAAAATGTCTAATTACGGAGGCTGTTGAAATTCATAAAAATCCCATTACTATTAATAGAGATAACGGAGCTTAGCTCAATAGTTTTTGGTATCCGGTAATTGACGGCTACACCAAAGCCAATCGCAGAAAATCATTATGAATTATAATTATACTGTAATATCTACAAGTGGAGGAATGGAGATAGCAACACGATATCTAAGACACTATATAAAGAGGTAAGATTTGTTTGTTTGTTTTTTTGCATTGAATAGGTTCCGAAACTACTTAACCGATTTGAAAAATTCTTTGATTCGTGGGAAGCTACACTATTCCCGGGTGACAAAAGCTATATTACATTTTCAAAAAAATTAGAAATCTTTACTAAAACTCCCATAATGTAGCCCAATGTGTAAAAAAAATACCTAAAATATTATTTGTATCGCGTGCGCTGCGAAAACTATTAATGATAGAATAAAATAATGTACTATGACTTTGCAGAAAACATCATTATTTACAAAAAGTTTCGCGACAGTATATGTCTAACTATCATAGTTATGCCGCAATAAGTGTTCTTTTATTTTAAAAATTTAATTGAAATGCCGCCGCTAGAGAAGGCTCTTTATTTGTATCTTGGTATTAATCCTTATCAAAATAAATTACTTTATATTCAAGACTGCTTCATTACCTTTATACAACTTTTTTAATTATTCAATTCGGACATCCGATTCGAAAGATATCACGATTTTAAAAATGTAAGTATTAGAAAAAAATTGCGCGGTCGCCGGTCACCCCGCTCGGCTAGCTAGGCAACATCTTATGCGATCTAGGCGTCACTGGGATACGGGCCGTACGGGAGGGGAGTCAATGTCAAAAAGATGGAAGGGGAACGCAGATGGGAAAAGGGACGCATGAGAATATCCATTAATTTATTTCTTTTAATGGTATAGCAACGCATGCCGGGAACCAGCTAGTCGCATATAAAATAATTTACCGCTATCAATTACACATCTCCCTGTTGATGGACACTACAATACTGTCCGAAACGCTGGCTAAAGAAGGGATAGCGAAACACGGCATAATAGCCCAAAAGATAATTAAATAATCCTTTAGGCCATGAAAATAAAAAAAATCATATCCAATGTAATAATAATAATAATAATAATTGGACAATTTGTAGAGCGCCGTTTTTGTGAAAAATCACCTCAAGGGCGCTAATATAAGACATGTTTATGTTTTTTTCATGTTAATATGGCACAGCTCGGAACCAGTCAGACCGTGTAAGAAGATAATGAAGAATAAATGGGTTCATTCTATTCACCGCCATTTCAAGTAAGAGGTAATGGTCATTAACCATGGTGATAACAGTATCTAAGACTCAAAGAGTAATTTTTCGAAATTCCCTGAGAAGGGATGTGTCGCGATTAAAGTTTGCCAAGGGCATAGCGGTGTGTCGTTGCTCCACTGGCAATACATTCCGTGGTACCCTCTGTTAAGGAATTATATTAGCTAAGGTTATTTATAAAGTGGTATCGTGACTATTAATTATCACATTAATTAACATAATTAGGCGTACTTGCCCGGGGGCTTAACCTTTGACATAGCGATAATAATCTGTATATAAATCAATATATATGTTCGCTTCTATATATGTGAGTTGTCTATGCATTGCTATTTTAAGAATAGTGTATGTTTGAAACTTTTAAAATACCTTCCTTCCGCCCTCTCGAACGTTTCTGGATTATTACAACCACAAGACAATACATATGAAAAGTTTTTATTGTTCATTACAAAAACTCTTAAGAAACTTTCAAAAATGTCATAATTTGAGAGTGACATTTTGCAAACCATCAAATGTTAAATGAAAAATCAATTTTCGAGTAAACTTTATTAATGAATTTAATCGAAGTACTGACCTATGGTAATAACCAAAATCGAATACTTTGAATCTAATCAAAAATTTTATTTATTTTAAACAGGTACTTATGTTTGGTACAAAATTTGATTGATTGTTTTTATAATATACAAAAATGATTGTTGGAAATATGTTAAAAATGACACATCGTAAAAAAAAATTGCAATAGGTGGCACGCGAGCTGTTTGAAAATCGAAATTCACCGGTACTGAATATATTGAACGCTGGAGAGGGGTTCGCGGGAGGGGGGTTCATGGGATAGGGGAGAGGAAGGTGGAGGGAGAACGCGTGAGGGGAAAGGGATATGGAAGAGGAAGGGGAGGCGGAAGAGGAAAGGGACAAATGGGAAAAGACACGCAGGGAGAAAAAAATCTTTTTTGTGGCATTGCAACACATGCCGGGAACTCAGTAGTAAATAATAATAATAATAATACGAGTATTTTGATGATTTGCATAGCGCTGTTTTTCTGTAAAATAACCTCAAGGGTACTGTACAAATTTATAATATATTTATACAATTCTCTATCTTATTTGTAACTATAGACCAGACAAACTATCATAATAATTTATGGCTAATAGATTGCACCCACCGGTTCGACGATCACTAAATACAAAACTGTATGTACAATGTATTTGACCAATTAACGTGGTGCTGCGTTAAAATGTACATACTGTTTTATTATTTATTTAGATTCTGTACATGCATACCATTTCAATAATATATTTATCAATTTAACGACGAATGCTCAAATTTTTAAAGAGTTCGAGTTTTAGTCTTTGACCACCTATCACCTCATAAAACGAAATAAGTCATTAGATTTTTTATGATTTTTATTTGAACTTATAAAATGTAATATAGAGGCTTTTCTACGAGGAAAAAATAAAAGAGTAGGAAATGAGAAAAACAAAATATAAACGGAGGTAGGTATTTTAATATTCGCAAAGCCAACATTTAATGAAAAAACGGTAAATAAAATCCCTCGTGATTTTTCAAATTAAAAGGCAACGGAATATGAAAGAAAACCCGAACAGCAAACTGCACTATGGGAATATAAGGTAAACATGGATTCAATTAAGTTCCGGAAAAGTTTCTACTTTTATAGTAGAAAGAAGTCTTTAAAACAGAAAAGCCTTTTAAGATGTATTACTGACGTACAATCCATCCACACAACTCACAATAAAAAAACATGAAAATAGACCTCACACAAAAAAATGCATTCATTTAACCATTACATTAAAGTGTTCCATTAAAATGGCAGCACCCTTTTTATAAATTTTCAATCCTACTTAAAAGATTTGTTTGTAAGGGATAATATCTTAATGCTGATCATTACGAAAAGCATGATGATAAGCAAAAGCTTTTTTTCTTCAAAAAGTTCAAAGCTTTTCATGAAATCATTTTTTTGCAGCGCATTGAAAGAATTATTTTTATGCTATGGGGCGAATAGTACAGTTCCTTTTTATGGTCAGTATTTCACTACGTCATCTCCGCCAGGCCCACCTTTAATCTAGCAATGTAAACAGGGGCCGAAGGTTATATTTCTTCACGGGGGCAGTTTGTCAATGCGAGTTGAAGCTTTGATATTTCCCTGCATCTTTATAATTGCAGACTTATATTGGGTATATTTACTTTGCTGGGTAGTATTTTATGAAATCTGGAATTTCCAAAATACCAGAAAAGACATTTAAATATTATTATTTGGAACATTTAACGGTATATATCAAAAATGATTTTCACTTTTTGAGAAATCATGTTAAATATTGTTTATGAAAGAAAAACTAAGAGAAGATAACTGCTATACAATATATCAATACCTATGTATGTTAGGTGATTTTGTCGTACATTTTTTTCGTATATTTGAGGCCACCAATTTTCAATTTGGGAGGCGGGTATGGGGAATTTATTGGACTACAAAAACCGGTGTCATAGGTCACCCCAAGTGGTTGGCTGCGTTTAATGATTTAGCAAGGATGCCCGGGTTCATGGTGTGAGGTTTGTCAAGGTCTTGGCGGCGGATGCGTTTGTTCACCTACTGCGTGGCGGGCCGGATCGGAAGAGGCCGATTGGCTTTTGATTTTTCCAGCTGGACTCTCTTGCTCATTGCCTAGCACCGCAATGGGAGGAATGGATCCATACTCCGTCACTCCTCATACCCTTTTCCTTCCGAGAACTTCCGCTACCTAAAAATACCCTCTCGCAGCATCCCAAAAGATGACATAGGCCCTGAGAGAAATGGTTTTCCGCATGACCTCCTGTGTGGAGCTATCGTAAAAAAAAGAAACATATAATATGGAATGGAATTCTCTTGGAATGCAATGGCTGAAAACTGCAGCTATAATCATCACCACGACTAGGTCAAGATACCACATGGCAGAACAGATGTTCTAGTACAGCAAAGCAAGATAAGAGTGATGGAAGTAATAAGATAATGGATAATTTTGGAAGTAACACTAGCCACCCAATCGTAAATGTGTAACTGAGTGAGTTTAGCTGTGTACACACACAGCTATAATATCGTAGATTGGCGTATTTCGGCATATCGCTCGCCGTACATTCCCAATTGGAATATATGGCGAGCCATATGCTGACATACGTCTAAACTAACTAACTAACCATTACGCCGTTTCGCCGCAGGGGTAGGCAGAGAGGACGGACCGCCAAAAAACTCGGTCTTGGCACACACTTTTTGCCTCACTCACATTCATACATTGTCTTCTATTATTCTGACTTTTGACATGGCCCGACTCAAATACGAAAAAATATGTCAAGCCACGTATATTATAGCTGTGTATGTACACAGCATTATTGGTGTATAATTGATGTGATTACCAATAACCTAGCTTACGTTCCTGGCTTTGCCCGTGTTGTGTCTATAATTGTTTCGATTCATTAAACTTTTCTTTTATTTTTCAATTTATTTCTTAATTTTTATTTAGTATGTTTAATTGTCTGTTTCAAAAAAAAAGTATTTTATTCCTATTTAAAATTTTAAATGTATGACTACCACAATACTGGCATTATTAGCCTAGTGTGGTAGCAAAAAAAAACATAAAAGTTTTATCCCGGAACTTCATTTAAATGATTACCTAAATGGCTTTTTAATTATAACCTAATTAGGTGACTTGCTTATTTTTCTTCTCATTATATATTTCAATCATCTATTTTGACGTTTTTTTTCTTACTTTAAGAATTCTTAACGAAAACGATGTTCTTTAAAATGTAAATATTTGCAGCCGGTAAAGTGTTCTTTTCATGAAATTTCCGAGAGTAAATTTTGATGAATGTGCTCGTTCATGAAAGTAATTAAACTTGTTGATATTTTCAAATTAATACAACTTTATTAAACGTATATATATATATATATATATATATATATATATATACTCGTATATATGTTTTTAATATGCTTAATGAATAAAACCTCAACATGTAATATTTAATTATTCAATATAATATGAGCGACACTCACTTAAAAATTTGAAACCGAAAAATCAAATAAAGTTAAATATTTATTCATGATTTGCAGAAGCGTCAATAGATGTCGCAAATTAAAATAATAATGGATATATTTATCCAAGACACTAGCTGGATTGCATTTAATTCGGGAAGAATCTTGCAATCATATTAAACGTATATATATATATATATATATATATATATATATATATATACTCGTATATATGTTTTTAATATGCTTAATGAATAAAACCTCAACATGTAATATTTAATTATTCAATATAATATGAGCGACACTCACTTAAAAATTTGAAACCGAAAAATCAAATAAAGTTAAATATTTATTCATGATTTGCAGAAGCGTCAATAGATGTCGCAAATTAAAATAATAATGGATATATTTATCCAAGACACTAGCTGGATTGCATTTAATTCGGGAAGAATCTTGCAATCATACATGAAGACTGACGGCGGGCGCGGTCGAGGGGTAAGGCTCCTGACTCCCAATCCGAAGGTCGCGGGATAGAATCCCGGCATGGGTAAATACATTTTATTTGATTGATTTGTGTTATTTCAGAATTAATTCATTTAAAATAATATAATATAGTATTTGCGGCACGTTCTAGAGTGGAAGATACTATCAGTATCACCCTGGTGCAAGACTACCATTCAGAATTGAAACGTTGCTTGAAATGGCTTTAGCCGTGTTTGGTAACCAGATCTGATCTCGGTGATAGCCAGGTACCTCCCAACCTTCTTCTTCACCATCTCCATCTCCTTCCCCTCTCCACTACCTTCAGCCTCACAACATACCCCAATTTGGGATTCCATTGTCTCACTAGCTCCAGACGGGAGCAGCTGGGACTCTTGTGAGATTTACGTATAAAAAAAAGATAGCAGCCAACATAAATATGCATTGTTGGTAGTTCTTAGTCGAAGTATTTCACAATTAAATATGACCGAAGGCGATGGGGTCGATTTAGTTCAGTAGTTAGAGCAGAGGCCGCTATGGAGTTCAATCCCTAGATGCGACCGTATCTTTTTCTAATTTTTCTGTTTCAAATTTTTGTTTGAAAGTCACTAATATTGTCTTCAATGATGAAACTTTATTAGTTTGTTTGAATGAATGTTTCTAAATATTTGTACATTTACTATATAAAATGTTTATCATCACCCAGATGCAATGATAGCCATATTCGATGGCACTAAATTAAAAATGTGTGTAACTATGATGAAACAGATTCAGAAAAAAATCGTCAGTTGTGACTAAATAAGGACGCAAAGCCCTAGGACCCGTTCACACTTCCGTCGTAAAAACGGAGATGGGTTCCGTCTTTACGACGTAAGCCCTAGCCGCAGTAGTGGCTCTATGGAGCTGTTCACACTTGTCGGATCCGGCGTGAAGACGGATCCGTTATTTTTTGCCGGAGAGTTCGCCTACGCAGAGTGTCCGTCGTGAAGCCGGAAAGGAACGCGCTGGCTCATACATTTCAATGGAGCTGTTCACACTACACGGTGGGACGACGGATCCGTTTTGAACCCGCTTCACACTTCACCACTGCCCGCTCCCAGACGCAAGCGAGCAGGCAAATTGTGTTTTTATGGGGCGCGCGTTTGGCGTTTATAATATTATTATATAATATATAATATGTTCGTTCCAGAATGCGATTTTTTCTATTTAATCTCAAGAAAATATTTAGTCATATCATTCATGTTTTTTAGTCATTTTAGTTATAATAATTGCTGGATGATTTTCGCGTACTTTCTCCTTCTCAAGTATGCAAACAAAATATTCTCCCACGGTTTGAACAAATAAGGTCCGACCCCTGAAGTAATTTTATGGCTGGTATTACATCAATACATTCCCTTACCGATTTGGAAGAAAAAGTTTATTATTTAAATTGCTTTTTTTTTTAAGTAGGTATTTGTACATTTCAAATAGCACCTATAACTATTTATGGCAGCCCCAATGGAAAGTTTTTGCTGTCGGCCTTTTACGGCCCAAACTAAGAGGAACTTTTATAATTGTAAAATTTGCAATATTTTCATTGCGCATTGCGCAGTGCGCACGACCGTCTACTGAAGAATTATAAAATGTTTTGGTCGTTGTTTTCGTAGAGTAGGATCCGTCTTGAAAACGGAAGTGTGAACAGGGCCTAGGGCTTCCGTCTTAACGACGGAACCCGTCTCCGTTTTTACAACGGAAGTGTGAACGGGCTCTTATCCGAGGTTCACGCACCGTATGGACTCACTAGAGTACTAGAGGTAACGAATAAATTTAGCCTGGATACCTAGAGTTCTGGTAATCTCGCAATACTTAGATGTGATATAATTTTAACACTATTGACAGCCCATTCCTCTTGGAATGCTCTGGTTTATACGTGCCTAAAACTTCAGAGCTAGTTTAAACTACATATAAATGAACAAGACGTAAATATAAAATAAAAATATTTTCATAGTATTAAAGCTAAATAATTATCTCTATCTTCTCTACATATTATAAATTAAATTCCCCCGTCACCTCTGTCTGTCTGTCTGTTCGCTGAACGAATATTTCATGCGGTTTTCACCAATAGATAGAGTTATTCATGAGGAACGTTTAGGTATAATTAATAATTTGTCAAAGTTTTGTGTAAATTGGTTGAAATATACAATATATAAAGGAGAATGTCTGTGGTGAACGAGCGGGCTAGCAAGAGGGCGGTGTGGATTTGATTTGTATGCCAATAAACAGATTGCGGTGGTTATAATGGTTGGGTAACCATCCATTGGATGGCGTCGTGTTTCGTTAGCTACAGCAACGCGTGGCCAGGTGAGCTAGTTTTCATTATTTGTTTATATTGGCTACACACAATAATTCCCCTCAGGGCCTATGTCATCTTCGGGGATGCTGTGAGGAGGGTTTTTTTTTAGTAAAGGAACAATATTTAGCTCTGGGAAGATAAAAACCGGAATGGGTAGAAATATGGTGGTCAGTATGTCCAAGAGTGACGGACGTATGAATCCATCCCTTCCACTGCGATGCAAAGCGATGCTCCGAGAGAGTCCTGCTGTAGAGGACAAAGGGACTCTGTCAACCATTCTCTCCCGATCCGTCCTGCCATGCAGCTGTAGGCATCCGCCACCAAGACCCGGACAAAACTTACTCCGTAAATAATAATAATAATAATTATTGGATGATTTTTATAGCGCCATTTTCGTGAGAAAATCACCTCAAGGGCGCTAACCTAATAAAAGTAAACCCCAGCACTTGGAGAGGCAGATGGCAGAGGTGCTAGTAATCCTGTAAATGGTTCCCTGGGCGGTGGTACACATATCCGCCTCCCCAAATTTACGATTCATATTTCATAATATCTCATTTGACTGAATCTTAGATTACGCATAAGTAGCATGTTAGAATAAAACAAAATAATATGTTACCACTAACGCCATCCAGGATGCAACTATTTTAACTGTGTATTAACAATAAACGCTATAGTCTATCGTAAACCTATGCTGTTTTATTAGATTATAGGCCCAGTCTATGTATAAGATTTTGGTTAACTTTAAATCGTAGATACAACAAAAAATTCCATATAACATTACGTTAAGATTGATGGAAAATTTACCAGTTGTTTGTAAACGAATTAACTGTAAGCTTTCTGAATATACCTGAACTGTGAGATTCGCTTTGTAAATCCGTATCTGTCGTTCGTAGGGGTTTTTTCGTGTGACAAGGGTGTCGCGTACAGCAGTGGCGGGAGAAGGAGTAGGGACGAGGGGTGGCATGGCAGTATAGCCTTTATTGCCCAGCTCGCCATAAACATCGCAGTAACACTCCGAATGCGTGAAAAGATAATTATTTTTATACTACCCCGTAATTAATTAAATTAGGGGGAGTTTGTATGTAGCCTTGGTGCTGCGTTTATAAACGGTTTCATAACGTATCTTGACACTTTAATTCTTGTGATTAAATGAAAACTAGTCAAAATACAGTTATGACGCGTAAGTTATTGCTGTAGCTTTCTTTGTAGGTATAGAAAACCTTTCTAGTTATTTAGTTTTATTCATGGAATCATTAATTAATTCAATTTTTAAAAAGAAAATCAGATTAATTTTTTAAATGTGTTTTTTTTTTAACTTCACATAGAATGCTTTGAGCAAAATAATATCCCTCGGGGTGGATGTCATATTTGGGGATGCAGTGTGGGGGATCTTTTGAAGGAAAGGAGGGGGAGAAGAAATATGTAAGAGGGTTGGGTATGAATCTGGGGGTCAGTGTGTGCAGAATTGTCGAACGTATGTATCCAATGATGGTTCGAGAGTTCTGTTAGAGAGATCAAAAGTGAAGACATAAAATAGGAACTAATCGATTCCTTAATTTATTCACATGTCACAAAAACCTTACAAAAAGATTTTTGCAAAGGTACAGTTACAAGTTAAATCAAAACAATGCTGTATTTTTTACATTGGATCCAAACAGAGGTAAAAAAATCCCTCAGCATCTTTGTGATCTTTGGAATGGTGTGTGATAAGACTTTTTTTGAAAAGAAGGAGAGGGAAGTACTGGGAATGAAGGTATAAGGGATGGGTGGAAATCTGGGGGTCAATGTGTCCTGGAGTGACTGACGTAATCCATCCCTCCCATTGTAGTACAAGGCGATGGATCGAGAGAGTCCGGCAGGAGAAGTATAGGTTAGGTCTCCTTCAACCAGTCTCTTGCGCTCCGGTCCGACACGCAGTAGGTGGTCAAACGCAATCGACCTCAAACCTCACCCATGAACTCGGGCACCCACACCGGCACCCGTGCTAAGTCGCCAAAAGTAGCGAACCATATGGGATGACATATGACAGGGGCGTTTGTTTGTCCAATAAATGGTTCCCGGGGAGGCAGTTTTCATGATTATTTTTTTGACGTCTGAAGCTTGCTCGCGGTAGTGCCAACATAAGAAGGTACAAAACAATGCTCCCAGGCACTCTTTTAACCCGTCAGGTATATTTATTCGGTTTTCAGAACAACTCATGGAAATCTTTTTCTCCCTTACCCTATGGTTAAAAAAATGATGTTAGGAAGAAAAAACACCACGCTCTATATTAAAATCGAAAAATTAACCACGAAATAATTAAATATTAGGTAGTAAATCATTATTAAACATTGGGAATTTTTCATGTATAATTTTTTCTTGAAACGGCTAAAAGATGAGTTGGCGATAACGTTTATAATACATTTGCCTAAAAAAAATTCTAGGCGTTTTTATTTTTTTTTGTTAGCTCTAAATTTAGTTAGAAAAACGAAATGTGAGCCATTTTTAAGACTTTTTACGTTTATTATTTCAAAAATAAAATATTTATTTCGAATTATAAAATTCGAAAGCATATGTCATCACCTTTCAAAAACAGTTTTTAGTTTTCGGATGCGATCAGAAATATTCCATTTATTTGGATTTCATTACAAAGCAAATTTTTACCTTCCGACTAAATAGGCCCGAGGCTGGAGTGGTTAACATTATGTAAGTAAGGTTAAGTTAGGCTAGGTTAGGTTATACCAGGTTACATATGGCTTACATTATATTATAATTAACTAAAAAACAATATGTCTAAGAAAATAGTATAATCAGTGTTCAGATGTTCCTCGTATGCCGGCATAAACTTCAAACCAGACTGATGGTATTCCTGATTAAAATTTTCTTACAAAGAAAACAGCAAATGAACGGTGCAGAGAAGTTTTTCTCTTTGAAAAGAATATTGTACACTCCTGATTGGATGACTTGTATTCATTCATTTTAATTTAACAACATGATGTGGGGATATATAGAATGAGACACGTGGAATACACGAGCGTTCCGTGACTTCACACCAAAGGTTTGTATTTTCGACTGCAAAAATAGTGGTACTAGTTTTTAAAATTTCAAAATACAACAACAATGTTCTTTTTACATTAGCTCCACACAGGAGACACTGAGGAAAATAATTCCTCTCAGGGCCTATGTCTTCTTTGAGGATGCTGTGTGGAGGATATTTTGAGGAAAGGAAGGAGATGAAATTCTGGAAACGGAAAATGTATCAGGAATCTGTATGAATCCATACCACACTGCGTTACAAGGCGATTTTCCGAGAGAGTCCTGCTGGAGAGGCCAAATGTCTCCCTCAACTAGTCTCTTCCGATCCACTGATAAAGACCCGGACAAACCTCACCCCATAAACCCGGGCAACCCTGCTAAATCACCAAACGTAGCTAACTACTTGGGTACTCGTACCCACTACTCAAATTGTTGAATAATACATTGTACTTTATTAAAAGAGTTGAAAATCAATAGAAAGAATTAATGCAATTGGTATCCATTCCTGCGATTTCACAAAAAAATAAAAAGATCGTGCTGATACTTTTAAAAATTAGCCTATTTTTTAATATCTCATTTTGAGAAGAGTTTTTTTTGTTGTATTCGTCATATTTTCTTCAATTAACTAACTAACCAACGCGCCGTTTCTCCGCCGAAGTATGCAGAGAGGACGGACAGCCAAAAAATTAGGACTTGGCACACACTCTTTGCCTCATTAGCATTCATACGTCGTCTCATTCATACCCTTATATTATTCTGACTCTTGACATGGCACCTCTTTGTGCGGTGCTTCGAAGCCTATCCGTCTCCTCTTTGTGCGATGCTTCTTAGCCTATCGGCCTCCTATTATTTGTGCGGTGTTCCGTAGCAGCCTCCCCATTCTTGTCTATTTTAGTTTTCTGACGGTTTCACTTCTACCGCGTGATAATTGCACACTGTTTTTTTATTATTATAAAACCCATACAAATACAAAACAATAACTTATTTTTCCCTCTCAGAGATTTAAACGAGCGAGCCGTTATTCGTCTCATATCACGCGATATTATTTCATATAATTTTTTAAACGTAAAATATTATTTACAGCATTTCATAGTAAACTAAATCCCTTCAATAAAATAAAATGTCCCCAATTACTTAACAAATTACTTGGTATTTTTTATATAACAATATTTCGTGCGATGTTACATGGGCTGGGTATTATTTCAGTAATAAAGTTTCCCCATAAACCGTTCAGGTTCCCCATAACTAGTGTATTCACCGCCCGCCAGTTCCCTAGTTCCCGAGTAGGGAATTATTAGCGTGCTGAAAATTAGAAGATAACACGAATAGCCCTATGAACCAGATCAAAAACTTTAAATACAATCAATGAGTTAACGTGCAACGAGGTTTGTCATACTTAATGAAAAATAAAACTACAGAAAAACATTATGAATGGCACTATTAAAATGGATTGTTTTTATT
This sequence comes from Limnephilus lunatus, assembly GCA_917563855.2. NCBI lineage: Eukaryota > Metazoa > Arthropoda > Insecta > Trichoptera > Limnephilidae > Limnephilus > Limnephilus lunatus. Next base: position 36,334,487 of record OU830601.1, read on the forward strand.
TTATTTATTTTAGCCCCGCACAGGAGATCATGAGGAAAATAATTTCTTAAGGGATGCTGTGTGGAGGGTCTTTTTAAGGAAGGGAAGGATAGGAAGTTCTGGGAAGAAAAAAGGTATGAGTAGTGGGTAGAAATCTGGGGGTCAGTGTATCCAGGATTGACGGACGTATCAATCCATCCCTCCAACTATGGTGTAAGGAGATGGATCGAGAATCCGGCTGGAAAGCTCAAAAGGCTTCCCTCACCCAGTCTATCTAGATCCGGCCCTCGATGCAGCACGCGAGCAGATGCATCCGCCGCTAAGATCTAGACAAACCTCATTAACCCGGGCACCCCTTCTAAGTTGCCATATGTAGCGATCCACTTAGGGTGACCTATAGCAGAAGTGTTGGTTATCTAATAAATGGTTCCCGGGGCGGCGGTACCCACACCCGCCTCCCAAATTGTGGTATGTCGAGAGAGCGCGTTGGACAGTTCAAAAGGCACCTCTAAATCAGTCTCTCAAAGTCAAGCTGTAGACAAACCTCACCCAATGAACTCGGGCACCCCCGCTAAGACACTAAACTTGACAGAAGTGTTGGTTATACATAACCATAAATTATTTATCAAACATAGATAGGTACTAATTTCGGTTGACTGTGATATGCATTATTCCTGTGTGAAATTAATCACGTTCAATGAACTTTAATTTAAGTGTCATTTTCAAAATTGGGACAATTCAGAAAAAAAAAAAATTGTCTCAAATTTTCTAAATAAAATTTCGGGTATGTTGTTTTTGCCAAAACCTAAGCAGGCGGCCGGTGTTAAGCTGAAATATCAACATTATCGCCATCTGTGTAATGGGGAACAATTTTACAGGAAAGCAAAAAACGTATTTTATATTAATTTGGCTAGAATTATGAAAGCCCAACCCCAACCCAAGGCACCTTAAAGTTAGAGAGAAAACTACCATACTGACATGCTAACCAATGTTTTATTGATACAATGAGTTACATTTGTAATGTGCATGAGACATTAACATTTTCAGACGTAATTCAGATGCAAATAGTTAAAGTTGCACTATTTACAGAAATATGTTAAAATCTAATTAAACATGTGTAAGAGTCGTAAGAGATATACCTCTATAATGAAGCTAGACTTGTCATTGTGTGTATGGACGGTATATTATTATGTTCTGTTTTTCTTTATTTATATGTTAAAGTGTTCACTTTATGTTTTCAGTGTGTTTTTAATGTGAATTTTGAAATTTTATAAATTGTTATATACTCGTGTATTTCTTATGCTTTCTGTTAATGTATTCAATAACTTTACCCAACGATATTTATAATTGAATAGCCTTATAGTTTTTTTTTTTACATTTTGGAGTTTGGAGATTTGATGTTTTTCTGAGATATCTATTATTTTTAAATAGTTCAGTTTGATTTAGAATATTGTTTTTGTAAATATGTAATTTTGCATAGTAGAAGTATAATTATGGAAAGAATTTTGATGAATTAAATGTTGATTTAAGTAGAATTGTTTTTAATATCATTTCTTGTGCCATGTAAAACGGTTGTATGTGTTTTTTATAAGTTCAACCCCATCCTATAATACCATATTGTATTATTGATTGGCAAAAAGCAAAGGACGTCATTCTGAGTAACTTTATTTAGAGCATGTCTTAGACTTCTAAAGACGTATCTTGTTTCCTCTCTCAGATTCTGAGTATGTTTATATGTGTGGACCATTTTAGACATTGGTCATGTATATATCGAAGAAGTACCTGTAACATTCTGAGAATTTTTTTTAAATTTCATGCAACCTACTATTGTAGCACCCGTCGCAGTACCGAGATATGATTATTGCACAGTTGTATAATTGACAGCAGTATATATACATATTTTACGTATGTGAACCCCGAATTCCAAGAATTCATTTTAGTATTCAGCGCAGATATAGTCTAGCAATGGTATAATTCATCTGGGTTCTGGGTCCATCCATCCGGGTGATAATGCGATGATTAACATGTGGATGGACACGTGAGTCAATTCAATTAGTTATACACGTGGAGCATATTGCTATATTCATAATGTGGGCATGTCAAGTATGCAAAGTGTTTTGGAGTAGTTGATAATGAGAAAATGGTCAATTATGTTTTGGAACATCGAAACATGATAACGAAAGGTTTTGGAATCATGAAGTAAATCATGCTATGTATATAGTTAAATTATATTAATGTAAATTAGTAGTATTATCTTAAGCTAATAATGGAATACAACTGATTCACTAGGAAAATTCTAAGAAGATTGATTCTTCATTGTTTACGTAAATTCTGTGCAAGAATTCCAACTATGAATCCTGAGAAACTATGGCATCCCCAATTGTTGTATGTTTTGAGACTGAAGGGAAAGAGATATGGAAAGGAATGTTTGAAAGTACTCGTACCTAATTATTCAGATCTGGTAACTGAGCACGAGTTACTATAAATCATTTCAAGCAATCAAAAATTCAATTCCGAATGGTAGTCTATCGCCAAAGTGTTATTGAAAGCATAGTAGTTCCAGAGAGAGGTCGTACGTAACGTCATCGTTGTGGTGTGTTAATTATGTTTATGTGTTTTTACAAGTCGTATGAATAAATATTCCTCCTACAAAGTTTTTTAAATATAAAATAAGAAAAATCTAACGCAAATTATTTCTATGACACCATAAATGCGTTGTTTGGTATTTAGTATAAAACCATACGTGATTCATCTAAAGTTATTAAAATATGTTCGTGTTTGTATGATAACATCTTATTTATTAAAAATTTATGGTGGTAAAAAGATTTTGTGATTCCAAAAAATGTAATTCACAACATCAATACCGAAGTTAATAATGTAGAGATATATTAAAAATTGACGTCACTATACCGTTTTCAACATAAAATATTTATAAATTACCTTCAATGTGTGGTCAAATCGATTTCTAAACATCGCTTGGGTCTACAGTAAAATGTTTCAAATACCAAATTTATACCAATATAATGTGACGATTAGGTAATTGTATTTTTTGGTAACATCCATTAGGTCGTTTGATAATATCTTATCCGGAAAAATCTTGTCGCGTTAATAATAAAGATAAATATTACAAGTAAATTCGACATTTTGAAATTAAAAACATTTTACTGGGTTCCAAAAATAGCGATTAAAAATAATATATAAATAAATGAAGGTTTACCATCTGCTGTTGCGATGAGGACCAGTCCTAGGAGCAGAACCGTCGTCCCAAAGCGAACGGCACTCGTCTCCACCTCTTCAGTCATCTTACAAACTGTCAACTGTCAGATCTTATCTCAATTTAACCGTCAAAACTCGCGCTAGCGTCACTGACTGACATCCTCATTCCGTCTTAGCTCTCTAATCCCTTATTTGAGAAAACATTGTTCAATATCTTTGAAAAATTTAATACGACACTCTGAATTATTATTACTTAAAACAAACATCTTAAAATAACGCTGCTTCTAATTAAAACGTAATGATTAATTAAGTTGAATGATTGAAGAGGCGTTTAATTGGCAATCTTCGTTTTCAAAACAATACTTAATAACGGTAGTAAAATGGGAGTTTAAATTTGGCTTAGTTAAATTAATTGCTTAATGTTTAATTGTTCGATGTAATTGGGGTTGATCGAATAACTTGTTTTAAGTGCGTGTGTTGAGATTTGAGCATGATCGGTATTATTGGGTTAAGTCCCAACTTATTATTATTATTGTACCGCGCGATCTGTGGGGGTAGTTTTGGCGACAATCGACAATCGGCACAGCTTTCGCGCCGGGGGTTGCAGCTGGACTGGAGAGAAAAGGTTTTGTTGCAGACAATCAGCCAAATAGGGGTGGCATTGTGCGCATGAGCGGCTAGACTCCTCCCCGCCCGGCCTTTCACTCAGCTATAATAATAATTAAACTAAGGCTGTATGCTGTATCCTCAATAGGTCAGCGTTTTGCGAAGGTTTTGTGTGTGCCGACATTGTTTTGGCGAGATTTAATAGAGTTAATGAACGGTGGTCAATTGTCAATGGTTCTGCTGTCCGGCATTTCTTTTGGATCGGTTAATAGTTTAACCAGACAAAAGCTGAATACCCTCAATACAAATGTCCTAATAATTATTCTTTACGAATTTAAAACGTTATATTTAACACGATTGTAAAACTAAATATTTAAAAAAAATCGCAAAATAAAACGGTTCGATCGAAGAATTGACAGTCTTCATTTACTTTATTAAAATCTGGCATAGGTCACCCCAAGTGGTTTGCTACGTGTGATGACTTAGCAGGGTTACCCGGGTTCATGGTCCGACTCTTGGCAAAGGATGCGTCTGCCCACCAGATGCATGGTAGGCCGGATCGAAAGAGAATGGTTGAGGGAGTGCGTTTGACTTCTCCAGCCGTGTTCTCCGAATATCGCCTTGCACCACAGGGGGAGGGCTGGATTCGTACGGCCGTCACCTCTGGACACACTGACACTCCGCATACCCTTTTCCTTCCCAGAACTTCCTCTCCTTCCTTTCCTAAAAATACTCTCCAAACAGCATCCCCAAAGATGACAGGCCCTGAGGAGAATAATTTTTTCAGGCCCTCCTGTGTGGAGGTAATGTAAAAAAACCACAATCTAGATGTCTCGTGAACAATGTCCATATATCAGGAGTAATAAAGTTAAAAACTAAATTACCTACGGTGAGAAAAGAGTAGAAGGAAGGGGGAGGGATAAGAGTGGAAGAAGCTTTTTAGAATCAGGGATTGGTAAGTTAGCATGTTGTGATTCCTAATTCTTATAATAAAATCAAAAACTAAAGTATTTAACTGGTCGTCACTGGTCACTTGGTCAAGTAATCGCCCAACCCCTCACTCTAACTCAAACTGTCCAATACCTAGTGATTGTTTATGTTTTTAGTTGGAAAAAAACAACACAGTTAGATAATTTTTTTAGTCCGAACCCAATATTTCATTTACATTTACTCCTAAAAATGTCAGTAATCACTGATTAAATTAAGAGGGTATTCTAGTATAGAAAAAAAATTAAGATATTAATGTTAAGACATTTAAGAAAATCTTATTAAAAGGATTTTTTGAAATTCTGATTATTTTAAAAGTTTTAGCCATTTTCGTGTCTTGGCAATTTGACCGGTTCATACGAAATCTAACTAGAACCTATTTAAATAGAAAACGCGGTTTTCCCAAAACTACTTTCTTCGAAACGTTTGTCACGAAATCTCAAGTTCTAATTAACCGATTGTCTTGAAATTTACATGATTTTTTTTTATATATCCTTCTATGGTAGGAACCGACAAAATATTATTTTTAATGTTTTAAAATTCTAAAAGACTATAAAAATATAACTGAAAAAATCCATCCACAAAGGAAACGCGAAAATTGACAACTCTTTCCGCAGTCGAGGATTGCAAAAAAAACTGGTAGGATAAAAATATCATTCCCACTTGAAGTCTGTGGAAAAATAGCATTTGTTTAGATCAATTTATGAGGCGGTTCACTTATGGGTACCGCTGCTCTGGGAACCACTACGAATCGTTCTTGAGTACAACAGCTCGGCTGTGTTTCCTTCCTTCTACAACATGGGCATGGGTCTCTTCAATACCCACATTCACTCCTTTCTCTCCTCAAAAATACTCTCCACACAGCATCCCAAAGCTGACATAGGCCCTGAGGGAAAATATTTTTGAATACTTCACTATTTAATCAAAATAATCGACATGTTTCAAAACAAATTGTTTCTTTTTCCAGGATAAACATATCAAATAGTTATGTATACAAAGTGATCTATTTTTGAACGACTTCGATAAGGAGAAGGTTAACAATTCGACGGTTTTTTATAAAAAAAAAATTTTATGTTTGTTACCTCAGAACTTTCGATTGGGTGAACCGATATTGATGATTCTTTTTTTATTAGAAATCTGGTGCTTTCCGTGTGGTTCCATTTTAATTTGGTCCAGTTCTGACAATGGAATCCATAAAAACCATAGAGGTCTCAAATTTGCAATAAGTTTGTTCGCGACAAATGGACGAATAACTCAATATTACGTCACTAAAAATCTAAAAATAAACAAAAAATTTAACAAAACAAAAAAAGCACTAAAAAGTAAAAAAATAATTTCTTACGATTGTTATTTTTATCGAGTCAGTGTCAGCCAAGATCTCCAAATCTCACCTATAACTACCTATGTATGTAGTTACTTTGGCTGACACCGACTCCAAAAATAACAATCGTACGAAATTATTTTTTTACTTTTTAGTGCATTTTTTGAAGTCGCTTTTTGTTTTGTTAAAATTTTTGTTATTTAAAAAAATATGTTTGTATATTTATTTATTAACGTCCTTTTTAGGGGGATGAATAATAAATATATATAGTTTATACATAATTGAACTGCCTCAGTAATAATATTTTGAATTTGTTTAATTATAAATTGAAGATGTCCACTGAATCGATATAATCATTTTCTTCCGATTGGTTCTCTGGGCAATGCATTTTCTGCACTAAAATAAATCGCGACTTGGAAACGAAAAACGTGGAATCCGAAAGCTTGCTGATGCAAGCAATTCTGTAATAATATATATAAATACCAAGTCAGGATCATTCTACCGTCCGACAAAGTAAGAACTTTTGAAAGAGTGTTCTGGTTTAACAAAAATGCTGGAATCGGTACGTATTTTAAAACTCATGAAAAGTAAGAATTTAATTGTTTTATTACAGTAGCTTGTACATGAAAGTTGGTTCCAGATTAGATCTGACGGCCGGCGTAGCGCAGCGGTAAGGCGCTTGACTCGCACACCGAAGGTCGCGGGATCGAATCCCGGCGTATCAAACATTTTTTTTTTTATTAATTTGTGTTATTTCACAATTTATTCATTTAAAATAATATATAGCAGGTATATTTGCGGCACGTTCCAGAGTGGAAGATACTCCCTGTATCGCCCTGGTGTAAGATCACCATTCAGAATTGAAACGGTGCTTGAAATGGCATTAGCCATGTTTGGTGACCAGATCTGAATAGCCAGGTACTTCCCCACCTTCCTCTTTCCTATCTCCTTCCTCTCCCCACTATCCTCAGCCTCACAACATACCCCAATTGGGGATGCCATAGTCTCACTGGCTTCAGACGGGAGCAGTTGGGACTCTTGTGTGGTATTCATTTAAAAAAAGAGAAATGTACTTAAGTTGACAAGTTTGCTTTATATTGTTGAATTTACTTAAGTTGACTAGTTTGCTTTATATTGTTGAATTTACTTAAGTTGACTAGTTTGCTTTATATTGTTAAATTACCTAACCTAGCTATACATTTGTAGGCCTATGTTATGGATTTTATTTATTTAAAATTATTATAGGAAATTTTTCCATAAGTCTTTTATGTTGGATATGAAGTAGATAAGCATTCAAAGAAAACATAAAAACTCTAACGGTAAACACAAGTTTAAGATAAGGACATCATAAATACCATGGTATAAAATTATTCAAATGTCTTTCACTTGAAACAAAAAATGAGGACAACAAAAATGAATTCAGATACCAAAATAAAAAAAATGGATTAAAGAATAAAAAAACAAAACTACCAACATTTTACGACATGTAAGAATAAAAACATATATGTAAACGTAACACACAAAACCATTATAAAACACACATCATTCACAAAAACATAACTCATAAAATATGCAGATTTTTGTTAATGTAATTTTAATTTTACTTATTTTTTTTTGTCAATACCAACTTTATATATTTTATCAAAATGTATTATGTGCTTCATCTTATTAAATTTTAATATTATAAATAGGGGCCTCAGCACGGATAACCCATCCAGTTAGGCCAACATCATTATTAAATACTGTAAAATGTTAAACTATTGTATCAATTTTTTAATTTTTTTTTAAACCTAATTCTGCCTTCAATTGAGACCACGTACAATTATGGGCACCTAAACCGGGTACGTGGTATTACTTTTATTTTGTATTATGGTGGTAGATGGTGATGAAATTGTAATTTTGAACTTCACACAAAGAGCCTTCTTTCGTTCGTAGACCGCACAGTCCTCTATAACTTGTAGGAAAAGGTGTATTAAGTTCTGCCTAATCACTACGACATGTAAATTGTCTGTTATTATTTATTCAATTTTTAAAAGCTTTTTGTTACTGTGATAATTCTACTGAACATGAAATGTTGTCGCAACCATATTATTCTCCTTTCCTCCGCCTAACTTGCTTTCCAAATATCTTTCCCTATCTGTCAGTGTGTGGCCAATTTACCTACGTTTGACATTTGCAACTAGGAAATCTAGGCAACGGCCACCCGTACTCCTACGGAGATTATAAGTTCGAATCTCTTATGTGTGATTGTGCAGTGTATCAGCATCACTCAAGGCCATAAGAACGATTCTTAACAACAAGAATATCAGAAAACAAGGGTAAGTCAGTTCTTTACAATTTTGATCTTTACCGACTCTCATAGTTGTGTCAACTTGAGACGTATTTAAAATTGTTGATCACATCCACAAATTGATTCGCAAAATATATGCGACTGCATGAAGTGTAAACCTTGGGTAACATTTCCTTAAGATAAGCCTCTGTGCAGTTCTACCTATTATTTAACTAATTAGATAAAGGATTAGAAGCGAGGTTAAGTTTACATACATGACCGTCACAAAAATTCCATAACGCAACATGAGAAAGACGTTAAATGTTAAAGAAATCCGTGTGTGGAAAATTTTGCAAATCCAATTTTGTGCCTTTCTTTAAGAAAACATGGAATAAAGCATTTTGATGTAATTTGAAGGAAATACATCAAGTTAGCATAGGAGCCTTCACCTACCGACATTCCGAGGTGGAATTCCCCGATGCCACGAGGCTTCATGTTTCCCGCATATTTTATCAACGTCGGCCACATTTCCCGCGCCGAGCAAACACTAAAAAAGGATTTACAAAATCCGAGATAAATTCAAAGCTTATCTTATTGTTTGACTTTATTCAGATCATATCCTGGGCTGTAAAAAAATTCTCACGGATTCCGCACATTTTTACTGCGGCTTTTGGCAAAGCGCTGTTTACCGGGGGAGAGCGGGTAGGTACACGTAATCCTGTCGGGCGAGTAGGTACCCAAAGGGGCAGGTTTACTCTGCCCGGGGGGAAGTTTACCCCGAGGGTGGAGTTTACCCGGTGGGGGGGGTGGTTCTGAGGGGGAAATTACCCCCTTAGAAAAAATATTGCGCCTGGAGACAAAGAAAATGGTTTATAGGCAGTCGCGGGACCAGAAAAGGTCATTACGTCACCCTTAGGAAATATCGTCGAGACACTCCCGGGCGCCTATCTAGTGCCTACCCGGGTGGAACCTGCCCGATATCTACTTTCGCACATCCTTGAAGGATGTAGATGTCGAATCTATTATCTGTGAGAATCACTTCAATCACTTGGTTTGACATATTTGATAAAAATAAAACACTTATTCTGTATAAAACCACGAGTTTTAATTAATTTGTTTACCGACCGGTTTCGCTTTTCTCATCACTTTTACAGATGGACTTTACTGCAATTCAAAATGAATCAGAAAAAAATATAGGTACCTGTATCTAATTAACATTTTATGATTTTAGAAACATAATTACAGTACATAATTAAAATGAATGGTAAACCGTTTACAAGGTTTTAGAAATTATTACACGGGAAATTGGGAAATTAAAAGAACAACCCAACAACTGTCAATGATTTTCTTGTATGGAAAATTTGTAATAATATTTCTATTTTAGAAACTATTTAAAAACATACATATTGATATTATGAGGAATAATGCGTGGGTTATTAAGCTTTTCCTTTACAAGCCATATTTAAAACCTATTTTATTTACATCACAAAATGGCTGTCTGGCCTAAAATAATCGTGTTTATACAGTAGTAGGTATTAACATATTTACTTTATTTGAATTTGTAGTCTGTTTATTATGATTATAGTCTGGTTGAGAGAGACCGTTTGAACCCTCCGGCAGGACTCTCTTATCATAATGGATTTATACGTCCGTCACTCTTGGACACATTGACCACAGATTTCTACAAACACCTCATACCTTTTTCCTTCCCAGAACTTCCTCTCCTTCTTTTCCTTAACTTTTCAAAATATTTTCGTTCTGCAATAAAATCCAAATAAATGGAATATTGGTCAACGTATCTGAAAACTAAAAACTGTTTTTGAAATGTGATGATATAAGTTTTCGAATTTTATTATTAGAAATAACCACGTAATTTTTTAAATATGATTCTTTTAAATGCGAGCTTAAAAAAAATTTAAAATAGCTCACCTTACGTTTTTTATAACTAAAATTAATTATACAAATGAATTATATTTTAATGAGTCTAGTTTTTGCACTGTTAATTCGTGGTGGAATTCCATTGTAATAGAATTGAAATTAAAAAACTTTTTCACTTTGTTCCACTTATTTATTATTACCAGGACCAGTTTCATCCTACTACGGACATTTTCAGACTTTTACGGACATTTTCAGACTTCATGTTTGCAACAAAGGACAAAAATTAGACAGATTAGAGTCATTAGAAATCAATCGCTTAACGAAGAAAATAGATCTTAAATATGTTATGAATAAACAGTTAGAACATAATGCTCAATCACCATTAATTTACCCATTATAATAATCTTAGAATAATTTTACTTTAGAGAGCAGTGGTATAATTTAAGTATGTACTTTAAAAATGTAATAACCCAAATATGTGGAGAACCCTAACAATAATAATTTCTTTAGTGCTACCAATATTTGACAATAAGCCCTAAGCAACAACAGGGAATATCCCAACATTACAAAAATAAAATTTCAGAAATCACAAACCTTTTTAATTATATAAATTCTTTTATATTCATGTGAACTAAATATATTTACTGACTATGTAACATTCTTCATAATTTTTTAAAAATACACTTTATAATTACCTAATGTACCCTAAATTAACAAAATAACTTATAATACCTTAAATTAACAAAATAGAATCATTCAGCATATATAGACAATGTTGTGTACCCCTGCTTAAGTTTGTATAAAATCAATAGCATAAGAGTTTCAACTACCAGTCTGAAAATGTCCGTAGTAGGATGAAACCGGTCCTGGTAATAATAAATAAGTGGAACAAAGTGAAAAAGTTTTTTAATTTCAATTGAATTATATTTTATTTTGTTTATACACACATATTTTATTAGACAAATGAATTATAAACGTTAACGCCAGTTCACTTTTTGTCGTTTCATGTTAAAATAGTTCTCAAAAATTCACAAATTACATAATTGTTTTCAAGTTGCGTTCGGTAACTTTGGTTTCACAAATAATTAATACGTTTTAATTTTTTTGTGGTTCAGTTTCAGATTTGAATATAAAGCATGTTGTTTTTTCTTTCCAATGCCGTTTAAATAATATTTCTCACTATAAAAGTAAGGGAGACTTATATGAGAACTACGTGAGCTGGGCTAAAAATTGTCTCCTGTGATTGATTACTACAGGTGACCATTTTTCAGGTGATTCAAAGGGTTAAAAAGACCCTTCGCACAGCATCCCCTAAAATAATATATGCCCTAAGGGAAATTATTTTGAAATAAGCTACTAAAAAAATTATACTAAATTTGTAGACTTTTTATTAGCATTCCTAATAAAAATTATTGGTTTGACTTAACATCTTTTTTCGTAAAAAATACGTATGATAAAACACAAAAATGTGCACATCGTAAAAATATATGCCTACTTAAAAATTAATCGTGTTAAAATGTCGTAAATAAGTGTTCTGGCCAGATAAGTGTTCTCTTGGCTAGCGTTCAAATATTTTAAAAGGAATTTCTCACTCTATTTAGGAACGTTTATCAAAATCCATTTAGGATGGTTTATAATGACTATTTTTTTTAATTGGACTCTATAATAATATATATCTAGTAAGAACAGACCGCTCGACTGGGAGTCGGTATTTCAGTTGATTTTTAAGTTTGGCTTGAGAGATTATAAGCATTCGTCAAGTTGCTACAGAAGAAAATAAATTAAAACTTGTTTGGAACAGAGAGAACACGTGGTAAGTTTCGAACTCAATCTGTCCAACTGGGTTAAGTGTGAGGTGTGAGGTAATCACCACCTTAACATATTTGTAGTAATACAAAATATTTGTATTAATACATTATGTGGTGTGGTGGGGTTGCTACTAAATCAAAAAGTAAGAATGCTTATAAAATTACTCAAACTAACTAACTAACCATCACGCCGTTTCCCCGCAGGGGTAGGCAGAGAGGACGGACCGCCAAACAACTCGGTCTTGGCACACACTCCTTGCTTCGTTCACATTCATACACCGTCTCATACATGCTCTTCTATTATTCTGACTCCTGACATGGCCCGACTCAAGTATCTGATTCACTTGGTCGTGCCATGTCTTTCTCGGGCGTCCCCGACTTCTTCTACCATTCACATTTGCGTCATAAATTCTCCTTACATCCTTTCCTCGTTCATTCTCTCTACATGCCCGAACCATCGGAGCGTTCCTTTCTTGATCTTCCTCATTACGCTTACATCAGCCTTGCATTCTTTGCGGATCTCCGCGTTTCTCACACGATCATTCATAGTTTTACCACACATACGCCTCAGGGATCTCATTTCTACAGCATTCAGTCTACTTTCATCCTTCCTCTGCCAGTTCCATGCTTCACTGCCATACATCAGGGTAGGTACCAGTACTCCATTATGGACGGCTAGTTTCGCGTTTTTGGACAGTTTTTTGTTGGTGCCAACGGCGTTCAGTCCTCCAGTGTTTTATCATTTAATTAGACACTCGTTATGTAATTTGATATTTTAATTAGAATGTAATCAAAATGAATCGATTTCAACAGCTCGGCCTGTCGCAGTGCTGAAGACGTATATAGATAAAGGTATTGTCCGCTATCGGTGAACGAACCGCCAATAGTAGACATCCATTGTAATGACACTGCTGTGTTCGCTTTCCACAAATACAAAATCTTTTGTATTCATTAAAAAAAGAGTTGTCATAAATATATTTTGTGAGGTGGCAGGACGGACATTTAACGTTCTTGTATGCGACATGTGACATGTGTAGTGCATCTCGTATGAGGTACTATAACCCAGGGCGGGATTAAGCCTCATAAATAACAATTACACATTGTTCCACTGTTCCACACCAACATTCGCCTTCTCGGATCCTCTGTCAGTCCTCTACTTCCGCAGTGTATCCACTGGGGAACCCACTTGGTCATGATTTTCAGTTTCGTGTCGGATAGAGACAAACTCTAATAATATGAATTACCTGTGTAGCATGTGCCGTCCGTCCATACATACTCTGGATGCTGCACTTCCATTCTTTTCTAGGTTTAAAATAAGTATAATAATAATAATTTATTCCAAATTAAAAGCCTTAGATTTATTTTTTTCAAGCCGTAAACCACACTAGATACCTACTGCAATAACAACACCGCCACCGTCTCAGATTCAGAGATTAACAACACACGGATCAGATCGAAATACATATGTAATATGTATACATACTCAATGCTCGAACGTCGCGTAAACTCATCAACACCAGCAAAACAAGTGGATGCTCCGCTCATTCTGAGTCCACGGAGCAGGAACGAGGGTGATATTTTTGATATTCGCGCATGCGCGTTTAGTCAAGCCTGCGATGGTTAAAGTAAGGCCGAAACGGATTTCATGAGAGCATCCAATGCACAAAAAATGACTTTATTGCTTATATGCGTAGTGCACAGAATAGCTTATCCGAAGCGAACGGACTTAGTACCATTAGAGATTTGTTTGCCTGACCACTTTTCGACAGTTATTTGTTGTATTGAATAACCGAATCCGATTGACACATTGAATATCTGTCGGAATACCGATTTATTAATTTAATTAAGAACTGCAATATATAAAGTGAAGCATAAATGTTGTATAGAGCTAATTTAACGGACTATTTTTGTGGATAATTGCATCTTGTTCGTGGGCTAGTCCATAGACTTTTATATTTTATATAATTTAGGTAGGTATATACTCCTGCATACCTTATACAAAAAGTGACTGACCGCCACTGCTGTGTAAGTACGCGATGCTAATACTAATACGTAGCGTAGGTACGTAATTCGTAAACCACTCACTTATTAATTTGCGCTATTGAAGGATTGATAATATTTTTATACGCTTTAGAAATGACTAACTCCTACGTCTGAATTTAGTTACTTAAAAAACGATTCGTCAAATATTCTATCTGTTTAATATTAACTCCACACAGGATATGATATGTTATTTTTGGGGATACTGTGTGGAGGGTCTTTTTGTGAAAAGGAAGGAGTGAATCTGGGTCTTGAAGGGACCCCATATTGTGGGAGGAAGGAAACCAGAGGCCGGAAAATCGTTCCCCAGCCGAACTGTTGAACGCAAGATCTCGTAGTAGAAGCAGCATGTGACAAATGTCGACAGTATACAAAAATTGAGCGAGCGTTTGGGGTGTTTCCCGACCCGTGTGCACCGGTGCCGAAGGAATTAATGGCGCTAGTTCCTCGGAATATTCCATTGAAATACCAGTAGAACAAGTACAAGTACAGCGACAAGGACGCGACACCTGTGCTCTAAAGATTGCAATCCGTTTTGTAAGAATCTAGACCAGTCGTTTCTGCATAGTGTCGAGGGTTTTTCAGGTATTTTGGGCTTCAGACCAGAGGTGACTGCCAAATTCAACCGTGGGACGCATTTGCGATTTGTACTGGGTAAGCAGTTGTGTTCTAACTATCTACAAACAAACTGACTATCCAAAACCTGTGAGATTTATTTGATGTTAATTAAACCGGTTGAAATTTGTTTTTTCAATTGATATCTACATTATAATAACACGTCGATAGCGGTGGGACAAAACACAACACAAGCAGCGCTAATTGGTACAGATGAGTCCAACAAAAAAACTAATTTCAATTTAGTCATTTTCATGCAATTTTACAGATGATGAAATACCTTTTTTTCGTTATTTCTTTTAAGGGTGTTATGCCGTGTTCCATGCCACCTCCTTCTTTAGCCAACGTTTGGAAGAGCGTTACAGTCTCCATCATCAGGGCAGATGTGTGATTATGGAAAACTATAACCTTGTCCGAAATGTTGGCTAAAGAAGGAGTGATGCAACACGGCGTAACACCCCAAAAATAAATAATGAAAATACTTTTGGTCGTAAAAACTTGAGTCTTTTCACATAAAATACATTAAATTTAATTGTGGTCTTTAATTAAATGAAGACAATGTTAGCGAAACTCAATCGAAAATCTGAAAAAAAATCAGAAATAGATAACCCACATCTGGCACTCGAACCTAGGACCTTCACCTTGCAGGGGCGCGACTTTACCAACTGAGCTAATGATTTTTTTGTTTTCAGATTTTTGATTGAGTTTTGCTAATATTGTCTTCATTTAATTAAATATTACAATCTGAGGTGTTACTCATTAAGTAAAAATAAAATATGGTCTTTTTCAAGTCTTCATATATCCTGTAAGAAATTGTTTAGCTTAAAATGATTTATTTTTCCAAAAAAATAAATTGAATTATTTGAAAACATTACTCAAAAAATTTAAAACTTTTTTAATAATCGATATTTTTCTTATAATGACGGAAGAATCATCAACAAATTGAACATGTCCCGTTCAAAAATATTGACGAAAATCACGAATGATTTCATCTATTGCTACTAAAATATCTACAACGAAAAAATTGCCTCTGAAAAGTTATTACCCAACCTTTAGAAATAAAATATTCCTCTTAAAGAAAACTGCATTTTCCGCCATAAAAATCAAATTTTTCTTTCAACCTAAACCTTTTTCTTACTGTAAAAGCTGACGACGTACTCGTACATACTTGAAAATATTAAAAATTTAGCAGCGCTTGCATAGAACATAACTTACAGAAAACCTTGACAAACAATATTCAAATTACCAACTTTTTTTCATTAAACCGAAGAATATAATAAATTTTGCTTACTACATCCGGGCGGCCATTAGGTACGTATTGGCCGATAAATCTGTCATCTGCATTTGGCGGGAGAAAAGCGCGCGAAGGAATAGTTTAAAACGCGAACGCAAGATGGCGCCACCTTATGAGATTTTTTACCGGGAGATGTAAGCGCAGGTGTTACCGGAAATAATGGACGGATGAATAAAATTGCGCGCAGGGCGGCTGAACCTACCTACAGTATTGTGTGTATTTTACAGGTATTTAAATACAAGCTAATGGAAATGTACGAGTAAGTACTGACTACCTACCAGAGCCGGACTTGACATAGGTTTAAATGGAGTCATGAAACCAGGCCAAATAGAAGTGTGGAAATGTTAAATAGCCGTTTATTTACATACATGTACATTGTACAACACAAATACCACATAAAACAAATTTGCAGTCTTTGAGAGCTAAATTTGTATTTTATTTTTTAAATACATCTATTTAAATATATCTTTGGTTTTCTTGACTGAATCGGGTGGAAATTAACCCACTTCCCGACATCAGATCGAGCTGATAGACACGTTGTCGCTGATATTGTATTCTATCAACTTTTGGTGGAAATCACTCACAAACACGTGGACATTTCTATTTCATTTTTCTCGTATTTTCTGTAAAAAAAATAAATTAAAGCATTTAATCAACGAAATAAATATCGGTTTTAAAAACCAGAATTTAATAAGTTTAATAGCGCGGTTGATTCCGATCGCTGGGAATAAATGTTCAAACCTCGCTCAAACCATTTTTTTTTAAGTTTTCAAAGTAATTTAAAAATAGATGTAGATATTATAGGATTAAAAAAAAGATTTTTTCGTGTTGGGTTTTTTAAGGTTTTAAAATTCTAAAATTCATTCATATTGGAAAATCCCGAAAGAACTACAGGAAATAATTTTGATAAGTTAGAAAATAATTTATTTATTAAATAATAAATATAAATATTTAAAATTAAATACATTAGTCATTTAAATTCTTGTTTGAAGATACAACGATTACGAATAAGTACGTTGCGCAAAGGTGGAAGATGTATTGGATTGTCGTGAATATTCATTGGTTGAAAACCAATTATATCAACGTTAAAATTAAAATTCTAATGATTTATATTTATACAGAGTGAAAGGTATTCTATTCTTTAACAGCACAAATTGAAGTTTTATGTTAACTCTTTTTTGCACTGGGCACAAAAGTTCGGCTCTGCTCAATACATAACTAATTCGCAAAGCCATTCACAGGTGGCGCCACCATCAGAATTATCTCATTTATTAGGTTGTAGGAACGCCTCTGGAGTAATAATAATAATATCTCCATGCTTTGTATAGCGCCGATTTGGTAAAAAATTACCTCAAAAGCGCTGTACAAATTTATCATAATATATTTCTACAATGCACTATATTATTGCTAGCTACAGACTAGACAAACTAATATTACTTTTTTTTTTCTTTATTCAAAAAATTCTTTTTTACAGTTTTTACATGCTTTTCGGCTACCACACTAGGTACATGCCCGTATTATGGTAGTCAAAATTTGTGTACATACATAATTACATATTTGTAACGTTAAATATATTGTTTTTTTTTTTAAATAAAGTATTAGGAAAAGGTATTAAAGTATTTAAGTAAAGTATTAAGGTTAAACGTCACGCACGTTATAATCTACGCATTCACAGACGGCGCCAATCAAATTATTTTAGGTTTATAATGCTTTTTGCACGTTACGCTTTAAAATATTAAGGTAAATTAATGGTTTGCGCCCGTACATATTTAATTAGAATATAAATAAATAGTTTTATTCATAAACAAACCCGAATCTTTCAAGAAAGGCTGAAAAATACAATTTTGTATCGGTGACTCAATCCAATATTGTATTTTTCAGCCTTTCTTGAAAGATTTGGGTTTTTTATGGACAAAACTATTTGTTTATGTTCCAATTAAATATGTACGTGCGCGAACAACTAATTTACCTTAATATTTTAAAGCGTAACGTGCAAGAATCATTAAAAACCTAAAATAATTTGATTGGCGCCATCTGTGAATGCGTAGATTATAACGTACGTGACGTTTAACTAGGAATTCTATCTCAGTTAAGTAGATTGCATATGCATAAACCAAAAATTAAAATAAAATTCATAAAAATAGGTAAATAAATAAAAGACTTCACTTGTTGAAATAATGAAACTGTCGCTGGGCGAATGCTATTTTCGTTAGAGGAATTATTCATTTCAGATGTGACTAGAACGGGTGTAAATTTTGTTGTTGTGTGTTCTTCATCAAATCCTTTTTCCATTTGTTTTTGAGAATTGTCTTTATGTATTATTGTCGAATGTCAAATATTGTGATTTTTTTAAAGTGGCTCTGATGGATGTGTTGGGTTATATTTGAATAATATCCTAAGCAATAGTTTTGAATGGCTAACAGATTGCATCCACCGGTTCGTCGATCACTTAACTATATCTACGTACAAAACTATATGTATGCGTTTGACCTATAATAAGCATATATTATACATATAAACTTTCCTCTTGAATCACCCTATCTATTGGTGAAAACCGCATGAAAATCTGTTGCGTAGTTTAAAAGATCTAAGCGCACAAACATTTTGAGTGGCTTCATTTTATACTTTGTAATGACAAATATTTGAATTTCTCGGCTTTTCTCTTCTATAATAAGCATATATTATACATATAAACTTTTCTCTTGAATCACTCTATCTATTGGTAAAAACCGAATTAAAATCTAACAGCACCAACATTTTGAGCGACTTCATTTTTTACTATGTAATGGTGATGATGAATAAAGTAGTTCAAAAATGTACAATACTTAACTTACGAACACAGACAACCTATTGTTTTATTCTTTTTACAAAAAATATCCTTCATGGATTTTACTTTTTTCAAAAATAAGTTTTCTAATTTTAAAATAGCATGAACTGCATGAAGTCAATGAAAAAAATTGTAGTTTAAATAACTCAAAGGTCTTATTATTGGGTTTGAAGCTTGGCTAAACCCTACTTCATTTCTGTAAATTACTTGCTATACGATGGAGCAGTTCTTGTTCAGACCGTAATTCGGGGTGTTATTGTGGGCTCTATTGATATCACACTGTCATTTCGTCGTAGTATTACTTTTTTGAACCCGTTAAGCAGGGTAAAGCAGTTTCTTCAGAGAACAGGGGGAAGAGTCGGTGCTCGTCTGGGTAGAATTTAAAAAATGCAAGTCATCACGTAAAAGTTTATTGTGAATAAATTCAAAATACTTATAATCCGGAGTATTTTGTTTTACTGAAATAACATGAAAATATAACGACTACGTTAAATAAAAATAATATTAACAAATTATTATAGAAATTCTTAGGAATTATAGCTTAATAATTTAACGAAGATTGGCAAAATATGCCTGAAATCACCGAGAAATTTGAACAATAGGTATTAAAGCAAACTATTGCTGTCACTGTTTTCTCTTCTTACTCCCTTAAAATACTGAGCGAAATGGACAACTGCACCTCGGGCTGATAATATCTAAATAAAGTCATCCAAATCGAGGTTTTGTGTCCCCCATTTTTCTCCTCCAACCCTGGATCGCTTTTTATTTTATTTTCTACTAGCTAATTAGAAGAGAATAATCAATGTCTTTATGTTTACATTTTTTTGAAATAGATTAAATTGTTTGTTTACTGAACGTCTATTGATGGCGTTCAAACCAGGCAATTTTATCGATTTTTGGAGGGTCCTAACTCCTATAAAAAGTAACTTATCAAAAAAATCAAAACACACCATTACGTCAGTTGTCGACATCATGTTAAATTGTCATATTATATTTAATTGTCATATTATGGTAGTAGTAGGTATCAAAATACAGAGAGGAATTGTGGGTTACGTTTGAATGGACAGGACGCCTCTTCCTCTTAATACCTATTACAGCATTGAAATACCCATTAAACGAACACGAAACAAGCAAAATAAATACGTCAATGTATTCATTTGTATCGCAGTTTACAACCTTCAAACGATAAATAAATGTGAACCCATTCAACACAGATTTATTTTAAATTGCTTTAAATACAACGTGTCGATGTATTTGTACGTGTTGAACTCCCCTGAAATATTGCAGCGAACACCGTGCTGAGTTATAGCAGGCAGTTTTATTGCAGGTCTGTTTGATGCACGGCCCGCGGCCCACAAGGGGTCTTCTTTGTTCCCTTTTTGCACCTCTTTCACCCCACTTTTGCACCTCTTTGCCCCGTTTTTACCACTGTCTGACCTCCAATAGGGATGTGATCTAATATCGATATGTTTACCTGAATAATAATATGTGGATCAGTTTTAACCAAATACTTCCCGGCTATCTTGGAGAGCCAATAATAATTAGTGAATTCCGGCAGAAAAAAATCGATAGCAGAACTGCATCTTTGATTTTTTTGTGATTACAGCTTTTGATGAAAAAAATATCACAGAAACTGTTGTGATTAATTTTTGGGTTACCATGCCATGTTGCGCTTCTTCCTTCTTAAGCCAACGTTTTGGAAAGCTCTACAGTGTTCATCATCAGGGTAAATGTTCTGTGAAATGTACATTATAGTATGGGAAGCGTTTTTTTTTTAATTTATTTTTTAATATTTATTTAGAGTGAAAGACAAAGTAATACAATATATTAGGAAATAAAATAAAACAAAAAAAGAAAAATAATAAAAGTCTCAATAAACTTCTTTTAAGTATGGATGTATAACTTATATGTAAATGTTCACACATACATATACATGTAATTTAAATACAATGAATTGTATTATAAATGTCAATAGAAATTTAAATATTATTAATAACCAAATTAATTTTGTGAATAACCCTATTTTAAACATATTTCCATTGTAATTTTGTCTATGATCTTCTAAGCAACCCCCTCCCCCCTGTCTATCTTCTAAGCTCCTCCTCTTTCCGCCCCTCTCCCCCCCCCTCCAACTAATTCCATTTCCACCCACGCCTGTCTTTCTATGCTTGATAATTTAGTTTTTAGTACATATAATGTCCTGATGAAGAGAACATCGTTCTCGAAACATGTCGACTTTTTAAATAAAGATTATTGTGGTAAAAACAAAGTGTTTTAATAATTTAATTAATTGTATTTTAGTCTATTTCTATTACAAACTAAGTCTTTCAGCGAAGTAGTTATTCAACATAATATTAGATTTAACATTTGTAATTTTTTTTAAATTTTTGCAGGTAACATATTTAAGCAATAAGGTATCATGGAGTCCAACGTTCTTGGTCCATATTTGTTTAAATGCTTACGTACGATTATTCCTTTTTTAACGCAAAACGAGTAACTATTGTAAGTGTGATTCAGTCTGTTTATGTGTATAGGACTATTTATATACCGATATATATTTTTATACCACAGAATTGCTCCTACTGAATTGTGTTATTTCAAATTTTAATCATTTAAGATAATATAAGATATATTTGTGGCACGTTCCAGAGTGGAAGATACTCTCAGTATTGCCCTGGTATGACCACCATTCAGAATTGAAACTTCGCTCGATATGGCTTTATCCGTGTTTGGTGATGAGATCTGAAGATCCAGGAACTTCTCCGCCTTCCTCTTCCCCATCTCCTTCATCTCCCCACTACCTTCAGCCTCACAACATACCCCAATTATGCTACGGTCTCACTGCCTCCAGGCGGTTGGGAGCTTGGACTCTTGTGCGGTATTCACAAAAAAAAAAAGAGTTGTTTCGGGTTACAGCCTGTGGGGTGAAGATTGTTCTGAAAATAAGTAGCCTACGATAGGCATCGGCAGATTTATTTAAATCCGTTTATATTTTCGATTATTAGAATTGTATACGTTTATAAAATGTTTTCGAAATTAAAAAAAATGATAACATAAGTGTTGTGGTCAAAATTCCAACCCTATCTAATATCTTCACTAGGGGCGGCGAGGATCAGTAGCAGTTCATGTCCAGGGGGGTGGGGGTGGGGGAAGATATGATTAGAGCTGGTCCTAGCTGGTAGCCCCTCAGGATGGTTTATGTTAGGGAGGGGAATGGAATAAATCTTCAATCGTACGACGTCTGAGGACTAATGTCTAAGGTTATGAAATTTAACACCCCTTTGTCTAGGGCGCTGCAGATGGCGATATTTTAAAAGGCTTTCTTATCCTGTTGAAACCCTTTTTTAATTATTTTTCCTCGTCTTTGGGGATGCTGTAAGAAGGATCTTTTTAGGGAAAGGAAGGAGAGGAAGTTATGGGAAGGTAAACGGTATGAGGGTGGATAAGAATCTGAGGTCAATGTGTCAAGGAATGACGTATTTATGAATCCATCTCTCCAATTTCGATATAAGGCGGTCGCGGTGGGTCGAGAGAGTCGAGATGGAGAGGTCTACGTTAGGTTAGGTTAGGTTAGGTTAGGTTCAATCAGTCTCTCCTGATCCGGCCCGACGCGCAGTAGAAAAAAATAATAAAAATAAAATCACTTTTCATGTAGTGCGAATAAACGGAAATAAACAAAACTTCATTATAAAAATCTATATTATTATTAATACTTTCCAAATACATAAGAGTATGTTAACTTATAGATAAAATTTTAATTAATAATTTATTTATTTTTCATTTCGTAATATCTTGATATGTTTAAATTAGTATTTATTATTTTGTCCCTCTAGTGGTTCCTAAATATTTCATCTGATTGCGATCAAACTTTGCTGAGTTGTTGTGCGCATGCCCGCGATGGTTTCTATATATAGTGGTGAGCTCTGGCTTTATGAAATTATTTCCTATACTATTCATCCTCATTGCGAAGAATCTTCAGTGAGTTGTGCATGATGCATTCACAACAGTTGTGATGATCACGATGAAAGAGGAATCTTTTAACCGCTATTGTCTTCCTATTTGTCATTCAAATCCGACAGGATCAGACATTATTAGATTTCTCCAGTAGTGCCTAGACCCGGTGATTTCACGCTAACAGTGTGCTACACAAAAGAAATGAAGTGAAAAATACAATTTTCATAACATTGTGTACCGAAAACTTTCTACGAAACACGTGCTCGAAATAAAATACACTGCTAGAAATTTATCGCACGTGGACCATCCGCGGATGCCGGGAAAAAATCTACATTCCTTTGTCATCTAGGAGATTCTTTTATGTTATGAGAAATGTAAAGAAAAGTGCATTGTGGCCACAAAAAATACAACTTTTTGTTAATTTAAGAAATCCACAATATTAAACTAACATAGCCATAGACTAACATAACCGACAATATAACAACTATAACTTTGCTCAGTCGCTAGTTTCGGTCCTGAAAAATCATATCATTAAATAGGGTGACTGAGGTCCAGTGTTTTTCAGGGGCCCGGTGTGTTTGACTCCCGTTATTCTACCGAGAAACGCTTGTTGAGTGATTTTATTTTATCCAAAAAATGGACACTTAACCTATCTACGATTTTATCACCTATTGAAGTGAATTAAATAAACCAATAAATAATCCGAAAAAATCTTGCAAGAAGTGTATTATAAACAAATTTAAATGTGTATTTATACAAAAAAATAGTGCTTTGAGTTAAAAAAACAGCTAAAATACACTCTACTTCATTTTGTTGACAGTTGCATTTTATTGAATTTAATTTAAATGACATTAATCAGAGAATTAGCGAAAGTGTAGAGTGCTCGCTACATTCGTCCAGTATCTTCGGACGAGGGTTCAATCCTCGAACTTTCCATAATCTTTTTTCTTTTATTATTATATTTATAAAATACCTGTCTATAGATGGCTGTAAATAATTACACAATCTAAATCAAAAATTCATTTAATTGAGTTACGTTACCAGGCAATAGATGGCACTAACAGTACAATGTGTAAATTAAATAAATATCTACTAATACATGATTATTGTTAATTAAATAAATACTTTTACATACTTGGAGCATTTGGATGAGTGTGTTTATTTGGGAAGTATGTTTACGAGAGATGGGAAGGCTGAAAGAGATATTGAAAGAAGGGTGAATGCAGGTAACTCTATTAATGGAGGACTGAACGCCGTTGGCACCAACAAAAAACTGTCTAAAGACGCGAAACTAGCCGTCCATAATGGAGTACTGGTACCTACCCTGATGTATGGCAGTGAGGCATGTAACTGGCAGAGGAAGGATGAAAGTAGACTGAATGCTGTAGAAATGAGATCCCTGAGGCGTATGTGTGGTAAAACCATGTATGATCGTGTGAGAAACGCGGAGATCCGCAAAAATGCAAGGCTGATGTAAGCGTAATGAGTAAGATCAAGAAAGGAACGCTCCGATGGTTCGGGCATGTAGAGAGAATGAACGAGGAAAGGAGTGTAAGGAGAATATATGACGCAAATGTGGATGGTAGAAGAAGTCGGGGACGCCCGAGAAAGACATGGCACGACCAAGTGAATCAAATACTTGAGTCGGGCCATGTCAATAGTCAGAATAATAGAAGAGCATGTATGAGACGATGTATGAATGTTAACGAGGCAAGGAGTGTGTGCCAAGACCGAGTTGTTTGGCGGTCCGTCCTCTCTGCCTACCACTGCGGGGAAACGGCGTGATGGTTAGTTAGTTAGTTAGTTAGTTAGTTTACTTTTACATTTTGTATAACAAAACAAAACAAGCATAATTAATAATATTTAAAATTAAATTTAGATAAAATTTTAATGTTTTATAGTGTTCTACTTAGGCAGACCCGAAGAATTATTTTTTTACAATAGTTTATCGTTATACAATCGTTGATCACTAAGCAATAAGACCAGAGTCACACACAGCTATAAAAGATGAAAGATTATTTGGCTTGGCCTATTTCAGCATTTCGCTCGCCGTATATTCCCATTGGGAATGTACGGCGAGCGATATGTCGAAATACGCCAACTGTGTGTGACACAAGCATAATAATAATTTATAATAATAACCAAGTGGAAATACTCAATCATATTTCTTTGTTCTTATCGGCAGGTTCACATTTAGACGTGTATTTAAACATAATTCTGTC
Organism: Limnephilus lunatus; assembly: GCA_917563855.2. Classification (NCBI taxonomy): domain Eukaryota; kingdom Metazoa; phylum Arthropoda; class Insecta; order Trichoptera; family Limnephilidae; genus Limnephilus; species Limnephilus lunatus. Next base: position 36,359,503 of record OU830601.1, read on the forward strand.
TCTAAATATATTTTAAATCTAATTACTTCGTGTACTTCTACAGAATTTAGTTAGTTTTAACATCGATAGTGAATGTCACGTATGTGTCGAAGCCGGTAGCAGAAAATTAAAAATTTAAAGTAACAAATGTACATTGAAAATAAAAACTCTTCAAAACAAAATTACCCTATCAAATTTCTTTGCTCCTGCTATTTATTTCCTGTAGAGAGGTATATCTACGTTTAGTATCCATGTCTAGCGCAAATCACGGATAGTAGTAGCCACGGACGACCTCCGTAGTCCAGTGTCTAAGACTCTTGACTCACAATCCGGAGGTCGCGGGTTCGAACCCGGCGTGCGCAAATAAATTTTATTTGATTAATTTGTGTTATTTCACAATTTATTCATTTAAAATAATATATAGTATATTTGCGGCACGTTCCAGAGTGGAAGATACTATCAGTATCGCCCTGGTGTAAGACCACCATTCAGAATTGAAACGTTGCTTGAAAATGGCTTTAGCCGTGTTTGGTGACCAGATCTGAATAGCCAGGTACTTCCCAACCTTCCTCCCCCCACCTCCTTCCCCTCCCCCCTACCTTCAGCCTCACAACATACCCCAATTGGGGATGCAATAGTCTCACTGGCTCCAGACGGAAGCAGTTAAGATTCTTGTGCGGTATTCACTGTAAAAAAAAAAGTCTGAATTCTCGACAAATCAGTTCCAATTTTGAAAATGGCAATTAAAATCATTTTCTTTAATAATAGACAGGGACGAACTTGATTTTCTGTTAACCTGTGATTGCTGACATTATTTGAAGTAACAAAATTAAATAAAATTTTGGTCTCCGGTGATTTTCATGGCGTCTTTTTAATAATAATTTCAGACTAATCAATTATGTAATAGGGTGTTGTCTTGAGTGGCGCTTGGTGCTGGAAGGCTGCGTTCACCACCGTGTTTCCGAAGTGTATTAGCCGCATCCTGGCTCCAGTGACCCGGTGTCTCATCAGGCCAGCGAATCCATTTAGTCCAAGTTCCGTAAACATTATCGATGCACTGCTGTACCTTCTGTATCCGAATATAATTCTGCAGGCATTATAATATTAGATCCGGAGTTGTTCAATCGAGCGGATTCGGTAATGACCATGTTCCATTTTTACATAAGCTAGTACAAAATGCATTGATCAATGTTTTTTTAAATACTATTGCTGCATTGGAAGAATCTTCGAGAAATCATATTTAATGGTCTCCGTTGTCAGCCTCTTGACTCGCAATCCGAAGGTCGCGTGATCGGATCTCGGTGTGGACAAATAAATTGTATTTGTACTATTTAATTAAATGAAGACAATATTAGCAAAACTCAATCGAAAATCTGAAAACCGAAAAATCAGAAGCAGAAATTGAGTTTCTCTAATATTATCATCATTTAATTAAATATTACAATTTGAGGTTTTTCTCATTAAAATTAAAATTAAAATTCAATGTAAACTTGCAGAAAACTTAATAATTGTCGCATATTAATAATAATAATAATAAATTATCCAAGACACTATCTAGATAGCATTTAGTTCGGGTTTGAATATTGCAATCATACATAAAGATAGCAGCCAATAAAAATGTGCGTTAAGAAAATGAAGATAATGTTGGTATTTGTTGGTCGAAGTATGATACAGTTAAATATGACCGAATCGAATAAGGACACATTAGCTCAGTTGGTACAGTTGCGCCTCGGCAAGGCGATGGTCCTAGGTTGGATTCCCAGATATGACCGTATCTTTTTCAGATTTTCGATTGAGTTTCGCTAATATTGTCTTCATTTAATTAAATATTACAATTTTAGGTTTTTCTCAAAGTTAAAAACAAAAATAAATTTTATTTTATTAATTTAAGCTATTTCATAAATAATTAATTTAAAATAATATATTATGTGTAGTAGAAATATTTGCGGCACGTTCCACAGTGAAAGATACTCTCAGTATCGCCCTGATGTAAGACCACCATTCAGTGTTCGGTAACCAAATCTGAATAGCCAGGTACTTATACGCCTTCCTCTTCTCCATATATTTCCCGTTCCCACCACCTCTAACCTCACAACATACCCCAATTAGGGATGCTATAGTCTAACTGGCTCCAGACGGGAGCAGCTGGGACTCTTGTGAGGAATTCACATTAAAAAAAATATTTAAAAAAATATTATTATATTGGTACATCTCCTTCATCGCTCAATATCACCATTGTACGAGAGATCTTCAGTAATGATGTGTCCCAATTATTTTGCTACTTTATAATGTCTTAGTTATTCTCTTTTGTACTGATTCGTTAGATGATTTCGATGATACGAGGATAATAAAGGAAAAAGTTTCTTGTGTTACAAAATATTTGCAGTAAATTTTAGGGTACACTGTACCCCAAACTTATGTGCGATAGTTGGATAGTTTTTGCTTCCCTATAGTCTGTTCGCAGCGGGAGTCAGTGAGGGGAACAGACTTGACAAGGAGTGTCAGCTGCATTTGTCATTTGGTAAGAACGGAGTGAATAGACTATACGTGGCCTGAGTTCAAAACAAAGGCTCAGTACCTCTCAGTACTTAAGACAGTAATGTGAGTATGGGGAAAGTTTCAACGCCACAGGTTTCGATCTCGAAACCATTGAGTTGCTTTTGGTATTTGTTTATTATTAGATATCTTGGAGAGCTGCATGTTTTACCGATCTATCAAAAACATCTGCACTTTTTGTTTTTGTGCTGAAAAGAACTATTTTTTTTTTTAATTTTAAAATATAATCATTGTAAGAAACGTCGAAATCAATGTACGTGTTAGATATTATAATTTTTAGTCTTTATTTGGCCTATCAGTTGGGTATAACTTCGTTATATATTTTTTTTCAGTTATTTATTTGGCTTTCACCCGTTAAGGGTAATCTTGGCCATTTCTTAAAGTTAGTTGCATTTTTTTTAAATTATATACATTTCCAGTTTTCTTAAAATTAGTTAGTTGCATTACCAATTTTTTTTATATTATTAACATTTTTTATATTTTGGTTTTAATTAAAAATTTCAATATTATTCTGATATCTTGCTGATGTATTTGAAATGCAAGTTGTTTGGCTGTGTTTCTTTGAATGTTAGTATTGAATATTTTTTACAAATTTTATCTATTGTAGGTACGTTTAATATTGAAAAGATCTTTTCAGTAGAAAATGTAGACCTTTTTTTTAGGATAATGTTAATTATTAATTTTTGAACTATATGGAAATATATTATTTTGTAATTTTTTAAGGAATTATCATATTAGCGAATATTTATAAGTTCTAATAATAAATATCGTCAACAAGTATTTTATTTTTATTTTTTATAGTTATACCTCACAAGAGTCTCAGCTGCTCCCGTCTGGAGCCAGTGAGACTACGGCATCCCCAATTGGGGTATGTTGTGAGGCTGAAGGTAGTTGGGAGGGGAAGGAGATGGGAAAGAGGAAGGTGGAGAAGTACCAGGCTATTCAGATCTGGTCACCAAACACGGCTACGCCATTTCAAGCAACGTTTCAATTCTGAATGGTGGTCTTACACCAGGACGATATTGATAATATCTTCCACTCTGGATACTCTGGAACGTACCGCAAATATACTATACATTATTTTAAATGAAATAATTGTGAAATAACATAAATTGCTGTGACTGTGACTACACCGGCCTGGTGTAAGACCTAAATATACCTAATAACGCCTAAGTATAATAATGAATTGTAAAATGTCAGTCTAAAAGTCGCGTCGAAATGTAACATGTTTTATTTACCTTTTCTGACATAAATACCTCCCCTAAGCCGTATTGAAAGGAACAATGCTGGAACACATAACCACGTAAAATATTTTTTTACCCTATTTATATGGAAATCAGATGCGATAAACCGCAACAAAGGTCATTGATATTCCCAGTGAGGAATAGTTGCAAGGGGAGAAATGCCTATACGAGGCTATCATTTTTTATTTGGTAGAAAAGCAAATAAATTGTATAGAACCGAAAAGACTTTACTGAAATTCACCACAAAAACATATTCTGCTTGCTTGTAACATACACAAAAAAACTATTCGGTGACAAGTAAGAAACTTGTGAGTTTGTACCAATTTAGATATAATACTTAACAAAAGTGAAAATGATTGTTTTAACCAAAAGGTGAAGCCGATAACTAGTACGGGAATGTGATACTTTATTTATTTGTGTTTTAAGTTATAACATTATACTAGTACGGGAATGCGATACTTTATTTATTTGTGTTTTAAGTTATAACATAATACTAGTACGGGAATGTGATACTTTATTTATTTGTGTTTTAAGTTATAACATTATATAGGCAATTAAATCATTCAATTAATCATGATTTCAGTGGCAACTTTGACAATTGTTTAATAATAATAATAATATTTGGACGATTTATATAGCGCCGTTTTTGTGAAAAATCACCTCAAGGGCGCTGTACAAACTTACCATACATGCCAAAAATCTAGAAAGACTATAAGCTAGACAAACAATTAAAAACAACTTATGGCTAAAAATTGCATACACCGGTTCATTGATCACCGATACGAAAATATATGTGCAATATTTTGACCAATGAAGGCGATGCTGCCTAAAAGTGAATTAATTAATATAGGACCATACTTACCTGGGAGGTCGCTTGAAATTAACACTGTTTATTGTCTATTTAAAGAAATTTAGATAGAGTTCGCACGCAGAGGACATAATTGTGAACACATGTTGTTTAATCCTGAAATATTTTAATATTAATATGTAATATATTCTTTAATGAGTGTATTTTGGAAAGTAAAAGCAACATTTAATGGTGGGCGGTGCAGTAGTAGGTACAAGGATTTGATCTTCCTAGAGACAGATTGATGTGTAAGGATTCGAGTAATTTTAATTCAGTAAGAAAAGTGTGATTAAGACATATCATAGGCAATACAAGTATGATACTCTCAGATAGGTATATTTAAATTAAGTTAAGGGTATGAGAGCCCGAAAAGGTAGGTTTTTAGTTTGGACCTAAACTCTTTTGGGCTTTTTATTCATCTTAATTCCGGAGGGAGTCTATTCCAAGCCTTAGGCCCAGATACTCCGAAAGCACGATCTCCGAACTTAGTATTTGGCTTTCGTTTGGGTTCTATTAGTCTGCCTATAGCAGATGAAGTTGCCGATCTAAGGGTTAATTGCCTCGGACCGGTATTTTCCGGGACGAATAATTCAGAGATGTAAGGTGGGGCCATTTCGTTGATTGATTTAGACACCATCCAGCACAATTTGTACTGGATTCTTTCAGGGCACTTGAGCCAGTGAAGGTTACGAAGGTGTTCTGAAATGTGTGAATATTTAGAGACCCCGGTTATGAGCCTTGCCGCTGCATTAAATACGGATTGAAGTTTGTCAGTTTGGTATTTTGGAAGACTAGCGTAAATGCCGTTACAGTAATCAATCCGTCAGACTACGTAAGAGTTGATTAATAGTTTTGTCGCCTCTGTAGGAAGGTTTCTTCGAACTGACTTGAGTTGTCTTAGGTGAAAAAAACCGGTGCTTACTGTCCTATTTATTTGACTTTTAAGCACAAAGTTGTTTGTAAGTTAATACCAAGGATTATTTAAAAAAAATTGCTTTTTCTCCTATATAAATACAACAATATATTTTTTTTTTAAATTAAGAAAAGCATTTTGAAATATATACCTAAATTCAAATTACAAATGACCGTTTATTTGTTTCAAAAATCAGAAAAAGATGCGGCCACACCTGGGACTCGAACCCAGGACCTCCGAAAGCCAAAGGTCCTGGGTTCGAGTCCCAGATGTGACCTTATCTTTTTCTGTTTCAGATTTTCGATTGAGTTTCGCTAATATTTTCATAATTAATAAAATATTACAATTTAGGGTTTTACTGATTAAGTTAAAAATAAAAATAAATTATTATTTTTAATTGGTAAACTAATGTTTAAGACAAGATTTTTATGCATAGCACAAAGGGTAACAATTATTATCATAAAAATAAATATTCATCCTCGACTTGCAGAAAAGTCAATAGATGTCGCATATTAAATAAAAATGGATAAATTTATCCAAACACTATCTAGATGGCATTTAGTTCTGGTTGAATCTTGCAATCACATATAAGGAAGCAGCCAATAAAAAAATGCGTTAAGAAAATGAAAATAATGTTGGTAGTTCTTAGTCGAAGTATGAAACAATTAAAAATGACCGAATCGGATAGGAACACATTAGCTCAATTGGTAGAGTTGCCGCCCGGAAATCCGAAGGTCCTGGGTTCGAGCCCCAGAGTTCAGTTGTTGTTATTGTCTTCAATAATTAAATATTACAATTTGAGGTTTTACTGATTAAGTTAAAAATAAAAACAAATTTGTTTCATTAAATTTAAATTTTGCATTAAACATTATCTTTTTACAGAAAACATTTTGGCATTTTTCACCAGCATTTGGTTCCTTAGAACAGGCAATATGCCTAGCCAGAAGGTAAGACATAATAACACTTGTACACATTTTTACGACGTTTAATTTATTTTTCTTTGCATTTAAACATTTGGGAAGATAAAAAAATATTTTTAATAATTATAATTAACTCACAACAAATGCCAAAGTTGCCTCCAAAAACATGCAAAATGGTTTTCTTTAATGACCAATTTATCATAAATAAAAAAAAAAAAAAAAATAGCACCAGATATTTTCATTAACTTTTGATTAAAAAAAAAACTTTACAGTTTGGTTGGATATCCTAATTTAAGTTTTGTATAAAGAAGGCCGTGCAGCCGTTCCTCGAAACATAATAAAAATTGATATTTCGCCTTCCGAAGAGAGTGCCAAAATTGTGGTGAGGAAGTCATTAAGACATGCATAAAAAAGATTAATACCATTTTAAATAGTGATGGAACATCATTGTATAAATTCTAATATTAGTTAAAAATTCTAATTAAAATTATTAAATTTTATTTAGGTAACCCAAGTTAAAATGATAATATACATATTATTTGTACTTCCCGGAATAACGAAATAAAACTAATTTCCTAAATACCGTAGGTTAATAAAATTAATATTTACATTTTGTAGGAAAATTGGATTTACTTACTAGATGCCTATTCTTATCTACAATGTGAGAGGTGGGTATATGTATAAGCTCTGGAAATCATTTATTGGATATCCGACAACCCTGCTATAGGCTATAGGTCACTTCAAGTAGTTCGTTAAGTTTGGTGACTTAGCCGGAGTGAGTGAGTTTTGTCTAGGTCTTGGCGGCTGATATTTTTGCTAACCTGCTGCATGGCGGGCCGGATCGGGTGAGACTTGTGGAGGGAGACATTTTGTCCTCTCCAGCCGGACACTCTCGACCCATTAATGCATACGTACGTCACTCCTTGACACACTGAACGCTAGATTCCTACCCACCCCTCTTACATTTTTCCTTTCCATAACTTCCTCCCTTTCCTTTCCCAACAAAAACCCTCCACACAGCATCCCCAAAGATGACATAGGCCTTTGATCTTCTGCGTGGAGATACATATTTAAAAAAAAATAATTGGTGTATAAGTAAATAGGTTTGTTTAAAAACTTACTCGTGAAAGGGTTAGAAGATAAATATTATTTCAGTATGTTATTTTAACCATATTTAATAACCTTTGATATTAAATCATTTATTTCAACGAAAAGATCACCAGCAGGTCCTACTGAATAATATCAATTTCTTTGAAAATTGATTTTTCGCAAGTCGTCGACAGAAGGTGCATAAAAAATGGTTTCAATAAAGTCTGGGACGTTACCCATATTTTACCCCCTTCCCAGCTTGTCTTTTGATTCTACGTGATTCCTTAAATGCCCTAAAGATGCACGGGATCTTCCCCGTGATGCACAGATGTTCAGATATCCAAATGTCCGAACGTACAATTGTCCAATTGTCCAGAAGTCCAGATGACGGTTTTTTTTATATAGCTCTATACAATAGGCCCTGAGGAAAATAATCGTGTCATCTTTGGAGATTCTGTGTGGAGGGTATTTTAAGGAAAGGAACGAGACGAAGTTCTGGGAAGGAAAAAGGTATGAAGGGACCAGGAGTGACAGACGTATGAATCCAATCACTGCGGTGCAAGGCCATGTTGCGAGAGAGTCCTGCTGGAGAGATCCAAAGTTGTTTGTTTCCTCGACCAGTCTCTCCCGATCCGGTCTGCCATACAGTAGGCGGGCAGGGCCAACTGCGGCCAAGACACGGGCAAACCTCACCTCATGAGCCCGTTCACCTGCTAAGCTACCATTAGTGGAGAACCACTTGGGGTGAACTATGGCTCAGGCGTTGGTTGTCCAATGAATCATTCCGGGGGCGGGTTTACCCATACCCGCCTCCCAAATTGAAATCCAGAAAAGATGTCCAAATGCGCAGACGTGAAGATTTCCAGATCTTCAGATTTACAAATACCCCGATGTCCAAATTTCCAGATGTCCAGTTGCTCAGATGTCAAGATGCCCAGGATGTCAAGATGCCCAGATATCTAGATGCCCAGATGTAAAGATGTCCAGGTGTTCAAATGCCCAAATGTCCAGATGCCCAGATCTCAAGATGTCCAGATATCCGATTTCCATATGTTCAGATATCCAGATGTACAGAATTTCGAGATTACTTTATAAAGGCTCTGAAAACAAATTGATCTTTTTTCGAAGAAGCTAGTAAGTCAACAGGAACAAAGTGGCATTAAATTATTATTTGATATAGGTATCCTGTTTGGGACCTTTATATAATAAGACTTCTGACTGATATTCAATACCGGAATATATCAATTTCCTTCCGATATTATGACAGCTATCCGGGTTTCGCCGGAAACATTTCAAACGATAATCGGTTTCAATAAAATGTTCCCTATTTATTCTTGACAAGACGGTAAATGAAGTGAAAGAGATTTATTTAATATTATTAGTTTATCCAACTCGGCAGCCAAAATGCCTCTACTTGTATATTATCAAACATAGAAAATTATTTTTTGAAACTATTAAATTTGGGTTGTAGAACCTTCAACCAAAAATAACTCAACGATGATTAAGGGCAAATAGTAATTAGTATATATAAACTAGATAGGTTTATAATATCTTTCTTAGTAACATTTACTACTTTTATTGCGCGCCTGTACTATAACAGTGACGATCCACGATTATGGAACAGTGACGGCGCAAAAAAGGAAATAAACATACTTTCCTTATCACAATAATGCTGCAGTTCTTTCAAAAAATGAGAAACACAATGTACGTTGGTCTATTTCCAACAAAAGATAAAAGTAATAATTTTCTCGCATCTCCCTCACACATCCCCCGTGACACGCCTTCAATACTACTAGCCGTGACGATAATTTTGAATGTATGTATGAGTGATTCCGAAAATTCAAAAACGTCAAACGTCAATGCGCCGATGGTTTTGCTTTTATTCTTAAACATATAATGCTGCAGGTCTTTCTTTTACAGTAAATGATAACAGTAAAAAATGATACAAATGATGAACGTGACGTGTCTGCACCCCCCAAAAGAAACATAAATCATTATCATACATCTCCCTTACACGTATAAAGAAAATGAAAGCAATTCCCGTCGCCGTATTTGAGCCGTAATAAGATATATCTGTTTTTTCCAAAGGAAAAAAGTTGTACTTTTGAGAAAACAGATACATTTATCTCATCTTTTGTCTCACCATTATGTAATATGTAAGAAAGAGCTGCTGCATTATTTGGATACAGAACGTACATTTTATGATTTTTTTGTGCCGTCACGGTACCGTTATCGTGAATCGTCACGGTTATAGTAAAAGAGCTCATCGCGTTTACAAAATTTCCAACAAAATTATTCCAGGTTGAAACGATTAAATGCAAGTTATTCTGAGCTAAGCGTTACGTTCACAGACATAACGCTGAGACATTAAGGCCCATTGTCCACACAGTCGTCTTTTGTAGGATGCATGTAACCTACAAATGAAGATAGGCGTATTTTGCATATTTGTTATGTCCACGCTGGTTCAGGCAATAGTCAGTCAAGTTACAAAACGTCTCAGTTTTCTTTCAACTAGATGTCAAGTGATGATGATGAAGTGATTATAGCATACAATTTTATTAGAAGAAGACGAAACAGGCGAAGAAAGTACTGGATTCATCCATACATCGAAAGAAATATAAAATGTAGATTGATTATAATAAAAAAAATGTGTACCAGAAGTGTTTGTTTTTTGTGCCACTTCACTCTAAGCTCTATCTGTAAAATCTTTTCTTGAGTATTCCGTCAGTTTATTGTTGTATAAACACGAATACTGTTCAACAATTTTAACAAAATTCACCGCCGCGACCGGCATAAAAAGCAACCGTCCGTCTGAAGAGTCGGTCCGTCGGTCGAGTAGTGACACTAGTGACATCACTGACATCTGACATGTTGCCGGCGTTGCCGCGCGCACCGCATTACGAAAGCATCACGAGCGGTTGACGCGACGTTGGCGCTTCGTGGACACAGATTTCATTGTTTCTACGCAAGATGCAAGCATTCGTCTTGCAATCGTCAATGACGAAAGCGTGCGTATGACGTGCGGTTACGTGGACAATGGGCCTAAGTTCACAGCAAGATGTAATGAGCGTAATACACGAGCCCGATTCCAATTAGAGACAAAAGTCTACATTTTTCGCTTTACGCGATCGCTGTTTTCAACTGTATTTTCATACCTACGATTTCATTAGGCATCACAACAAACAGTATGGTTCATGTGTTGTTTGCAGTGATGACAATTGAAATCCTAGATATGAAAATAGAGGTGAAAATGGCGATCGCGCGAATCAAAAAATGTTGACTTTCGTCTCTAATTGGAATCGGGCTGAAAATCGGGCTCGTGTATTACGCTCATAACTGTGCCATACATCATGCTGCGTACAAATGCACGAACATGAACGCGAGCCGAGCCACGAATTATCGGAAAGAAAGAAAGAACCAAAAAGAAATAAGAAAAAAATAATATTGGTTCCTTAATACAATTTAAGGTTTTATTTATAAAGTTAAAAATTAAAAAAGGTTTTCATTAAAATCCAAACCAATTTCTTTTCAAAATCACCGCAAACCGAATGCCAATGTTCTTTATTCTCTCGACCTTAGTCCATTATTTGATTCTGAGACATCTATTTATAGATGAAGATAATAAATGTATCAATTTGGCAAATGATTCATTAGTTCATTGGTCATGATTCATTAGTCACTCGTTCAAAGTTCAAAGGGAGATGAAAAAACGATGACGAATGTTTTTCAATGTCTTCGGTTACATAACAGAACATTGACGGCTCTCCACAATTTCGATCAAATCCTTGTTAAAAGTGTTACTATGTTTTAAGATTTAATCCAGGATCTAAGCTAAGAATCGCAAATAAATCAAATATATCATCGTAACACGAATACCTGTATATTTATTTTTATCGTATCCCATATTTTATTGTATTGAATACTTCGTTAGCACCGTTGTGAAAAAGCGACACTAAAAATAAATAAAAATACGTGCATCTATAGGATTTAGCCTGCGAGAAAATGATATAAAATAATCAGTCTCCTCTTTGTGCAGTGCTTCGTAGCCTCTTTGCTAAAATTATTTGGAGTGAAAAAGGTGAATGAAATTTTGGTCTTGGGTGACTTTTTCGATTTTTTTTTCTATAAAATTGAACAAAAAAAACATCTGTGCAGTTTATATGCGGTAGAAGTGAAACCGTCAGAAAATGAGACGAGTGCAGGGTGTCAGGAGTAGGATAATTGTAGGGTTTATTTATTATAATTAGACATCGGATTATATGCACTAACAAAGTGCCAAAATATGCATGCAAATATGCACTAAAAAAGGCAGAAATATGCACTAAAAACTCTTGATATGCCTAACATATGCACAATGCAACATCAAAATACCATTTTTATTTTTTTAAATTTTAATTAAAGACGATACAAAAACAACGAAATATTCTTAAAATTATGCATTATTTTTGTGACAATATATAATTAAGTATTTTTCCAAATTTTCAGGCAAAAATTGTTGATGTTAGTCACCCAAAATGCCGAAAACGACTTCTCTACGTCAACTGACGTCATCCGACAAAATTTAAAAAATTTGGCGCCATTTCTAGAGATACCTGTTGAGGCAGGGTATGTATGACCTGTGCCGTTGATGTAGGCATTAAAGTTCTTCATGTCTTCAAAACTCGGATTTTTAAACAAAATAGCGTCTAACTTTTCACGAATCTTTTCTAATATTGAATTGGGAAGGGCGTTGGCGAGTTCAATGATTGTTTCCAGTATTTCTATTGATTTAAATAGAGGAAGGTTTTTTGTTTTCAATTTCTCTATGGTATCTGGTAACTTGTGGAAATGTGTTGAGATGAGGGCGATATTCTGCTTAATGGATGCGTCTTCAAATGCTAAATATGCACGATTGGGAAAAAAAGGCTTAAAATTTAATATGCATTAACGCCGTAATTAGAGAGTTATATGCATTTTCATATGCAAATATGCAAATGCATATAATCCGATGTCTAATTATAATATTGTTTCCAAGTTTAAAAATTATTTTACATTTTATTCTACGAAGTACCGCACAAAGAGGAGGCCGATAGGATACGAAGCACCGCACCAAGATGACCCCAATTAGTCAATCTCATTGCCATAGATAATAGTTTTTGTCTCTTTTTAGTTTCTCTCGTTTCCGTTAAATTGATTTTCAAATCACAACGGTGCTAAAGAAGTTTTCACTTTAAAAAATTCACTATTCACACAGCCGAGTAAACAAACAAACCCTCACTCCGATCGGTCCGATAATAATCCCAAATGATTTTTCATGTCTTAAGTTGAAAAGAAAACATCAAAAGTGTCACCGACTACCAGGTTTATTTATATATTTTATTCCAAATAATGTTAGGAATCACTGGTTAAAGTAAGTCAAGTACGTCCTTTAGCACTCTGTTAATTCGCTAAATACTTTGTAACGACCATCTTAGCCGATAGTTAAGTTCATTACAAATTACTAGCGCAGACGCTTGTTAAATCAAGGAAATATTTAAAACAAAAAAACTAAATTATTTATGCTTCAAACCGCTTACTCGTTAATACGGAATATTTTTTATTCAAACAGTTAGATTTAGCTTTATTATCACGAAAAGTGAGTATTTATGTCGCGGGAGATAAAAACATGCAAAAAAAATGCATTGAACATTTTAATTTTGTTTAAATCAATCCGCTTACGCGGTAACGTCACTTTATATTTACCGTTTTTATTTCATAGACAATCAATCATAATTACACAAACCTGCTAGACAAACCCTGCTTTGCCAAACAAACCATTTGAGACCTGGGATGTTTTTTAAAATTATGAAGACATGCAACTTTCGTAGTTTAACCTCAACCTAAAAAAGGAATATTCCGTATTATCCGTGCATCAAACTTCGACAACACGAACGTTCCGTATTATCCGTGAGGTGGACTAAATGCATATTTACCAAAATTAAATATTAATGGAGTGCTTACTCGTTATGTGTTTTTTAACTTTTTTTTACATTAACTCTATACAGGAGGCCCTGAATGTCATTTTAGAAGATGCTGTGTGAAGGGTCTTCTTGAGGAGATGAAGGAGCTTCCCACCCGACGCATGTGCTCAAGATTGCTATCCGTTCATTAAGATGTCAGAATCAATCAAACGAACCGCCCGTTTCTAAACGAGGGTTTTTTCAGGTATTTTGTGGCTCCAGACTTGCGATTTGTTCTGGGTTAGCAGTTGTAACTGCTCTGTCACTGAACAATTATTATGTACAATAATCTAGTGGAATTATCCAATCATAATTCTGTGCATCTGAACGTTCATATTTTGACGTTTATTTTTATTTTGCATATTTTTTACGTGTAATTGTGACATTAGCCCCACTGCGGAAATTAACGCTAATTAACCTATGACAATACTAGTGCATTATATTTTGTTCATGTCGAGAGGTTCACGTTTTGACGTTTATTTCATATATAAAATACCCAGCGAAGGACCGTGAAAAATCGTGGGATATTATAATTACAATTTTTAAAACACATTTAAAATAATTTTCTTTATAACATATTATGGGTAGGTACTGTATCGCTTGTCTGAATTTGTTTAAACAAACAGTTCCTATATTTAAAATGACACTTAAATTCAAAGCAAATCCTAGTTCTAGACAGTAATATAGATGAATGACGGCCTTCATGGTCGAGTGGTAAGGCTCTTGACCCGTAATCCGAAGGTCATGGGGATGGGGTTGAATTCCGGCGTGAGCAAATAAATCTGTGGTATTTTACAATTAATTCATTTAAAATAATATATAGTATATTTGTGACAAGTTCCAAAGTGGAAGATAATCTCAGTACTATGGTATAAGACCACCATTCAGTTTATTTTTGAAGTAAGGAATAAATAAACTTATTTTGCATGAAAACAAGTCTAGATAAAGAAATTTACTAATTCACTAACGAGCATATAGATGTAGTAAAATAAAAATAATATTATTACATTTCAGTTAATATTGATGGTAAACGGTAAGTCTATACAGTTGATTCTAAGAGTTGGAATGGAAGAGCAGATAATATTGTAAGAGTAGGTACATAATAACGAGTTGCGACAATAAGCGAAACGTTGGTTAAAATGGCTTTAGCCGTTTTTAGTGACTAGATCTGAATAGCCACCTTCCTTCCACCCCACCTTCCTCTTCCCCATCTCCTTCCCCACCCTACTTACCTTCAGCCTCACAACATACCCCAATCCAACGACATGCTCCAGCCGGGAGCAGATGGGACTCTTGAAGTGTTCACATAAAAAATAAAATAAAAGTTGCAACCGATTTTTTTTTTTAATAATAAATTGTAAAAATGCTCATACAAGAATTAGTTTCATATAAAACAAATATATTGGCCTAATTGTTTGAAAGATAAATTCATTCACATTTTTTATTTATTCGGTAGTTCTGGCACGCGTCCTCGTGCATTGATTAATATATTCATGCCCCATTAATAATCGCCATAAAAACCTATAGAATTATATTAATGGCCATGGTTACGCCATACAAACAATTTTATTTAATTGCACAATCATCAATGATTGGCTCAGGCTGCCAAACAGATTAATTCAGTTAATCCTGGCATAACAAGGGATTGCGTCGGACTCACACTCGCCGCAGGACTGGACTGAGGAACATCGAACATTTCTTGAAACCGCGCCAAGTAAAAGCTTATCGCGTGAAAGCGCATCCCAAGAAAGCCCATCACAAGAAAGCTCATAATTTGAAAATGCATCGTATGAAAGCACATCACATGAAAGCACGTCACAGGAAAGACTATGAAAACGAATCACACGAAAGCACATCACATGAAAGAGTATCACATGTAAGCCTATCGCATAAAAGCTCATGATTTGAAAGTGCACCACATGAAAGCGAACCCATGAAAGTTAATGATTAAAAATGCTACTCGTGAAAGCAAATAACCTGGAAGTTCATCACAAGAAAGCGCATCACATGAAATCACATCGCGTCGTCTCCTTAATGGCCCTCTTGACTAGCTGTCAAAAAATAATGGTAAAGTATCGTGCAATATATATTTTTTTGCATTAGTTCCACACAGGAGGCCCCGAGGAAAATAATTTCTTTCAGGGCCTGGGTCATCTTAGGGGACGCGGTGTGGAGGGTTTTTTTTAAGAAAAGGAAGAAGAGGAAGTTCTGGGAAAGAAATAGGTATGAGGGGTGGGTAGGAATCTGGGAGTCAGTGTGTTCAGGAGTGACGGACGTATGAATCCAATCCCTTCAACTGCGGGGCAAGGGGATGGGTCGAGGGATTCTGGTTGGAGAGGTCAAAATACCTCCTCAACCAGTCTCGTTCAATTCTGCCTACCACGCAGCAGGTCTCACTCAATAAATCTCACCCCATGAACCTGGGCACCCCTGATACTACGAACTACTTGGGGTGGCACTATGGCAGAATTGTTGGTTATCTAATAAATACCCATACCCGCCTCTCAAAATAACATGCATTTTTCAATATAATTATTATTATT
This sequence comes from Limnephilus lunatus, assembly GCA_917563855.2. Classification (NCBI taxonomy): domain Eukaryota; kingdom Metazoa; phylum Arthropoda; class Insecta; order Trichoptera; family Limnephilidae; genus Limnephilus; species Limnephilus lunatus. The sequence goes on from OU830601.1 coordinate 36,375,572, forward strand.
TATGCAAAGTTTAAAAGACGATGTATTAAGGCTCCGTTCCCGGCCCCAAAAATAAGAAGACGGAGAGATATGAAATTACGAATGTTAGAAGAGCGCGCTAACATTTACAACGATAAAATCGATGCAAAAGTCATGAAAATCTTTAATAAAATACGACTCGTTTAAAATAGAGCAAAAATCTCGCGATAATTGTCTTAAACAGCGTTTAAAAAAACGCTGTGAATTTTTTCATACATATTACTTGTAAAATAACTGTAACAAACGTGTTTATAATAATTTTTGCGTTTGGGCGTTTTGAATTTGCGTTTGGGCGCGACTAATGTCTAGATATTATCTTCAAGAATAACATATATTTTTTTAAGTGCTTAAAAACTTCAAATCTTTAAGGGAGGTTTGCAAGAAATCGGTAGAAATTCGAAAAACCGGTCTCAAGTGTGCGCCAAGACCGAATCATTTGGCGTTTCGTCTTTTCTTCCTATCCCTTCTGCGAAATGACGTAATGATAATTATGAACTCAATGCAAAAATTACCGATTAGTAACAAAAATACTTTAAAAAAATCCACAGCATTTCATACTTAGATATGAGGCTTTCGTAAGCACATTTGGGGCAGTTTTTTAATCATCTAGGAAGATTAAAATAAATAAATAAAATAAATAAATGTTTATTCCGGTATGTGGGGAGAATAGTGCAATCCCACACATTCCATAAGGGTTATAAAATATACATTTTAAATAGAGAAGCAGGTGATATGATTGTACATATGTACATGAACAAAGGTAATAACAAAATAAAATCATAATAATTAGCTTTTAGGATTCTGTGACCACATTAGGTGCCAGTATTTTTCTCCAGTGTGCATCAATGCTGGATGATGGACTGAGGCGGGCTTCCATGACGAGGATATTTCCAGAGCTGCTTATCCTTTCCCTCATTCCTGCCACCCTGGATCTAATAAGGGCTGCATAGCCGGAAACTCGCCCCTCCGTGAACATCCGGGAAGCGCTGCAATATCTGGGGAGACCAAATATTATGCGGAAGGCGTTGTTGTACTGAACTCGAAGTCTTTCTATACTACTCTTCTTGTAGTTTGCCCAGAGTTCGCACGTGTATAGCGTTGCGCAGAAGGAAAGGAATGGCGTCCTTTTTACAGCGGTACTGCAAAGGCGGAATCTTCTGCTGAGCATGTTTGCATTTACGCTGAGAGCTCTTCTTTGCCTATCGATGTCATCATCGTCCATCAGATTACTGGTGATTATGTGTCCAAGGTATTTAGTTACTTCAGTCAACTGCAGGTTCACACCGTTCAGGGTAGCTGGAGGAATATTCTTTGGTCCTTGTCCATGTCTTATGACCAGTAGAGCCGTTTTAGTGGGGTTATATAGCATGTGCAAATATTAACAAATATTAATGAATTGTTCACAAAAAAATTAGATAGTTTGCACAGTATTCGTATTTTTCAATATTGCAGATTTTATGATTTAACTATAAGTTTTTATAAGTTTTTTTTATTCCAGTAAAAAAGAAAATAACATTTTCACTTACTTAACTAGAATATTGAATTTATACATAGTTTTACATTATACATAGTTTATAATTTATACATAGTTTTACAGTACTAACATTTACATAACATTATATTCCCATACGATATTATTCACTTTCACTACTTTGTTTTTTGTGAATAAACATGAATAATTTTTTTTTGAATTTGCACATACTTTTTTCGTTTTTGATATGATCTGGAAGGCAATTATATAAGTTGGCCCCCTCGTGACTAATTGATTGCTTACCGTAGTTAGTATGAATGGTGTTTAAACGTATGTTATCGTGTTGTCGTGTAAAATGTTTATGTACTTGGGACGTTTTTATGAATTCTGTGTTTGTATGTATGAGTTTATTATTTATTTTGTATATAAGGAGACATATATTGTACTCGTATAGTTTTCTTAATGTTAGCAGTTTTGTTTCCAAATATAATTTTTTTGTGGATGTTTTGGATTCATAGTGAAATAGTTTTTTGATTAGCTTATTTTGAATAACCTGTAATTCATTGATGTATGTTTCATACGCATTTCCCCAGATTTCAATTACTATGGTATTTTTATATAGATTTTTTTATTAATTCATGTAAATTTCACATTATAATATTCATTAATATTATCACGACCATCATTCTCGGTTCATGGCGCATATATACTATATTACAATGTAATAATAAGGATTGTAAATGTAGACATAAAAAAAATATTTAAAAACCATTTTAACAAAAAACACAAACACAATGAAAATCAAAAATATCAAAAGCACATATCTCATATTTGGAATTTCTTAGGAGGGTCAAAAAAACGAACAGGACTTTTTTGCCATTTTTTTATAAAAATACGTAATTAAGACCCCTTAGCGAAACATGTAAGAGTATTAAAATGAATAAGGATCTGGCAAAAATACAGTTATTTGACTCTTCTAAAATAAATCCATATATGAGATACGCCGTTTTGTTATCACACCGACGAATTGTGTATATTTCTAAAAAAAAACAATTTATCCATTAAGTATTTTCTCATCTAGTTATTCATGAAAAAACATACCAAATTAACACCTCATACCTGTAGAAGTCTCTTTTTTAATTGAATTCCGATTTAACTCATTTGATTAATTTTTGCATATAATATGCGTTTCCTTGGTTACTCATCTCATTTTTGATTAATTTCTAATTTGTTTAGGTTTCCTTTATTGACGAAATATTTTATTGAAGAGCATGTTTTAAAACAGTATTTTTGTTTAAAACCACTTCAGTGTTCTGATTGGTGTTCAGTTTTTGATTTGGCCATTCGATTTAATTAATATCATTCCTCGAAATACTATTACGGTAACATATAAACTGGTTACTGCGGTTTAAAGCTAATGAATCCACTTGGATTTCACCGTTTATCTCATATTTGTAGGTTCGATAAATGTGCTCCAATTTTGAACCGATATAAATCGCTGAAAAATAAAAGCGGTTCAAATTTGAACCTAAATTGCTCCAGAAGAGTGAGATATTTGGTTAAATCTCAAGCGAAGGTATGTTCGCGTGAACGATTTGTTCGCGTGAACAAATCGAAGTCGAAGAATCAAAAAGAAGAAAAAATATACTTGTAATGGATATCTTGTAAATTTCACAGTATCACTAAAGGTATTTTGGTTCTCCCGTGGTCGTATTATTTGGTTGATACCTGGTTGGATGGTGTCACTGGTGACTCCATCTCTGAGAAATAGAGGTTCTTCTACGGACGTACAAAATACATGGACTTGCCCTAAGCGATAAAAGGCGTATTATTTCCCCCTCCCATTGGAACCATTTTTCGGAACCGGCTGGGCTTGCGAGAGCCACGCGTCAATCTAAAAAATGTGACGTCATCATTCGTGTCCGGACCAGTGTCGAGCTCTCATCGTAAATAATAGGGTAAAAATGGTGACTTGTGCTATAAATACGTGTAAACATAGAAGAGAAAAAAAAAACCCAATTGTGGTATTACATTCCATAAGCAAGCATTATTTTACACTATTTTAAGCTAATTCAGCTCACATAATATGATCGTTTTTGAACATAACATTTGTAAAAGTGTATTAACTAACTACAGGAGCAAAATATTGGACTCGACCTTATAGGCGACCTTACTTTGACGTATTTGAACAAATTTGTTCATTGCGTGGCGAGCAATTTGCGCTCCCATGTAAAAAGGTCTATTCATTCAAAAGCAGAGTTTACTTTTAAGAACTAAATGATGATTTTATAGTGCGAGATGCCTATATACTGTCAGATTGAGTTTTGGCGAATCACGTATCACCAAAGCCATCTTCCTGCCCTTCGTCCCGCTTTAGTTGGCTTCTACCCCTCACCTTTATGTTCTGGTCTATCAATATTCATATGTCTATGGGTTCTTCCCACAGCATATATTTATGACTATCTCTGGAGATCAGGACTGATACCCATCCACGCGACGCTGCCGAGAATTCTGGCCGATTAAAGGAATTCCGACATCATCGGTGGATCCTCAATACAATGACTCCCTTCAGGGTTTATTTATGGTATTAGCATACTTTAAACATTTGGTAAACGAGTAAGTTAACTCTTATTTTACTTATACAATGATTCTTATTTTACTTGTACAATGATTCTGTTCAATATAATTAATATTTCTCAAAGTGATCTTCTTTTATTTTCTCTTTAGAGATGGTTCTCAGTCCTACCGAACTGAAGGCCTGAATTTCCTAAAGGAACCTGCTGGCGCCCAAGTAATTTTAATTCTAAAATAAACATTCAGCTCTGTACCACTGTGTATAAACATTAACATAACCTCACCTTTCGACACTAAGCGTATCAATTTACCTACTTTCAACCGTCTGCGTATCAAGAGGTAATCTAAATGTTGAGCAATTATAGTTTTGAAAATGAGCTTTGTAGTGTTCCTACTTAGTTTATTTCCTTTTTTCAAGAAAATTTACTTTTAATGCTTTTTATAGCACACATTCAAAATTTGCTCTGAAAGTTAGATTTTAATCCAGTATTACATCTATGTATTTGATTTCATTCCCTGTTTCCATTTTTTCAGCATCGACATAAAACGAGCACTTTGCCTTACATTTATTGATATGATGGCCAAGAAAAACCTTGATGGGTGAAATCCTGAAACGAGCAAAAAAATAACTAACTCGTACATCGCCTTGCACATATGCCTCACTAGCATATATCACGGTAGGTACCAGCACTCCATTGTGGATAGCTAGGTTATTTTCTTTGGACAGTTTTTTGTTAGCGCCAACCGCGTTCAGTCTTTTAATGGAATTACCTGCATTTACCCTTCTTTCATTATCCCCATCAGCATTTCCACCGCTCTTATACATACTTCCTAAATACACATTCCCCATTCACCTGCTCCAAGTATTTCACAAAGTAGTGTGTTAAATTTCCATGAAAACGAAGAATATATAAAATAATTGCCAGTATGGTTCTGCGTGCTTGATACAAAATGCACAAGTGCGTCACTTTTAAGCTGATTTATTTTGTGATAGACTGTTCAACCAATCGCGGAACAGATGCAAATCGGCTTATGGGATGTAATGGGGAAGGGGGGAGAGGGGGTACGCCAAATTGTTTGGGATGAAACCTAGTCATAATACACCGTGCAACGTTATTCCTGCACGTGGAAACGTTCCAAATAACAACATTTTAATATTGCTAAACAATACAAATTTCAGTGCATTCACCGAATGACTTTATTTATTTATTTATTTATTTATTTACGGACTTACGTCCAATTTACAACATGGTATAACGAAAATTTGGGAATGTACATTGTAAGGGTGAAAATGGTACATGAGAGCAAAGACAAACAGAAAATAGAAGTGTCAAGTCAAGTCAAGACTTTGCAAAAATTACAGTAAATATAAAATATCATCATTTATTTAAAGAGCGACAGAATTCATTCAAGCTTATACCAAAAAAATCAAGGTCTTGTCGTGAGTTGACCATTCTACACATTCTGGACAGTGGTGAGTTGTAACCATAATTAGTGGAGTGCTGATTGAGGAAGAGTAGGTCTTTATTTCTGAGTCTACGAGAAGGTATATTGAATGGGATGAGTTGTAGTAATGTAGGTGAATCGATTATGTAGTTAATAATTTTGAAGAAACAGATGAGATCGGATTTTTTCCGACGGTCTTCTAAAGGAGAAAGGTTTAGAGTTTTTTCAATTTCAGCATACGAATAATTGCCTCGCTCTAATCCTAGCCTCCTAGCAATCCCTTTTAGGAACCTATGTTGAACGGATTCAATATGACGAATGTGGACAGCATAAAAAGGAGACCATATAACACAAGCATATTCAAGATGGGGGCGAACCAAGGAGCAGTAAAGAGTTCTTAAGGTATTTATGTTTTTGAAGTCGGAAGTGATTCTAGTGATGAAACCAAGTAGTTTGAGAGATTTATTAATAATCACATTTAAATGTTCCCGAAAAGAAAGCTTGCTATCAAGAGTGACTCCAAGGTCTTTAATATATTGAACAGTTGTTAGGCAATTATTATTTAGTTTGTATTCGAAAACGATCGGATTTTTAGATCTGTAGAAGGACATAATTTTGCACTTATCGACATTTAGTTCCAAGCAATTAATTTTACACCAGTCATTGAATGAGTCAATATCTGATTGGAAAAGAAGGCAGTCATGGTAATTATTTATTATTTTTAGGATCTTGTTGTCATCAGCAAATAGCCAAAAGCTCGTATGTGAGAAAATACTAATAATGTCGTTTATAAACAAGTTGAAAAGAAGCGGGGCTAAATGTGCTCCTTGCGGTACGCCGGATGTAACTTCAATAATAATAGACATAATGTTATTTATTTTAACTCTTTGTTTTCTGTTACTTAAATAAGAACTAATGAAGGATAGAAATGGGTCTCGAATACCAATAGCATATAGCTTGGCCATGAGGATTGCATGTTTTACTCTGTCAAAAGCTTTAGAAAAGTCGGTGTATAGAACATCTACTTGTGATTTATCTTCTAGGCCGTTGACTATGGTATTGGTGAAGGAGAGTAAGTTTGTAGTGGTAGATTTAGCAGATCTAAAGCCATGCTGTTCCTCAATCAGCACATTTTTGAAAATAGGTGTTATTTTCTTTGTGATTATAGACTCAAAGATTTTAGGAATATGAGATAAAATCGATATAGGTCTATAGTTTTCTACGTTCGACTTATTACCCGATTTAAAAATAGGTCTTATATAGGAAACCTTCCAGGAATCCGGAAAAGTGGCAGATGATAGTGATAAGTTGTATAATAAACAAATTGGCTCAGATACAGTAGATTTACATTCTTTCAATAATATTTCAGGTATACCATCAGGACCAGTGCTTGATTTGCTGGGAAGATTTTTTAAGTAGTTGAAGACATCAATAAGTGTGATTTCGCAATTATTAAGGTCAATAGTATTAGCATATTTAAGTGGAGGGATGGTACATTTATTATCGGAATAGACGGAGGAGAAATGTTTAGCAAAAAGATTGGCAATATCGAAATCGTTGGTAGCGTGAGTTTCATTAAAGAATAAACTTGAAGGTAGATCGTTAACAATACGTTTTTGTTTAACAAATTTCCAGAATTGTTTAGGGTTAAGATTTAATTTTGTCTCAGTGAGTTCGATGTACGATTTGTAACATGTGGCAGATTCAATTTTGGATAATTCTCTTAAATGAGAAAATTTTTGATAAAGCACTAAGTTGTTCGTTAATTTGAATAATTTGTGTATTTTCTTTTTTTCAATAATCAACTGCTTTAATTTCACACTGAACCAAATAGGAAATTTAGGCTGGAAATAAGTTCCCCTTGGAACGAACAAGTCTATAGCATGAGTTAAACATTCATTGAATTTAAATACAGCATCGTTAATATTGGTGTTTGATAACATAGAAGTCCAGTCATATTGGGCAAGATACCTGTTCATGCCAGTATAGTCACCTTTGTTAAATTTGTAGTGGTATGTAGCTGTTGACTTCAGAGTATCACTTTTGAAAGGATTAGAGAAGTTAATGTCGAGTGGTGGGTGATATTTATCTACTGGTAATATTGAGTCAGTAGCTTCACATACACAAACGCTAGGCATGTTGGTAAATGCACCGTTCTTAAAATAGATAGTGATTTAATTGTCAGCATAGTCCCCATCGGGGCTCAATTCTCTGTCGTGACATAAAACAAAAATCTTTCATTTTTTTAAATACTTTTTTTTTAACAGCGCAATCAAAAATATTAATTTCGGTTGGGTGTTTGTCCTTGTAAGTCTTGTCTAATGAACTCGGCTTTGCTTTAAAATTAAATTTTCGGAATTTTAACTGCTTGTGTGAAGAATTCAGACTATCCCCATCTGCAGATATTTTTTAAAGGTCTTTGCTACATATTAGCCCTTGAGATTTTTCACAAAAACGGCACTCTACAAATTATAAAATTATTATATAGTCTATTCGCGTTTTGGAAAGTTTGCATGCACACATCACCCCAAGTGACCAGCCCACCACAGGTCACCCCAAATTGTTCGCTACGTTTGGTGACATGGCAGGGGTGCTCAGGTTCATGGGGTGAGGTTTGGCGGTGTACATACCTGTCCACCAACTTCGTAGCAGGCCGGATAGTGAGAGACTGATTAAGAGAGACCTTTTGAACTCTCCAGCAGGACTCTCTCCCGGAACAACGCCTTGCACCGCAGTGGGAGGAATGGGTTCATTCATTTGTCACTCATGGACACACCGACTCCCAGATTCCCACACACCGCTCATAAATTTTTCCTTCCCAGAACTTCCCCTCCTAAATAAATATTTAACTAACCATCACGCCATTTCCCCGCAGGGGTAGGCAGAGAAAACTCGGTCTTGGCACACACTCTTTGCCTCACTCACATTCATACATCGTCTCATACATACTCTTCTATTATTCTGACTTTTGACATGGCCTGACTCAAGTATCTGATTCACTTGATCGTGCCATGTCTTCCTCGGGCGTCTCCGATTTCTTCAACCATTCACATTTTCGTCATATATTCTTCTTATACTACTTTCTTCGATAATACGTTCTACATGCCCAAACCATCTGAGGGTCCCTTCCTTAATGTTACTCATTATGCTTACATCAGCCTTTGGTTATTTGCGGATCTCCACATTTCTCACACGAACATATATGGTTTCACCACACATACGACTCACACATCCCCTCTTTTCTTTCCTAAAAATATCCTCCACACTGCTGTGAGCTAAACGTCACAAAATTTATGAAATTGGGTCGTGTAGAGAGAATGACCGAGCATCAAGCACCAAAGTCCCTGCTGAACTCAAGACTGATAGGGCGAAGGAGCCTGGGAAGACCAAGATTAAGATGGATCAACAACGTCCTCAAAGATATATCTACCTAGGAGCTTCTAAACTGGAGAGAGTTGGCACAAAACCGAGATGAGTAGAGGAAGACTCTTAAGGAGGCCAAGACCCACCAGGGATTGTAGAGCCAAGAGTGATGATGATGATGATGATCCTCCACACTGCATCCCCAAAATGATGACATAGGCCCCGAGGGTGTGGAGCAAATGTAAAACAAAAATGCAAATTCAAAACGCCTGTGATATTGTGTGAACGTTTCACACGCTGCGGAAATGGTTTTTTAGTGAGCGGAAACAATGGATTCGATTAAGCTCACGGGAGAATATGTGCGGGTGTTGTGCGCTGTTAGCCAGGATTGGGGGAATGCACACGGAATATAAAGTGATGCCTAACCTGCAGTATTGCATGTGCTCCTGGTACTCTATTAAAATGCGGTAATAAATATTTTTTTATTAGGCAACAATTTGCGGTAGAATTCGATGAAATATAAAATAAATACAACAAAAACATATTCATTGGTTATGGACCACTTTAAATTTTATTTTATTCACACTCTACCAGTTTCAGAAGAACCCTAAATAATAACTCTAGTATTTTGAATAACCAAATCAATTTATATTTTAGTCCTTATCTAAACATAATTCCAATAAATAGCTCTGTTCTTCCCAGAAATCCCGTAATGATTCTTCCCCCTTTGTTCACCTCCCACTTAAACTTCATGTATATGACTGTCAATATTCTGTATCGTAGGTTAGTTATAATATTCTCCTGACGAAGGAAGGATTCTTCCGAAACTGGTAGAGTGTGAATAAAATAAAATAAAAGTGGTCTATATCAAATTTATATGTTTTTTGCAATTTATGGCGAGCCTCAAAGTTAATGATTTTTACAAATATGTACAAATAAATATTTGACAGACATTAGCGTAGTCTTTCAGTCTATATTTGGTCAAACAGCGCAGACCCTTTAAAAATATATAATTTCCCTCAGCGCCTACGTCATCTTTGGGAAGTTGTTTAGGTTTTTTAAGGAAAGGAAGAAGAGAATGATCTGGGGAAGGAAAAGGATGTAAGGAGTGGGTTTCAGGAATCAGGTGATCAGTATATCTAGGAGTGACGCACGTAAGAATCCATCCCTGGATGACGATGGGTTGTGAGAGTCTTGCTGTAAATGTGAAAAGGTCTCCCTCAACCATTCTCCCTAAATCCGGCCCGCCATACAGCAGATGGGTAGACGCTTCAATCCTCAACCCATGACCTCGACTCGCATGTTAAGTCACCAAACGTAGCGAAAAACTTGGGGAGACCTATGACAAAAGTGTTGGTTTTAAATGGTTCCCGGGACGGCGTTACCCATATCCGCCTTTAAAAAATTAATACTTACTACCATTGTCAAATTTCTTCACAGTTCCGTAATTTTTAGATTTTCCGGCATCTGTGTTTCCTCTCCGTTCTAGGACCCCTCTCTCCAACAGACTCTCCACACAACATCCCCAAAGATGACATTATTGATATTATTTTGCTCAAGACCCCTTGTGTAAAGTGTAAAAAATGAAAATACCGCTTAGGTGTCCAAACTGAGAGCCATGGCAGATACTATGGCATCAATTAAGGTATTTTGTGCCGTTGGGGGGTAGAAGATGAAGTAGACGAGTAAGAGTTTGAAATACCTTGCCATTTAGATCTGGTCAATAATGGTTAAATCATCTTCAAGCCATTCTTATAATATGAATTATGGTCTTTCACCACGATGAAACTGATGAGACTATCTACGGCAAATGTTGACATCCTAACAAAGTTATCCACCTAAAAATACATTAAGTACATTTGTATTACTTCGGTTACAAGTCGAAGCGTCCGTTTGTATAAGCCCCACTCTATACAGTTACATTTGTTATACCCCAGTTACATTTGGGGTGTTCCACAAGGCCCGACATGTCAACCTCTCCTCAAGGTAATAATATTCCTGCCAAGAAAGCGACGGGATGAAAAGTTGGGATATCTCTCCATTTATGTGGTGAAATTTACAGAATAAATCTGTTTCGGGTCATTTATCATGGGCCTTGACAGCGCCGCTAACCCTCGAGGCGAAGAACAAAATGTTTCATGGCGTAATAATGTAATAAAGTTATTTTTTTATAAATAAACACCAAGTGGGAAAACCTTTTATTTGGATTTTGTAGTTTTTAGTTCGAGATTTTTTAAACGTTACTAGCTGGTCCTCGATATGCGTTTCTATGCCATTTAAAAAATAAATTGTTTCTCCCTGCATGTCCTTTCCCATTCGTCCCGTTCCCCTTCCGCCTCCCCTTCCTCCCGCGCATCCCCTTCCCCTCTCGCGTTCCCACTCCGACTCCTCAGGTTCCCCTCCCCCCTCCCGCATTTTATACATTCAGTCCCGGTACATTCAGTTTTCAAACAGCTAATGCATAATGCTAGAGCTCACCTGTAGTTTTATTCGACCCTTTTCCTGACAACAACCAACACAAAAAAAGGATTATCCAATTTGGTGCAGTCGTTCGGAAGTTATGCGCGTACATACATTTCGGCGAATCATTTTTATTTATATATAGACAATAGATAGATTTATTTATTTGTAACATTAACGCCTTTCGGCTCTTACATAATATGACCCGGTATATCAGCCAGTCCGTATCCTTGCTATGTACTCAAATATCCTTGCTATTCCTCGCTCCAGTTTAAGCTGGCTAAATCAACCGCTTAAGTTTTGATAAGCCGCAGAATAGACATTTAGACGCCGATGCGCTAGCAGTCACATGCCAAATCTGACATTTACGTAAATAATATTTGAATTAAACGTAAATTGCCTAATTTTACAATTATAGACTATTATCACGGACGTACAAAATATATGGACATGCCCTTACGTGTTAAAAAACGTGTTATTTCCCCCTCCCATTGGAACCATTTTTCGGAACCGGCTGGGCGTGTCCGGACCAATGTCGTGCTCTCGTCGTACATTTACGCGCGGACGCTGTATGTCTATGAAACACATACTTAGACAATGAAGAAGACTTGGCGAATCACAAGTCTCTTTCCTCTCTTCGCCCCGCCATAGTTGGTTTTTACCCCTCATCTGTAAGTTCTCGTCTTGTTATTTGTTGTATTCTTATTGAATTTATCAAAATTTAACTCGAAAATTAAAACCTAAAAAATTAAAAATAAACTGCTTTCGTTTTGTTAAATATCTATTTATTTAATATAAATGGTATAGATATACCATAAACACTGATTAAATTGAGAAGCGATACCAGAGATACAATTAAATACAAAAATCTACTTATATTACAAATAAAATTAATATTGATTAAAAAAAGATGATAGTATAGCCCTCTTATACTAGTAACTTCGTGTAACCTAACTTCATGTGCTTTGTATACTCAGTCCTGTTATTGTTGCATTTAAACAGGATTTAAGAACGAGTGGCTCTTGCAGGTGTATGGAATTCAATGAGGTTAATTAAATGAGGACTATCTATTCTATTATTTATAATTTTGAACATAAACATTAAGACATATAATTCTTCGGTATGTTGTATGTATCATGTTGCAACTAAAAATAATTTTAGATCGAGTAGTTCTTGTTGGTGTATGGAAGTTAATTACGCTTAATAAATTAGGACCGTCCATATTAAAATTAACAATTTTAAAAATAAAAGTCTTGTCGTTAACAGGTCTTCTGTCATTGATATTGCCTGCATTTATTTTCTTTTCGTTTCTTCTAATAAATTATATAAATAAAGTTTTGTTCTAATCCACGTACGTGGGCCTGTAACACCTTCCTGTCACTCAAGGGTTAAGGGTGAAACCTGCCCGGCCAACGGGCTCTGACATATCTTACTTTTCTTTTCACTTTTAACTTGGATTAGCTTACATGACCCAGGTAAGCTCGGTCGCTTTCATCACGGAGATTTTTTGTTTTTTTTTTTATTTCCGTGATAATTTATTTTACATTATAAAAACCAACAGTAGGTAATTATTTTGTTTTTTTTACATTAGTTCCACCGGAGGCCCTTCCAAGAGGTCCTTCCAGGAGGCCCTGAGGAAAATAATTTCCCTCAGGTCCTAGGTATATCATCTAAGGGGATGGATAAAATTGTTACAGTGATAAAACAGGTACATATGATATGTATCTTTCTCTGTCTTATTTGTGGTATATATTAATTAGTATTATTTTATTTTAATTTTTCTTTTTTCGTGATTTTGATGTTTACATAATTTGAGGATTTTTCGACCACAATGCTAGGACTGATGATCAAAAAATGGAGTGTGGTGTGTGTATGTGTGAGTATGTGTGTAGGTTTGATAAGTAGTAATCTGTGAAGGGAAGGATTATTATTAGTAGGCATTTTGCAAGGATGGGTTCCAACTATTTTCGCTTATATATCTACGGTTCTACGACTCCGACTTGATCTACATTTTCGGCTTCATTCTTAGATTTGTGAGCTAAAGACAATTCTGAAAGAAAGCCGTCGAAAAATCAACAATGAAAAAACCCACTTCATGTACATTGTTCAACGCTGGGATCGAACTCTGATTCCTTGATATTTTCGGTTCTATGGCCCTGACTTGATCGTCATAAAGTGGATACCACGTTTTTAAAAATTGGAATTGTGTATTTCTTTTTTTTTAATCTTATTGACAGATTTCGTCTTTTTAAAGTTTAATAACTGTGTTCCTTATTAAATTTCTTATCATCTTCCCTTTAATTTGTCAACAAAGAAATAAAGCTCTACGAAATTCGACAATAATTGTTTTTGAAAGGCTCCTGAGGTAAATATTTTATAAATCTTTACAATTTCATAAAAATCTTATGACAATAATTATTCCGTGAATTTTCACGGTTCTGTGCTAGTTATTCTCATCTAATATCAATTTGCATTAGTCTGCCAAGACTGCCTTTGTCACTCAATATTAATCCTTGATCCCCGCTTCACAGAATCTTCATTCGGCAGCTTGATGCAATAGTCATGTTGGGAGCCTAGAGTGCCAATCTCCACGCCTGCAATTACTGACAAATTCTAAACCAAAACAAATATATTAACCAATCAATCTCTCTTCACCATCATCTTCAAACCTCTGCTCCATCTGATCGTCTGTAATAAACCTAACCGACAGTTGATACCTAAGATAAGTATACTAGGATAGAAAGGTAAGCATTTCGAGATACAGCTACTATTTAACCGCTTGTTCGCCGGCGTATCCTTATGCAAATGAAAAATTTGTCCATTTGAACACCGATTTATCTCATAACATACTTACTTTTCATGGGATTTTGTAACGCAAAAAATGTTGGCAGCTTACCAAAATAGATGATTGCCAATAAAATGAACAAAAAATTATAATATAAGAGTTCTTGCTTTTCGTTTCGGAAAGAGCACCTATTAAAAATAGTAACTATACTGTGCCATTCTCCAATGCGCCCGCCCGACGCAGTTCGTGTAGTTTGTTGCGTGTTTTTCTTCTTCATTATCCTCACTCCATATTACTTCATGGACACAGCATTATTGTTATCAAAAATATTTGCACAGTAGATTTCCACTCAAGACCCCTGTAGATTATTTGTATCTGCTTATATTGTTATACCTTTGTATAATAAAATTATGTGGATTTATACGGCCATATATCCTCTATGCATATTATTATTTAATTTACAAATAAGGAAATACAGAAGAAATAATCATTTGGGAATCAAATTTTCGAGGGATCAGCTGTCCGAGGATCAACTATACTGGGATTAACTGCCCGGGGATCAACTGTCCTGGAATCAACTGTTCGGGGATCAACGGTCCGGGTATCGACTGTCCGGGGATCAACTGTAAAGGAATAAACTGTCCGGGGATCAACGGTCCGGGTATCGGCATTCCGGCGATCAACTGTCCGGGAATCAATAGTCCAGGTATCAACTGTCCAGGGATCAACTGTCCAGGGATCAACTGTCTGGAAATCAACTGTCCAGGGAACAACTGTCGAGGAATCAACTGTCCGGGATCAACTGTCCAGGAATGAACTGTTCGGGGATCAACGGTCCGAGTATCGACTGTCCGGGGATCAACGGTCCGGGGATCAACGGTCCGGGTATCGACTGTCCGGGGATCAACTGTCTGGGAATCAACTGTCCAGGGATCAACTGTCAGGGTATCAACTCTCCGGTAGTCAACTTATCTGTCCGGGGGACCAGCTGTCTGGGGATCAAGGTCGGTTCACCACATACTAACTCTATCAATGAAGACGCACGACAGAAGTACCTAATCCTTTGACGGATCAAATATCAGGGGGGTCAACTTGCATAGGGATCAACTATCCGAGGAGTCGACTTAACTGTCCCGGGGACCAACTGTCGGGGGATCAAGATTCGGGTCACTATTTAAAACGTGCGATCTTCTGTTTCCAGGTCAAAATTAATTCGAATCAGACAAGACTGATCACACGAGAGTCTGTACCGAATGAAGAATGTACAGAACTCTCCTATCAGTTTCTAATATTTCCTTCGTGGTTTATAAGTGTAGTGTTTTGAAAAGATTAGTTTTTGTTGATATCAATGGATGTATATAGGCTTAGAGCTTCTCTCAAGTTCCGATAGATGCCGTCGGGGGAGCGGTCAACGCTCGCCAGCCAGCTTCAGATACAATTTGTAGCCAGTTAAGATCGGTCGTGTGACCCAGAAGTATAATTGTAAACATGTAAAAACAATAATAAACCTGATTGTGACATGAAACTATTTATTCTTGAAGAGCCCCAACACAACAATTGGTATTTGCCCGTGGATAAGGCAAATATAACACTAAGCATTCAAAAATCAAGACCTCGAAAAATGCAACACGCCAAAAAAAACTAATTCCGTAATGGGGCTTTAGATGCATGTTTACTCTCGCTAGTGGATAATCCCGAGTCTCGTATAAAAAGACGAGACAAAGACAAAGAAGGCGGGTTTTGTTTCTTCGTAAACGGTCTTTGAGAAAATGAAGCGCGGAAACAAAAAGCCTAGCGGAAAGGAAGAGGTTAATCTCCCGGTTGATTGTGTTTACCATCACAGACAATGGACAATGGACATCTCTTCACCTTTTTATATTTAACAAACTAGAGTCAATTTCATTTTAACAAACTGGAGTCAATTTCATTTTATGCTAGACGACACAAATAAAAAGAGATTTTAATTTATTATATTTTGCAGAACTCTATTTTAATTATTTTATATATTCAGTAATATTATTTAAATCCATAAAGACAATATTAGCGAAACTCAATCGAAAACCTGAAAACAGAAAAAGATATTGGCACCTCTGGGACTCGAACTCAGGAACTTCGGCTTTTCGGGCCGCTGCGCTACCAATCCAATTCGGTAATTTTTTTAACTGCACCATACTTTGACCAAGAACAACCAAAATTATCTTGATTTTTCTTAACGCATATTTTATTGTCTGCTATCTTTATGTATGACTGCAAGATTCAAAACCGAACTAAATGCCATCTGTGTGCACTTGGTAGCGCAGAGGCCCGGAAAGCCGAAGTTCTTGAGTTCGAGTCCCAGAGGTGCCAACATATTTTGATGAATTTTCTGTTTCCAGATTTTCGATTGATTTAATGAAATGTTACAATTTGAGATTTTACTCATAAAGTTGAAAATAAAGAATAATAATATTATCTAATTTATAAAAATAGTTAATTTGTAAACAAGTTTTGCTATGTAATTATTATTAGGCGTGGCAGCTGTTTCGCTTTCTGAGGGCATTATCAAATTGTGGTTAGGCCTCTTCTGACGATATAATTATATTATTCCTTATTTAGGGTACGATTAATAACTTATTGCTCTTATTGTTATTACCTTTTGCCCTTATTTTTTTTTCCGAGTAAAATGTCGGAAGTTATTACCCATTATATCAATGTTATTACCATTTAAAGTTTCCCCAATAACTGCATTGTTTAAATATGACTAAAGGTCTTTAAAGGGTTATTCGTAGTTAGAAGGCCGAAAAAATACGTTTTTTTATGATTGTTTTGTGAAAGGGTATTTTATTTTACAAAAACTAAAGATATTGATCATTTGATGGCAACATCTAAGTTTATAAATGCACTAATGATTTGTAAAAATATTGATCTAATGTGCTCCTGCGGACGATCTCCTGAAAGTCTTCCAAAAAAAGGTTTTTGGCGGTGACCACGATTCCTCCAGTATAGTACATCTGAAATCAAAAAACCAAAAACATTCGTTTAGTTGATAGATAAAACTAGGTATTAAGTAATTGAAGAAATAATCAAAATTTCAGTTTTTGAAAAAATGGCGGCTTCGTAAAAAAAATTTTTTTTTTCGACCAAAATCACCACGCAATATACATATTTTTTTATAGAAGTAATTATTCGAAATCTTATTCCTACTGACCTGAGGAATTTATCTGAGAAAGTTGTACTAAAATTTCAAACTGATCGGATGAGCCGTTTTTTAGAAATCTTTGTCACCGACTTGGAAAACATAGTTTTCAGAAAAACGCGTTTAAAGTTTCGGAAGAACTTTACACATATACACATTTTTTTTTTAACTTAAGTCATTTAAAGAATGTAAGGCTGATGTAAGCATAATGAGTAAGATTAAGAAAGGGACCCTCAGATGGTTTGGGTATGTAGAGCTAATGAACGAAGAAAGTAGTGTAAGAAGAATATACGACGCTATTGTGAATGGTAGAAGTCGGGGACGCCCGAGGAAGACATGTCACGATCAAGTGAATCAGATACTTGTGTCGGGCCATGTCAAATGTCAGAATAATAGAAGAAAATGTATGAGACGATGTATGAATGTGAGTGAGGCAAAGAGTGAGTGTGCCAAGACCGAGTTGTTTGGCGGTCCGTCCTCTCTGCCTACCCCTGCGGAGAAACGGCGTGATGGTTAGTTAGTTACATTGAGTAATCTATTCCAGGCCCATAAGGCCACAGGCGCGTTCCTTTCCGGCTTCACGACGGACACTCTGCGTAGGCGAACTCTCCGGCAAAAAATAACGGATCCGTCTTCACGCCGGATCCGGCAAGTGTGAACAGCTCCATAGAGCCACTACAGCGGCTAGGGCCTCCGTCGTAATGACGGAACCCATCTCCGTTTTTACGACGGAAGTGTGAACGGGCTGTAACTGGATTGAGTCTTCAGGTATAAAATCAACCCTTCATAAGGTCATTTATACCTAGGAATACAAAGAAAGAAAAGAACAGCTGCTACTCCGGTATGTGCTCCGCCTACTTTCTGACATTCCGAGACATCTTTACAAATATGCGTATATCTCGGAAAATACTTCAGGGAATATTATCAGTTAAATATACATTGTCATATATCTCAAATGATGACTCATGGGTGTATTAATTCTAGCATAATAAATAGTATGTTTATGGTCTCTAATACTTGAATTCGGCTCAAACATAGCTAAGACCGACGAGGGAATTATATTTTTTGTTCATTTACTAAACTAGGTAACTGTCAGTAAATTTATTACTGAATATTATAAAAAAAAAGATATTAGGTAGTTTTTTATATAAGTCTTACTACTCAAGACATGCTCTTGAGTTTTCAGTGAGCTAGAGTGCTAAGATTGAAAAATACGACATTACTAGTGTGGTTGTAGCTGAAAATGTTTTTTTTTTTTTTCAAAATTTCAACTTTTTGTATGAAGATCTTTCAGTATGTGGATGCGGCGCATCCCTTGACTGAAAGATTCCTAAAGATATTCAATTAAAAACTTCATTTTCAGCTACAACAACAGCAATAACGTCATATACGGACCGCCACAGTGTGCACTTCTCATAAACACCAAAACACCATTACATAAGCGCATTTTTCTTTCAACTAATTAACTAACCATCACGCTGTTTTCCCGCAGGGGTAGGCAGAGAGGACGGACCACCAAACAACTCGATCTTGGCACACACTCCTTGCCCCTGTTCACATTCATACATCGTCTCATACATGGTCTTCTATTGTTCCGACTCTTCACATGGCCCGACTCAATATCTGATTCACTTGGTTATGCCATGTCTTCCTCGGGCGTCCCCGACTTCTTCTACCATTCACATTTGCGTCATATATTCTCCTTACACTCCTTTCCTCGTTCATTCGCTCTACATGCCCAAACCATCTGAGCATCCCTTTCTTAACCTTACTCATTATGCTTACATCAGGCTTGCATTCTTCGCGGATCTCCACATTTCTTACACGATCGTACATGGTTTTTACACACATACGCCTCAGGGATCTCATGTCTACAGCATTCAGTCTACTTTCATCCTTCCTCTGCCAGTTTCATGCCTCACTGCCATACATCAGGGTAGGTACCAGCACTCCATTATGGATGGCTAACTTCGCTCGTACAGTTTTTTGTTGGCGCCAACGGCGTTCAGTCCTCCATTTATAGAACCATGGTTGTGATAAAAACGAAACATAGAAAATTGAAAGATGAAATGTAAATTCAATGAATCGGCATCGCCATTTGGGTAATTTGTGATCCGGGATGGGAAGGATCTAAGACGAGGGAGATGGAAGAGACAAAATGTGTACCAACCAGTGACAGCTTTATACTTTTCATAAGTATAGGCCACTTCATTTGCGTCGCCCCTTCCTCCTTCTTAGAAGTTGCCACCTTTCATAATAACTCACTTGTAGGCTGCCGCCCCTGGGACACGGCCTGTACGGCCTATTGACAAATCTAGGACTGGTATCAATCCACATCGAAACATCAATTTCATCGAATTTATGTGTTGTGTTATTTAAAAAATATATATTTTCTAAAGTCAAAGACGGCCGGCGTAGACTAGCGGTAAGACTTTTGAATCCCGGCGTGTGCAAATAAATTTTATATGATTAATTTGTGTTATTTCGCAATTAATTCATTTAAAGTAAAAAATTATAGGTATATTTGCGGCACGTTCCAGAGTGGAAGTATCGCCTTGGTGTAAGACCACCATTCAGAATTGAAACGTTGCTTGAAACTTGAAATGGCTTTAGCCGTGTTTGGTGACCAGATCTGAATAGCCAGGTACTTCCCCATCTTCCTCTTCCCCACCTCCTTCCTCACCCCACTACCTTCAGCCTCACAACATACCACAATTGGGGATGTCATAGTTTCACTGGCTCCAGACGGAAGCAGCTGAGACTCTTGTAAGTATTCATATAAACAAACAAAAAAGAAGATTTTCAAGCAGCTGCTGTAAGCGAGCAATGCATCATTTTGAGAGCATAAATCTTGTGATAGCTGCCACAATGAAACAAGTTTTTCATACTTTTTATCCCCACCTTTGGGCTACAGGGGAAATTCATGGAATTGAGTCCCACCAGATGTCAATTATTTTGAAGCACTTTTGAGCCAAACGGCCAATTTTTCCGTGTGATAAAGCAATTTCACTTCCCCACAATTAATTTTTCGATCATAGCTGCTTACACAAATAAATAATAATGGAAACCAATTTTTATGGCGCTCGATTGTGAACATAAATGTTTTTGGTAGAAAGTTTAGTCCCGTCTCCTTTGTGTTGAATTGATTTGAAAAAATAGCCATTATACGAGTAATATCACTTAAAAATAATATACTTTTTCGAGAACACCCCAGTCGAAAGCTTTATCCACTCGAGTGTTTTTGGCCAAATGTTGGCCAATTTACAGACATTCGAGCGTTCGCTGGCCAAAATGTGCCCAATTTGAGAGATATCTAGGTATCTATTTTCTATCTATCTATCTATCTATCTACATATCTTCTATATTTCTTCTATCTATCTATCTTTCTATCTATCTATCTATCTATATAAATAAAAATAAATCGCTGAAAAGTATGTACGCGCATAACTTCCGAACGACTGCACCAAATTGGATAATTCTTTTTATTGTGTTCGTTATTGTCACGATAAGGTTTGTATAAAACTACTGGTGAGCTCTGGCAGTATGAAATTTGTATGAAAAAATTGCAATTGGTGGCACGCGAGCTGTTTGAAAACTGAATGAACCGGGACTGAATGTATGGATTGCGTGAGGGGGGAGGGAAACTCGGGTAGGGGGTTTGCAGTAGGGAGGGGTGAGGGGAACCCGGGAAGATGGAGGAGAACCTGGAAGGGGGGAGGGGTGCTGCGGGACGGTGGAAGGGGGGGGGGAGTGGAGTGAGGAGAGGGAAGGTGGAGGAGGCGGAGAAACGATTTTTTTATTAAATGGCATATCAACGCATGCCGGGAACCAGCTAGTTTTAAATAATTTGTAGGAATTATTTCAAAAGTTCCCGCACGTTGTACACTTCGATTATATACCTACGAAGATAACTAATTTTTAGGGTGAATTGCCTAATTTAAAAAAAAACTAATTATTTTCATTTTTCAACAAACCGTCTCGCATCTCTTCTGAATTTTTTGTTATTGACATTTCGCCAACCGAAATTAATTAAATATTTTTTTATAGTGGTAAAAACAACGTAATTTAAATTTGAAATATTTTTTCTTACAAATCGTTGATCATATTACTTATGTAATATTTTAAAAATGGAGGTTCGAATTTAAATTTATACCTCTGATTATCAACTAGGCTACAGACAACATACAGAATAGCATATTATTTAATAATTTCCAAATAGGTACTATGTACACCAATTTTGAAGTACATAATACGCGGAAATCGTGTTTACAAATTTTCGAATTTTTAATATATTTTTATGATTTCTAAAAATATGGGATAAACGGTTAAATATAGGTACATTTAAAGATTCTCTCACACTGTAAGCACTTCATATTTAAATTCGAAAGTATGATTTTTTATTTAATGAGGGCGGGATTTTTCCAAATCGGACGCTCAGAAATCCCGGACGGTTGACGCGAATTACTTTATAATTATTAACGCAAACGTTCAAATGATTATACTAACCCTGCATTTGTAAGTACTTCATTTATTTATTTTTATATTCAACTTAACGAGTAAAACCTCAAATTGTAATATTTATGACGAAAATATTTGATTGAGTTTCGCTAATATTGTCTTCATTTAATTAAATACTTATACAGTACTAAAGTCGGGATTTTCACCAGATTATCAATTTCGTTTAACCGACCTGATGTTGCGGACGCGATGATGTTAATAATGTTATTGCGAAGAATTTTTATGGAATGTAATGCCTTTGATTAAACTTTAATATAGGATTTAAATCAAAGACTTAGCAATTTTTTCCCCAGCAATGATGTGATAGTTGCACAGGAAGGGAATTCACCGTGGGACCGTGGTGAAATTTGGCTTTGTTTTTGAGATAATGCTATAATAAACCACTTGCATCACTTTAAAAAAAAAAATCCGGTTTAGGCAAATATTCTAAGACATTCCATATTTTTGAAAACCTGGCGATTTTTCGAAAATTTCAATCCGAAAAATCAGACCATTTTTAATAAACTGGAAAGACGGGAAATAATTTTATGGGTGCGAAAAAACGATAATTACATAGCCGAAAATATAATAAAATAATGGCACAGGAGCATAACGAGGCATATCAAAAATTTTACATCTAATAAATATGTTTTTCGTTGATCCATCTTATTGATCAGTAATCATTATAATGTTCAACGTCTACATATTATGACTAAATCCAGTGTAATATACTTGTACTTGTAAATAATAATGAAAATAACAAATTATAAAAATTGATTTTGTTAAAATCCGCACCATTACCATTATACACGAAATTGAAGCTTCAAGTGGGGTACCACAAGGTTCTCATCTAGGTCCGATTCTTTTTTTGCTATTTATCAATGACATTGTTTCAATATTTGAAGGTATCCATTTCCTATTGTTTGCTGATGACTTGAAAATTTACACTATTATAAGAAATTTGATGGACTGTCTTGTATTGCAAAACAACTTGGATCGATTATATAATTGGTGTAACACAAATGATTTATTTTTAAATATTAACAAATGTCAATCTATAAGTTTTTCTCGAAATAAAAATCCAATACTCTTTCAATATCACATCAACAATGTTAATCTTTCTACAGTAACATTAATAAAAGATCTGGGTGTCGTTTTTGATAACCAGATGACGTTCGTCCCCCACATCGATGCAATCACGAATAAAGCACTTAAATGTCTCGGTTTTGTGTTAAGAACGTGCAAAGATCTAATGTATATTAATACACTTAAAACACTATACATAACACTGGTCCGAAGCAATCTTGAGTATAATTCCTCTCTCTGGTCACCTTTGTACAATGTACATTCACACAAAATCGAAAGAGTACAACATAGATTTTTAAGGCATATAAACTACAAATTACACATTCCCTTAGAAAATTTAAATTATAATTATTTAATGCAATTGCTTAGACTACCCGAATTATCACAGCGAAGAAAAATCAGTGATGTTTTATTATTATTTAAAATCATTAACGGATATTTGGATAGCCCTGAACTAGTGAATATGATAAATTATAAAGTACCCAATAAATACAACACTAGACTCCATGCTCCATTTAACATAGTTGCTTCTCGCACTAATTTTATGTTCAACTCTTGTATTCAAAGATTGCATCGTGTGGGGAATGAAACTTGCTCTACTGACATATTTCTCTATAAAAACATCGCTCCCTTTAAAAAGCTTATATGTATGCAGATATATTAATATATTTTACGATTAATATATAAATGAAATTATATGTTTTAAAATGTTTTATACCACTGCCAACCGGTATGCTTAGAGTATGTTTGTAATCAAGTAATCATGTTTTGTGTAATATTGTGACAATAATTGCTGTATCTACTGTAGCCTGACCCCTAATAACTAGCTAGGCCATTTGTCTGGCTTGCTTCCTTCTGCAGTTACAATATTGTGCGTGCGAATAGATTATTTCATGCCGCCATGTAAACTGTATTGGCAATGTTTTATCTATTGTTCCACTAAAACAATGTTAGACGGATATCAGTATCCATGAACAAGGACGTGGTTAAATAGATTTCACAACCTGTTCTATCTACGTTGCAGGAGAAATTGTAATACATTGTTTTTAGTTAACTGTGAATAACAGATTAGAATTAAAATAATGTATACCTTTTGCAATAACTTGCTATAACATTACTTGGATACCTACTAACACGTATTTCAATAATCCAATTTCAATATTTATAGCTTACTTGGCACTTTGTTTTATGTCAGGTCTTTTAAAACCCTAGTATATTCTTTTACTATTGTACGATTACATATGTATTTTGTATTTCTTTTCAATTTTATCTCATTGTACTTACAATAACAACTGTATCACTTCAGCGATATTATTTTTGTATACTTGTACATTCTTATTTTGTTCTTAATATAATACTGACACCTTCCTGTGTACCTCTGTATACTTATAATCTCATGTAACACTTTAATGTAAAAGCCATTTTATGGCGTTAAAATAAATAAATAAATAAATAAATAAATACTTCTAAAACAGGAACAGAAGGATAAAATGTACGGGTCTAGGACGTTTCTACGCCGCCGGTTCTTCGCCGCCAGTTCATCGCCGCCGTTTCTACGCCGAGACGGTTCTACACCGGCCGTTTCTACACCGGCCGTTTCTACGCCAGCCGATTCTACGCCGCATTCAAATTAAATTAACAATTAATTAAACTTTATTGTTTTAACACATACATACAGTCATAGAAAATAAAATAGAAAATACAAAAACTATCGAATCATTTAAAAAGTAGCATTAACATTTATTTTAAATTAAAAGAATAAATAGGAAAAATAAGATTATTGCGTCATTTGGTAATTGTGTGCTAGGCCACGTAAATAATCACCTAACCTAACCTAACCTAACCTAACCTAACCTAACCTAACCTAACCTAACCTAACCTAACCTAACCTAACCTAACCTAACCTAACCTAACCTGGCTGGCGTAGAAACGGCCGGTGTAGAAACGGCCGGTGTAGAACCGTCCCGGCGTAGAAACGGCGGCGATGAACTGGCGGCGAAGAACCGGCGGCGTAGAAACGTCCCATTCCCAAAATGTACGGGGTTCTCTTCGTAACATCTTTCAAAACGTCAAACCAAACGATAAGTTCGCAGAGAACAAACAATAATTCTAGTAAATGTTAAATGTCAAATTCAAAAATTCGCCTGAAATCAAAGTGTTGCCATAAAAAAAAATCGATGTGGAATTTTAGAAAATGAAGAGAACATTATCGGAGACGGAAAATTTTTATGCAGTGACGTCATGAGCCCAAATAATGGATTTATTTATTTAAAAAAAAACTGTACCTACATTTCCTAACATTTTCGTAATCTTGGTAAAAAAATCTATCCACACGATTTTTTCCAAGTCGTTATGACATCCATGCAAGTGGCCTATTGCAAACTGAAAGATAAGAGGAATGGTGCGCGAAGAGGCGAGTGGGGTGATAAGTACCTAGATAATAAGCGGTAAGTAGGGAACTTGTGTCCTGTGCGACGGCGTCATAATAATATGAACTTGCGTCCGAGGAGATAGCGATGGCAAGAAACTAATTACTAATAAAGTAGGTACTTGTTGCAGGTCAAGGGAACGCGAGAAGGGAGCGGTATATACTCATAGTATTACTCTGAGGGTATATAGTGCATAAGGTGTGTAACGTGAACGCAACCTGTATTCGTAGTGGGAAATAAATGACAATTTATTTTTATAATTAGAATTAACTATTTCCACAATATGGCACAACAATAACAAAAATTAACAAAAACTCTGGTATTGGAATATTCATTTCAATATTAGAGCGATAATTAATATTAGTAATGTTAATATTTTAAATATACAAATTAAAGATGTAAATAAATATTATAATATTGTTGCTATTTATCGTACATATAAATCGATACTACCACAATTTATAGATGGATTAAAAAACATTTTATTAAATTTTAGAAATAAAAATAATATTCTTGTGGGAGATGTGAATTTAAATATTGCAAACGATTCCTCTAGTAAGAATAAAGATGATTACCTAAATATGTTGGCCGAACTAAACTACATCTCGTGCATAAATCATTAAAAAGAAACGTCCGAGGTCAACGGCCTTCGTGTCTAGATCATATATATTTACAAATATCCCTTGCATTAAAAATATAACCTCAGTTGTCATACACACGACTATCACTGATCATTATTCATGTATATTTAATTATAAATTCAGTAATCCATCTTCTCCATTACCTAACCAAATAAATGCCTCAAAAAAAACTTAATATGGATACGTTACTACATAAATTTGAATCAGAAAACTGGAATAAATTACTACAATGTAATGATGTCAATATTTGCTGCAATTTGTTCGAAGAAAAAATATCTACATACATAAACGATTCGACAAAAAATTTTAATATTTCCAAATCCAAACAATCTAAGTACAAGCCTATAAAACCGTGGATTACCCATGGTCTTATAATATCTGTACGACATAAACAAGCCCTTTACAAGTTAACTACCCAGCAACCAAATAATAAAAATTTACTAAACTGTTTTAAGGCATATAAAAACAAACTTTCATATATTATAAAACACAGAAAAGAAAGTTATTATAAACAAAATATTGATCAGGCAAAAAATGATAGTAAAAGAGTGTGGACGGTTATAAATGAAATAATTGATAAGGAAAAATGCAGGAATAATGAAATCAATGCTATTACTCACGATAACTCGAAAATATGTTGTAAAGAAAACCCGTCAAAAGCTGCAAATATATTCAACACATTCTTTGCAAACATAGGAAAAAATCTTGCAAATCACATAAATACCAATCCAACTTCAGATTGCAATATTCATACAGAAAATAAAATAGCAACATTTCAAGTCACAACAGAGGATGAAATAGTATCTATCATAAACGATATGAAAGGAGGTTCTGCACCGGGATTTGATGGAATTACGATATTATAATTTTTAAAAATATTAAAAATCAAATTTCTAAACCATTAATGCATGTAAAGCGGTGTGTTCCCATCTATTTACAAAGAAACTATCATGACTCCAATATTTAAATCTGGTAATCCAGAAGAAGTAAGCAACTACCGACCAATATCAGTAATCTCAAATAAAGCAAAAAAATTTGAAAAGATAGTAAAAAAAGAATGTACCAGTTTATAAAATGTAATAAAATAATTAATGAAAATCAGTTTGGATTTATGGAAGGTAGAAGCACACAGGATGCAATTGGAAAATTAACTAGCCTTGTTCTCAATTCAATAGATAAATCATTAAAATGTATTGGAATTTTCTTAGATCTCAAAAAAGCGTTTGACAGCATATCAAATGACAAACTCGTAACTAAATTAAGAAACATTGGATTAAACGGTACAGCTCTAGAATTGATAAAAGCTACCTTTTAAAACGTAAAAATCAACAATGTGCTTAGCCAACAAGAAACAAGTAATTTTAGTATACCTCAAGGTACAGTCCTGGGGCCGTTACTGTTTATCATCTATGTAAATGATATATTCACACAAAGAATAAACGGAAAAAATAATATTTTATGCTGATGACACTGTCATAATAATTGAAGGTGCTGATTGGAATACTGTGAACAACCTAGCTAATATTGACATGAATACACTGAAAAACTTCTTCGATAAAACATCTCCTCTCTTTAAATACCGAAAAAACAAACTTTGTAGCGATTCGGCTCCCCATCCCTACAGTTTGTTGTATGCACATCACTAGGTCACAACAAACCATGTGACCAGCGAGCGTTTCCTAGTGGCGTTGGCGACTACACCGAGGAGTTTGGATTTGGGAACGAGTGAAGAAACACCCACCTTGCGAACGGAGGATCGCGTCTGGTTGCCGGACCTACAGAATTCTCCTGCGGAAGAGTCATGCTGTAGCCTTATCATCGCAATTCTACACGTAACGTTAATTAGCTTTAATATCATTTACCATGGTTTATCTTTAACTGATTCTGATTGTTTTCTTATTCGCAACAAAATAAGATGGCGCTCAACCTTTACCACGTTCAATTCCTTAAACTATTAACTACCTACTTTGTTTAAACATTCAGAAATACATAATCATTGACTCTTCGAGTGAATGACACGCCCTGTAGATTCTATTAAATATTTTATGTTGGACTTTGATTTAATAGTGTTAATTAAATTTTATATCTCATGCTCTGGGTTTTGATTTACAACATATTTCCTTGGTACCTACATTATCTTACATAGCATCACTTAATAAGCATGCTATTATTTAAAAAAGTAGAAATTATCTTTTATTTCTCCGCTACAAAATGGCGCGCAACGTGGTTTAACCTCAGTAATTTCTGTTTCGTTTATTTTTTTTTCATTGGGTAGGAATTTTTTTTTTTTGGTATGACTCCGATGTTGAGATTCTGTGGGTTCCATGCGCATCTTCTGTTCGTGGGGTGAGTGTGTTTTATATTTTATTTATTATAATGTCCTTAAAACTTTTATATTCATTGTTTCCCACATCCAAACTCATTTTTTTTTGTATTCGTTTCGTCATAAGTGTAAGCGCTCACGAAGATACTTTAATCATTATATTAATTTTATATCATGTGTTCCCTTTTCAAAAAAAAAAAATAATACTTCAATGGTTCTTTCATTTTCACAGGTTTCAATATAATAGCGGTTATTTTTGATTCGCATAATAATGTTGGTTGGTTTCCTTTTGTAATAATGTTGCAGGTTTATATATAATTAGCTATCACCGGTAGCTCCGTACATTATTAACGATGTACTTTATTGATTGCGATCGGAACAAATATGTACCTACGGTCATAATGGCACGCGCTGTACTACGTAAGTGTATTTCAATTTTATATTCTATCTTTTGAGTGAATTTTCATTATTTAATAATGCTATTGTGTTCCAATATCCTTCATAATTTTTATTGCTACATCTGGTTGATAAAATTTGCTTTTGAACGCTATGCTGCTCAACATTTTATTATGAGGGACGGTCGATCTATGTCAATATTAAACCTTTCTTTCAGATTATATTAATGGATTTCCAAGTTGATTAATTTTTGTTATTGATGTGATTGATAATTACTTTCATATTAATTTTGAGTTTATCTTGCAACGAATTTTAAGGAATTTTTAAATTTAACCTTCATAGGTAGTATTGTTACAGTTTGATGGGTACTAATTTCAATGGAGTTGTAAATTTTATTGTCTACGCGTTAATAATTGCGCAAAAAATTGTTACACTGAAATTATTTACATCGTAACTTAGGAATTATTTTCCTGTATTTCGGAATTTTAATTTACTTTATTTTCAAATGCGTCAAATCATGCGTTTCAGAGTTGCTGGTTTTCTTCACATGACTATTGGATATGAGAGACGTCTAGTATTCAATGGAAATTGCCGAGTCCAGTTTAACATTGCTTCATGGATAAAAGGTTTATCAAATAACTTATTTTTATTTTCGGTTGAGTTGTTGATTGATTTTACAGAAATATTTTGTAAATAGTTTGTGTTAATTTTTTTTGGAATTCTTCAATAACTTTAATTGTTAATTATTTATGAGAAATTTATTGCCATTTTGTCACAGTCAAATCATGTCGAATTATTGTCGATTCTATCCAATATGCCTGAGCTCATGTATGTTGTTTAAAATTGCGTTAATTTTAATTTAATTTTTAAAATTATTTTTATTAATCCTGAGTTAAAAATTTTTTGAATTGAATAATACGCGTGTTAATTGGGTTGATTTTTTCTATAGTTTGGTTCCTGGCAGTATTAAATTTATCGACTTTACCCACTTGATAATTTTAATAGCTTCTTCGGTATTATATTGTGGGAATTATTTAACTTATTTTTGGATCATTCATAAATATCAATTTTCTCTCTTTTCGAAAACATTAAGCTCAATTTTGGGGTTTTCTAAAATTTTATAGTAGAATTTTTTTTTTCGATATTGTTACATTAGAACAAAACTTAAATTTTTAGTTTGAAATTCAGTGTTTTTTTGGGAATTTTTATTAAATTTGAATATATCATCTTTTTTCTTAATATTTCACCGCTCTCCTTTAGTAATTTCAAGCTTAGCGGTTCCAAATAAATATAAATAACATTAATATTTAAATTAGTAGGAAGCTACTTTATTTTTTCAGATATTATGGCAGTTTTAGCAATCGATTCTTTGTTCACCTTATGGGATTTTATTGTCAATCAATTGTATGTTTGAATCATTATTTTGTCTTAGTAAATTTATAATGTTTAAAATTTAAATTTTAATTTCAGTTTATTTGAATATTATTTATTTAACTTAAATACATTTGTTTTTGTTCATTCTCAGCTTTAGGTTTGTGCAATTGCTAAGTAATTATTATAATTATTTTCGCATTTAACGACATCTGTACGTCGCGCGTCAGGTTAAAATATTCATACACCTTAATGATTCCTCGTTCGTATTGCAGTTTTGGTTCGAGGCTTTGCTTAATAACAGTATAAATTATTTACGGCGCTTTTCAAATAATAAATATATGAAATGGTTACAGATACTTTATTAGGATTCAACATTTAATTTATTATAAACCAGATACATTATTTTTAAATAAAATAAATAATGCTTCGTTTCGGAAACACAATATACCAACCTTGGAAATGATTTATACTCAAATCTTCATTTACAATTATTTTTTTCTTTTAGAAAAATTTTCAGATATTGAGAGATTTATAATAAGTTAACATACTTATCTCTTTAATTATTTTTCTTTAGCAACTCAAGTTTTTGCTATTATTAAACATTCATCAACGGTTATGTTGGATTTTTTATGGAAGTTTGATACAGCATTGTTGGTTGCTATAATTTTTTTTTTTTTTTTAAAAAGTTTTATACAAATATTAACAGAAGCTTAAGAATTGTTATATCACCGTTTTGTCTTCGAACAACTTCGGTTAATAATGGCATAAGTAAATTGATTTTTCGGAATTTTTTTTTCATTTTGCGGGAACACATAATTTTTTTTGTTGTAGGATCAACGTTATGATATCAACTGTTATGTTGGATTTGTAGGGAGTTTATGCAACGTTAAGTTGTTTATAAAAGATTTTAGTCGGAATCTATAATGGCTATTAGGTCTGATTTTGGTGTTAGATATACATCATATTTCGGAATTTTTATTCCTTACTTTGACTTTCAATTTTTTTTTAGAGCGGTTTCACTTTATTTGCGGTTAGGTGGTACTGGAAGGAGCAGCGTTTCACTTTGTCCGGCACGAAGAGGGATGTTATTCTTTCTAAAGAACACACATTCGACGTTCATATATGAACACGAGTATGAACTTCGAATGGTTGTTTTGTTTTTTGTCTGTCCTTTCGTGGCGTCCATGTGATGTTTCTTTTGTTTTCTAATTTCGGGTCATAATTTTCATAACTTTCCTTTCGGTGGGAATGTATCGGCATTTTGGAAGCGATATGCGAATAATTACGAGCTTTCCATGTTTAATACCTCTGAGTTCGTGAGTAGTTAGTCTCGGGTTCTATGTTCTTAACCTCTGAGTTCTCGGACGCGATTTTTTTAAAATCGTTTCGCGGAAATGGATTTGGGTTTTCCTTTCCTTTTCAATCGCAGGAAGACAGGGGACCTACTGATACAGATGTCTATTCCTGTAGTGGTGGGAGGCCTGTGGTCCTTTTCTATTTGCCATGGGTTTTTTTTTATTTTCGATAAACTTGAAGACGACGTAACGTTTCGTTATAGTAGGAAGTTTTCCGGGTTTTCCATCTCATTATGAGGATTTATATGGGAAGTTTGCTCAATTGATATTTGAACAACGTTGTTTCATTCGTTAATGAGACACTTTGGGGTTTTATAACATTTATGTTATTCTTGGGAAATGATTTAGCAGATATTGGCGCTCGGGGATTTTTCCGGTGTTTCGGCATTTTGGAAGCGATATGCGAATAATTACGAGCTTTCCATGTTTAATACCTCTGAGTTCGTGAGTAGTTAGTCTCGGGTTCTATGTTCTTAACCTCTGAGTTCTCGGACGCGATTTTTTTAAAAATCGTTTCGCGGAAATGGATTTGGGTTTTCCTTTCCTTTTCAATCGCAGGAAGACAGGGGACCTACTGATACAGATGTTTATTCCTGTAGTGGTGGGAGGCCTGTTGTCCTTTTCTATTTGCTATTTTATTACGTTAATCTTGAAGACGATTTAACGGTTCGTTATGTTTGGAAGTTTTCCGGGTTTTCCATCTCATTATGAGGATTTATATGGGAAGTTTGTTCAAATGGTATTTGAATGACATTTGTTTACACTTTGGGGTTTTATAACGTTTGTGTTATTCTTGGGAATTGATTTTCCAGATATTGGTGCTCGGGGATTTTTCCGGTTTTCCATCTCATTCGGAGGATTCAAATGGAAATGTTGGGCAAATTGTGTTGTTCAACAGTCGTTTTACTTTGTTCAGATAATTAATTTTGATTAAAAGATTATATGGGAATGTAGTTTTTGCGTAATGC
Organism: Limnephilus lunatus; assembly: GCA_917563855.2. Taxonomy (NCBI): domain Eukaryota; kingdom Metazoa; phylum Arthropoda; class Insecta; order Trichoptera; family Limnephilidae; genus Limnephilus; species Limnephilus lunatus. The sequence continues at coordinate 36,407,933 of OU830601.1, forward strand.
ATTATCGTTCGGGATGATATTTTAGTACAGTTCTTGACGTCATATTTTATGAACGTTTATTTGGGTGATTATCTGAACAATCTTTATTTTATGTTTTCGTGTTCATCTTCTTAAGCACTTCCCCTATCTTAGGGAAATTGCTTGACGAGGTTTTTACATTTGAATTAAAAGAATTATAATAAAACATTTTTTTCTTAAGTCAGATATAATTTATCTTCGATTGTTGATTTCAATCATGACTTGCATATACCGTTGGTATTAATTTTGAATTTTCTTACAAAGGATATAATACATATATTTCAGTGGATTACACACTGTATCTTTAATATTTTGGCAGATTACAATTTTCAGTAAAATTTTTGTTTTCAATATTTGAATTAAATTTAATTCTTTGCTAAAATTTATATTTAAACATAATATCGGTAATTTGATAACTCGGATTTTAATTTTGTTGTAATATTCCTTGAGAATTCTTCTCTCACATATTCGGTATGATTAGGCTTTGTATGCCTGAATTTGTTTATTAGGCTTTGTATGCCTGAGTTTGTTTAATTAATTGTTTGATTTTGTTGTGATAACTTTTTGGTCATTATGTATAGGCTTGGATAGGCTTGTCACTGTGAATTTTATTGGTAAATTCTATTTTCAATTTTGCAGTTTTAATCGCTTGCTAGCATGTCACATTTGTTGAGGTCAAATGTTTTATAGTTTTTCCTGTATTTTGGGAGACTTTTTATTTAGATTGGTATGAAGCGCTTTAAATTTTTTTAATTGTTGCTTAAACAATGTTGTATTTTTTATTTGTTTCAATTTCCTTCCTGATAAACCATAAGTTAGGCAGTCTTAGCTGTAGAGAACATCAAGAAGATTGGACTCGTTACACAGCTTCTCATCATTCTGGTGTTTCATCCTGTTACATTTTGGTTTCCTTCATCAAGAAATTGGACCATTCACACTTCTTTCAAATACTGGCTCCACCTCCTGTCATGTCATGGGCTCTTAACAAAGAAGATATGAACTATTTTGGCAACATTGCATCCTGCTTGGACCTTCAATTATTACGTCAACCTACTTAAAGTTGCTCTTGAAAAGGCAGAAGTTTTAACCCTAACAATTGGCTTTCTTCCTGCTTGAATCAGTACCTTGGATGCAGCCTTCGGGATGGATACCTCATTAACCTGGTCTCAAGGGTTGTTGATGGCTTCTCCTCCTGATCATCTGAAGAAATGGAACTTCAACAATGTTCCTGTTGCTGTTGCTGTAATAGGCGCCTGGAGGGCCTACATTTCCTGCTGGAAATGTTCTCTTTGGGAAGGGGGTAATGTAGCGATTCGGCTCCCCATCCCTACAGTTTGTTGTATGCACATCACTAGGTCACAACAAACCATGTGACCAGCGAGCGTTTCCTAGTGGCGTTGGCGACTACACCGAGGAGTTTGGATTTGGGAACGAGTGAAGAAACACCCACCTTGCGAACGGAGGATCGCGTCTGGTTGCCGGACCTACAGAATTCTCCTGCGGAAGAGTCATGCTGTAGCCTTATCATCGCAATTCTACACGTAACGTTAATTAGCTTTAATATCATTTACCATGGTTTATCTTTAACTGATTCTGATTGTTTTCTTATTCGCAACAAAATAAGATGGCGCTCAACCTTTACCACGTTCAATTCCTTAAACTATTAACTACCTACTTTGTTTAAACATTCAGAAATACATAATCATTGACTCTTCGAGTGAATGACACGCCCTGTAGATTCTATTAAATATTTTATGTTGGACTTTGATTTAATAGTGTTAATTAAATTTTATATCTCATGCTCTGGGTTTTGATTTACAACATATTTCCTTGGTACCTACATTATCTTACATAGCATCACTTCATAAGTATGCTATAAAAAAGTAGCTATTCTCTTTATTCCCCGCTACAACTTTATCCCATTCTCTATCAATAAATTAAAATCTAAACCAGAAATAAAAATTCTAATTCATCAGAGTAAATGTAGTGGAACTAATTGCACTCCAGAATGTTCTACACTTAATTCAGCTTCCAAAATTAAACATCTTGGTGTATATATAGATCAACATTTTAAATGGAAAATATATTTGTGAACTTGTCAAAAGAATTAGGAAATGTATATACATATTTAAAAGACTCAGAAATATTCCTAAGAATATATAATATATAAACTGGAAAACCTAAAAAGAGTGTACTATGCAATTGTTCAATCTATATTACAATACGGTATTATAGGATGGGGAGGAACATATGATGTTATTTTAAATCCTATCAAAATAGTTAAAGATAAATAATTAAGATTATATTGAAAAAACCATCTACATTTTCTACCGAAAAAATCTTTTCAATATTCAAAGTAACCACAATAGACAATTTATATAAAAAATATTCAATACTACAAACTTTCAAAGAAATACAGCTAAAAAAATTACATTTCAATATCTTAGCAAGATATCAAAACAATATTAAAATCCAAAAATTTAATACTAAGCATATCCAAAATTCCTATCTGTTTCATGGTATGAATTATTACAACAAACTCCCATTAAAAGTAAAAAATATTGAAAATAAAAGTAAATTCCAAACTAAATTAAAAAATTACCTGAAACAACTGTAAGAGTTACATTACTATTTCACTTCATCTAAATCTGTTAATCGATACATCTCAAGTTTCTCTATATCTATTGTTAATTATTGCAATATTATTATTCACCTACTCAAATGATTGATAATAACCATAGACATACGTCCGTGATAATAACTAATTAAGTATGAATTCACTCACCAAACACAAGAGCCTTGTCTCTTTATGGTGAGGAAAGGCTTTTATTACATTAATATTACAAATCTGTTTAATATGTAAAAAAAAATGTATAATTATTGTAATAACAAAAAAATATTAAATATATAAAAAAAAATAAACAATGGGTATCAACCAGTTATAAAATTGAAAATTCACTTATGGAATTTTTGGAAAACGGGACGCGCAGAAAACCGAAATAAGAATTATGTTTTTTTTTTTAAATCATGTTGCAGGTAAGTAGGTACCTACCTACCTACATATTAATACTAACTAACTAACCAACCATCACGCCATTTCCCGCAGGGGTAGGCAGAGAAGACGGACCGCCAAACAACTTGGTCTTGGCCACACTCTTTGCCCCATACATATATCCTAATATTATTCTGACTCTTGACATGGCCCGGCTCAAGTATCTGATTCATTTGATCGTGCCATGTCTTCCTCACGCGTCCCCGTCTTCTCCAATTCACATTTGCCACGTAGTATATTCCGATAAATCAGTAAACACACATTTTTTTAATAACATTTTCGTTCATAAAATGCAACTTGGTTTTATTCACTTTTTATCTAGGTACTAATGTATAAAACTGTAACGTTCTTTAATTCCAGTGATTAGGATTACTTCATGTGTATTTGGGAATCTTTAATAAAGATCGTAGAGATAAGAAGTTGCTTCATTTTCGTTATAGAGAACAATGAATATTTAACTGGAACAAACGTCCGTTCTAATGGAGGCTCGGAGTAATTCTGAAGCAGGAGAACTCGACACTGTCGGTGCCATTTGTCGATCGGATACCATCGGCTATTTCCCTAACCGTTCGGCATTAGATATGAACGGCGACAGTTACACCGTTGTCACTCTACAAAGGTTCTTCCTAACTGACATCTGTTGAGACATCTCAAAACTACACGTACGTATAGCCACCTACACCAGCGGTTGTCAACCTTTTTGAGCCTGCGTACCCCTTGACTCTTACTACAAATCTGTTGTACCCCGTAGCCTCTATCTATCTTGTGGACACGTGTAATGAAAGAAATGTTTCATTTTTAATTTTTGAATACTCTCATTAGTTCATGAATTTAACAATTAAGTTACACAAATACATTTAATACAATTTTATACAGAATGTAACACGACTGGACAGACATTTTTAAACTGTGATTCTACCAGCGAAATTGAACAAATTTGGTTCCACATCTTTTTATTTCGAAAAAAAAAATCAATCCATGCATAGCTCCTAACTCACAAAGTGTAATGGGAAGGTAAATTTTTTTAACCTCAAAAAATTAGGTAACTAGTAAAAGAGTTTCTCAAGTATAAGTAGTTAATCAATAAAAGACCGATTTCCTGTTACACCCTGTATAACCAATCATACAATGTTAACATACAGTCAATGTGACCCTTGAGCTTGCTTTGCAGAGCAAAGTTATACGAAGTTTGACTCAATTTCACATGGGTAGAGCTGAGTTTTAAAACCTACATTCGTGCCACGATATTGCGTACCCCCATTTTTGCTTCGCGTACCACAGGTTGAAAACCACTGACCTATACCAACGACACCATCTGTTGAAAGACATTGAAACTACATACGTAATCCTGTATAAACCACAAACTATTTTAATATTCATCAAGTTGTGCATCTGCTAACGCTTTTCTGCGGATGGTCGTAAATAAAAGCAATGATAAATCGTATTAATACTTAATAAATAATAATTTATTTCAAAAATAAAATTTTAAATTATGTTAAACAAAAATAAAATTTTCGTTTTATTTCGGTGTGCGAGTTCTAAAAAGCGCCATCTATATATTTACTCCTAAAACGTTCGCAATGGTTATATATATTTATATATATGGGTTGAAATGTCGGATGCATCGTAAATAAAGGAAACTTCGTTAACGACGCATTTATTGACTGACATGCAGATGGCTCTGCTCTGCCGACATGCCAAAATATTTGTTTTGGTGCTAATTTCATGGTGTCTCTCGTTTCATCACTCGTATCTCCATGCTTTTGTCAACAAATAATACGAAATGTCATTATTATAGCATACTATTATGTCAAATTAAATAAATATATATATCTCAAACGGATGCAACAAATCAAAGACATGGTGATAGTGACAAAATATCCGCCAGTGAATAGCGAGTCCTTGGTGCAACAGTATTTTTATATTTGACAGTTTATATGTAAACAAATTTCCTTTGAGTGATAAGTAGATCGTATTTCTGTCAGGAAAAGTTGTTTTGGGCTTTTATATGATGGCATCCGACGAATCTGGCTGGAGAAACACAATATTAAATAGTTTACACGAAAGAAATAAATTAGAAACCGGACTCTTTACGGACATCATAGCTCTCAGTAAGCAAAACCTAACCTTATTTTTTGTTTTGATTTTGTTAAAGTGTATTTTTAAGCTAAATCAATCATTATAATCGAGTATATTGATCAATAATACTAAAACAATGCTATTTTATCTTTTTATTGACTTAGGTTGTGTGATTTGATGCTTTATTAAAATGTGTATTGTATTGAATTCTGACTGATAAGAGAAATTTTACCTGCCTTATCAAGTGGGAGAAAGTGGAACTGTAATTTGAATCACCACTTTCCTTATAAAACCAGAATTTCTGGAAATTTTTGTACAATAGGTATATTTGACATATTGCTGGTGTAAATTATCAACACACTAGAGTTTATGTTTATTTTTATTATATAATCCTGGATCTGTCATATTAATTCATAACATTCCAAATTATAGGTCATTTATTAACATACTAATGGAATAATAATAATGTATACAAGATTGTAAACGAAACAGCTGTCAATTTGACAAGATGGCTTGATAATTATTATATTTCATCATGGCACTATTTGGTTTCATGTTGACATATTAAAGCGAAACAGCTGTCACATCCATTAGATGACACAATATTATTTTTTATTCTATCTCATATCATTTAGATCTGTAAATATCTCTCTCATTTGATTTAATGTTGAAACATGAAAGCAAAACAGCTGTTATGGGTAAACTTTCAGGATGACTGGACACGTTTACTATGAATATTTTATTAGAAAAACCTTTGATTCTTATTCTTAATTACTATAAAATGAAAATTGCTTTCGTCTTTTGGGATGACAGCTGACCGCCATTTACAATAATTTATATCTGTATTCTATGATATTTTTTATTGAAATTGAAGGCACTGTTTTCCATCTCCCCGGATGCAAAAATCCAATTTTATGGCTAAAATTATCTGGGACATTTCCCTGTTTTAATTTTTTATCTTTCAAAAAATTATTCACAAAAAAACACTTTTTTTACATTAGCTCCACACAGGAATGCCTGTGTCAACTTAGGGGATGTTGTGTGGAGGATTTTTTAAGGACATGAAGTAGAGGAAGTGCTGGGAAGGAAAGAGGTATGAGGGGTGGATATTAAACGGGGGGTCAGTGTGTCCAGGAGTGACGAACTTATGAATCCATCTTTCCAACCGCGGTGGTAGGCGACGGGTAGAGGGATTCCGGCTGGAGAGGATAAAAGACCTCCCTCAACCAGTCTCTCGATCAGGCACATTGGCCGCCAAGACCTGGATAAACCTCACCCATGAACTTAGGCACCCCTGCTAAGTCACCAAACGTAGCGAACCACATGGGGTGACCTATAGCAGAGGTGTTGGTTTTCTAATAAATGGTTCCCGGAGCGGCGGTACCCAAACCCGCTTCTCAAATTGAGATTTTGCACTAAAATCATCCGTTTCTAAAATTTTTTTGCCAAGCAATTTTTAAGCCCATTGCCTGTATTCGTGGTGACATAAGGCACACTGAGTATTTACACATTTTGGGCTTCTGTGTTCCTCTTAAGAAATCCCTGAGAAACTTGGATACGCTTTTTGTAACATTGTTATTGCTATGAACAGTTGAGTAAGAATGTGTATGACTACTATTAAATATTAATTTTTCTACATAATTATGTTGAGAGATTGCTCCTGTAAAATGGCAGACTTGCAGTGAATTTTAAATATAATATTTCACATTGAAAAAATATAATTTCGAGATGCCTTTAAGAGCGTATAACCAGAGAAAACCTGAAATGTGTCATTTTAAAATCAGTGTTTAGACGTATTGACTCTTTTCGACCAAAAAATATAAATTGATTTCGAAAGATTGTTCTTTTATCTAGTAAATGTATGTTTTAAATTTTGAAAAAAAATGTCTATTTTTAGTGTAATAAGGTTATACCATAGGTCATTGGCAGATTTCATAAATTTTCAAAAAATATTTTGTATTATACAACACCCATTTCAAATCATATAATCAGTAAAATAAATCGATACGTTATCTGGTAAACGTATGTTACTGAATTTTAATTTCAGTTTAAATAAAATCATTAATAAATATATACATACATGTGTTTCTTGACGAAAATTGGTCCGTTTGTGTATTTATTTGCACACTTACAGACTAATATATTTCAGATTTTTTTACATTCTTCTTTTGCTCAGACATTATTGAGAAATGATAATTACTTATGATCAAAAAATAATTACAAAAAGTACATAATTTTAATAGTTTTATCGACAAGCCTTTCAGCATTTTTGGATGTAGGTATAAATTAAAGCAAATTTGGAATGAAATAAAATCGATATTGAGTTATAATTTCAAAAAGCTGGTATGGAGAATAATTAATCTTTTTCATTGGAACCGCCTGTACGATCGTAAGAACATCTTTCGACGAAATGTGGATTTTCGGCCGCTGGCTGGTTAAACGCTCTTAAGAGTCGATTAATGAAAAAATAAATGTTAACATTTCAGATAGCCGCCTTTTTGATAGCGCAAATTCCTTACGCGGAGAGAACCTTCAACTTTCCATACAGAACGAAAAACTACGAACATCAAATGGAGGAGTGGGCGGAGGTAACTTGATATAATATGTATATTATTGTTATCAGTGATTGATCATTGGAATTAAACATTAGTCACAATTTATTTATTAAACTTTTATTCCAGCAGGACAGAGTAGACAGTGCAAAACCAATCTGCTATAAGTGTTACAAAATATGTAATATAATATACAATTACATTAACCACTGGAGCGATAGCGCATTTTAAAACTTTTTTCTCCGTTTGCTCGAGATTTTCAGAAGATCGTTTTTATTAATTTTTCGCCAACATTAAAAAAAATCATACCTTTAACATGGAGACATGAAAAATTATTATTTTGCTGTATAGCCAATGAATTAACCTGTATTTTACCGTTTATCTCATATTTGTGGGATTTATAAAAAAAATATTAAAAAATCGTGAAGTTTAACTGCGCTAATCCTGCGTGTTTTTTACTTTGAAACTTCCGTGAGAGGTACTTATTCGAGTCAACATAGAATATTTTCGATTTCTGTATATTGTCTGTGGTATACTTGATAATGATAGGTGCATATCTATGAAAAAGGACTTAGTTTTAACCGTAAATAGCTGATCAGAAATTCTGGATGAAAAAATATTTAAAAAAATTATTCTTATCATCGTTATAAAATAGTCTACGAAGTTTGGATTTGCGAAATCTATGGTCATAATAAATAAAACATTTCAATTGCTTCTTTTTAAGACCAAAATAACAAACGTCTGAGCTACAAATATTTTTTAAAAAAAATTGCCGAATCAAGGAGATAATTGCCTTTTTTGTCCGAAAAGCAATCGGAGACATTTAAAATAGTGGGAATGTATGGCAAAAATCGCTCCGGTTGTTATAAGAAAAAATATAAAAAAGTTTACAATAATAAAAAATGAAAAAAATGAACAAACTTAATAAGTATTATAATATAATAAAATAAAATCTGTAAGACCTCAAAGTATATACATCGGCACTGAAAAGGTAAATGGCTAAAGCGCCAGTAGCAGTATGGCACTTTAGTCATTTTTATTTTCTAGCGTCGACATAATATCATGATTGGACAACATAATATGAAAATTTGCATTACTATTTGTTATTCTAACATATATAATGTATATTTAAGTTTTAAAGAAAGATCCCTGGACTGTGGATAAATTGCGGGGAGTCGTAGCCAGTGGAGAGGATTTACGAGTAAGTCATACCTTATCTTTGGATGTAGATTCATCTTTCCTGTTTAATTCAAGGTCTTGTCTCCGGAGCCAACTCGGAGCGGATCCAGCAGCTGGAGCAGCGCCTTCTAACGCAGCAGGAGGAACTGACCAGCCTGCACCGGCGCCGAGGGGAGAATGCGCAGCAGATCATCAATCTCAATACCAAGTTGCAGGAAGCGGAGAAAGCCATACAGTTCAAAGATGAAAGGTATTTTTGTAGAGAACCTTAAATCATTTCTGGTAGTTTTGCTTGGAATTGCTTGCAAGATTATAATAAATCATCTTGGTTTTAACCATGTCGGGTATTACCCTACATTTGATCCCCCTCATTATGTGGTCAAGATCATCTCATTGCAGGCTCCTTCAAAGCGGGACGAGTTCGATTTCCGTGGCGCCGCAGTTTGACGATGTATTCAGGTAGAACAGCCCAAAACAAGACGTACTTAAATGGAGAATAAAATTTTTCGATATCTCGCTTTGTTTTCGAGATATCGATACTTAAAGTTTCAGATTCAAATTGATTAATTTTATAAAAAGTACTGTTTTTACCCTAACCTAACCTAACCCGTATTAGAGAAATAGCATTGAGCACAATCCATGGTATTAGTTTTGGTACAATAGGCAGTGGCGGATTTCCCCTTAGGCCTAATAGGCCCGGGCCTAGGGCGGCCAGATATTAGGGGCGGCCAATCGCGACAAAAAAGTCACAGATCATAACAAGAAATTACTTTCTAAGTACCTAAATATTCTACGTACGAGAACGTCATTGCTAGCCGCAAGGGTCTCGCGCTCGTGCTCGGAAGTTTCATAAGAGCGTGTTCACACACAGCTATAATATGCGTGGGATGGCGTATTTCGGCCTATCGCTCGCTATATATTCCCAATTGGAATATATGGCTAGCGATATGCAAGAGCGTGTTCACACACAGCACACAGCGCGCCCCCCCCGCCCCGCAGCTGCCCTCGCCACACCTATCATGCGCCGTCGCTCGCCCGCTCGCGTATTTCCAATCCCTACCGGGATTCAGTCGCGCTAGTGCCGCTAGTGACTGAACCGCGTTAGGTATTGTTATGCATAAATCACCTTACAAAAGCTATAATAAATAAATAAATCAGAGATTACAAAATAATACAATAATAAGCTGTTATTTATGCCAATTATGAACTTTCCACTGATGATAAATAATAAAGTGTGACATTATAAAGGGTAGGTATTTTCTTTAAAAAAATATATTTTTAGTTAAAATATATGAAAAAGGAGGGGGGGGGGGGGAGGAGGAACATAGGAATAGGATTAAGAGGCAAAGGATTTTTATTTATTTTTAACATTGTTCTAAAGTAGCCTATGGATTTCGGATTTGTGACATCATGGTCAAAATAGATAAAGCATTGCAATAGCTCCGTGTAAAAATGGTAGGAAATGTGGTCCATTTTTGGACCAAAATCAATCGCAGAAAAATTAAAGTGGTCCGTGGTCCATTTTTCAATCGAAATCGTTCCAGTGTAACAAACCCTATCGCGACTGAAAGGCGGTAGGGATTGGAAATACGCCCCCGCTCGCGACAGGCGACAGCAGTCAGTGGTCAGTGGTCAGTTCAGTCGTTCAGTGTGCGTACAGCAATTGCAGCGAGGGGATGAGCGTTTTTCTAATTTCGTAAAGGTATTCGCGACGCGACGTGTATGTATGTACTGCAATATTATCAAAAATCGAAATATTTTACAGGACGTGGACGATACCTCACGTTAAAAGTGTTATTTCGCATAATTAGATATGGATGGAAAGAAAAGGTTAAGTGGGGCTGAGTATCGCAAGCGAGCTAAAGAAAAAGATAATAAACAACAGGATGTAATTAAAAAAACGCGGAAATTAGACGATTTCTTTGGAAAACCATATGTCATTGATCCAACATGCGACGTTCCAAGTGGTAGCGGTGTTATATCAACTGATTTTTCTTTAGTGTCTTCAAGTGCAGATATTTCTATCGTTGTGGCAAGTGGATTAAAGGAAGAAGCCAAAGATGTTCCACTAGTACCAGGAGTGCAGCCTTATCCGGATCAGGAACTGTGCGAAATCAGCGACGATCCAGCCAAATGGACAATCGACGAGTTCACGCGTGATTACATTTGTAAGAACGGAGCTAATCAAAACATTCAAAATAATTTTTCTAAGAGTGTGCGAATTTACAAAGATAAGGTGCGACAGTTGTCAGAAAATTTATTCGAACGTCAACTTCTAAATGGCGAAAAAGTTCCGCGAAAGTGGCTAATATATTCCGGAAGTACTGGACATGTTTTTTGTGGACCTTGTCTTCTTTTTAATGGCGGGGAGAGTCAGTTTGATAGAAAGGAAGGTTTTAATGATTGGAAAAATTCCAATTACCGAGTATCGACCCATGAAAATTCGTCTACTCACAAAATATCTGTCCTGCTTATGAACGAACGAAGCAACACGCTAGGTCGCATTGACCACGCATTAACAATACAATTAGATGAAGAAATAATTTACTGGAGAAACGTTTTGAAACGAGTAGTTGCATGTGTAAAAGCGCTTGCATCACGTGGTTTGTCTTTCAGAGGACACGACGAGAAATTTGGTTCATTTCACAATGGAAATTTTTTGATGTCTTTAGAACTTATCGCTGAGTTCGATCCGTTCTTAGCCAAACACATTACACGTTGTGGGAATCCAGGCTCAGGATATACGAGTTATCTCTCTTCAACAACATGCGAAGAATTCATTCGGCTTATGGGAAACAAAGTTTTGAAGACAATTGTAATGGAAATATTAACAGCGAAATATTTTTCTCTGATCATCGACTCGACGCCGGATATATCTCACGTAGACCAGCTCACTTTTGTAATCAGATATGTCCTGCCTAATGGATCACCTGTAGAACGTTTCCTCATGTTCATTCCAAACACAGGCCATAAATCACAACAAATGACAAATATTGTAACCTCAACTTTAATTGAATTGGGAATCGACATTTCAAACTGCCGAGGGCAATCTTATGACAACGCAGCTAACATGTCAGGCATATACAACGGCCTACAAGCTAAAATAAAGGAATTTTCTCCCCTTGCCGAGTATGTTCCCTGTTCAGCACACTCGCTCAATTTAGTAGGTGAGTGTGCAGCTGAAAGCAGCCAAGAGGCTTGTTCGTTCTTTTCTCTACTCCAAGAGTTGTATAATTTCTTCGCAGCATCAACTCAGCGTTGGGAACTCCTACAAGCCCATTTCACCGTCAAAAGTCTATCAATGACTCGTTGGTCAGCTCGTGCAGATGCATGCAAAAGTTTACGCGAATCGTGGCATGAAATCCATCAAGCGTTAGTCTCCATCGAAACAGACACGGAACAGAAGAAAGCCGTTATTTGCGAAGCAAGAGGTATTCGTTTAAAGCTGGAACGCTTTGAAACGGCCATCATGACTGTGTTTTGGGGATTCTTACTAAATCGCATTAACGCCACAAGTAAAAAACTTCAGAGTGTGGAAATTGACATAACCATTGTCATAGAACTGTATGAGGTACTTATTCGTTTTATTGGCGAAATACGGGATAATTTCGATGATTTCGAAAACCAAGCCAAGAAACTGTCCTTTTTACAGGAATATGAAAGAGATTTTCGACGCATTCGAAAGCCTAAGCTACTTCCTGGCGAGACTAGTACAGGTGAAGAGATGCAACAAAAAAACGGCCGTGAAAATTTTAGAATTACTACTTTTTTAGTAATCATCGATTCATTATCAGAAGAACTAAAAAAACGACTGGGTGCTTACAAATCACTTTATAACAAATTTAATTTTATTACTAAGTTGACAAAACTAAGCCCGACTGAAGTCGAAGAAAAGGCAAAATCATTGCAAATGATTTATTCTAGTGATTTAGATGCTCATTTTTCAGAAGAATGTCTCCATTTTCGCGCACACTGCAGTGTGAAAAATGAGGATCGCAACAGTGCTGTCAGTTTGTTAAAATGGTTACGAACTGAAGATCTTCAAACCATTTATCCAAACGTGGATATTGCTCTTCGAATGTGTGTGTGTACTCCCGCCAGTAACTGTTCTGGAGAACGATCATTTTCTTGTTTACGACGTGTAAAAAATTATTTACGCACAACAATGACGGAGCAAAGGCTGAACGATCTTGCTTTACTTAACATAGAAGCAGATCTTTTAAGAAAATTGGAGTGCGAAGATCTAATTAATGATTTTGCTGCACTTAAGTGCAGACGAGAATTGTAACTGCCAGATGTTGATTTTTTTTACCAAAGTTATTTTTATTAGCCTTGAAGAGATGCTCAATTTTTTGTTTTAACTTTTTTTAAATATATTTATATAATACCTGATGTTGATTTTCTACCAAAGTTTAATTAATAAGTCTTAAAGAGTTGCTCATTTTTTGTTTTGAGTTCAGTTTTTTTTTATGTTAGATAATACTTTACGTAATTTGTTTTTACCAAAGTTTTAATTTGTATTTTAGGTTTAGTTTTTATATTCGAATATTTACCTTAAGTTGATTTTTATTTAAAAGAGGTGCTGATTTTTATTTGTTTGGAGAGATTGGAGACTAACTATAACTTTTTATCCATGGCTGTATTATGTATGTTAATAATCTCCGATGTTGAGTTTTTACCAAAGTTTTATTAATAAGCTTTGAAGAGATGCTCAATTTTTTATTTTGATTTTTTTTTAAATATATTTATATAATACCTGATGTTGATTTTCTACCAAAGTTTAAATAATAAGTCTTAAAGAGTTGCTCAATTTTAGTTTGAATTCAGTTTTTTTTTTTATGTTAGATAATACTTTACTTAATTTTTTTTACCAAAGTTTTAATTTGTATTTTAAGTTTAGTTTTTATATTCGAATATGTACCTTAAGTTAATTTTTATTTAAAAGAGGTGCTGATTTCTTTTATTTGTTTGGAGACTAACTATAACATTTTATCCATGGCTGTATTATGTAGGTATGTTAATAATCTCCGATGTTGAGGTTTTACCAAAGTTTTATTAATAAGCCTTGAAGAGATGCTCAATTTTTTATTTTAACTTTTTTTAATATATATAATACCTAATGTTGTTTTTCTACCAAAGTTTAATAATAAATAATAAGTCTTAAAGAGTTGCTCAATTATTAACATATTATTATTATTATTGACTAACTATAACTTTTTATCCTTGACTGTATATGGTATGGTTGGTATGTATGCAGTTTGTTACTTAATAGATTTCACAAAAAATAAAGGTATGTTTTATAATCATTTGCTTTTTTTCTTTTAAAATACAAAATACCTAACTAGTAATTTAGTAATATTTTTTTCTATTGCCCATCCAACAGCCAACATTTTTAGTTGGATTTCGACTTCGACTCTAAAACCCCAACTTCGTCTGTAACCCCAGAAATGTCCAGGAAAAGATAAGCCCATATCTGGCAACCCTAATTGTAACTGTGAAACACGAAACACTTATATATTATTGTATGAGAATAAACCTGAAACTGTTAAATAAATTAAACCTAAAACTGTTTTAAATGTTTTATTCAAATCCTTGAAACCTTAGAAAATATAAAAAAACTAGCAGCTATTAGAGTAAACTAAATTTCTGAATCGATTTCGACAAAAGTTGTCAATAAATAAATTCATTATGTAGTCTATAGTCTATATCAGGGGTCTCTAAACAACGGTCCGCCAATTTCATCAATCCGGCCTGCGACAATTATACAGTAATTGAACTAGCGAATTTAGCAAGCGTATTTTTTTACATTAATTCCACACCGGAGGTCCTGAGGAAAATATTTTCCCTCACGACCTATGTCATCTTAGGTGATGCTGTGTGGAGGGTCTTTTTAAGGAAGGGAAGGATAGGAAGTTCTGGAAAGGAAAAGGTATGAGGGGTGGGTAGGAATCTGGGGGTTAGTGTGTCCAGGAGTGACATACGTATGAATACATCCCTCCAACTGCGGTGCAAGGTGATGGGTCAAAATAGTTCGGCTGGAAAGGTCAAAAGGCCTCCCTCACCCAGTCTCTCTCGATCCGGCCCGCCACGCAGCAACTATGAATGATAATAGCAGGAAAATTAAAACGGTTTTGACCTTAGGAACTTACTGGAACTTACTGAAAAGTTTGGATACTCCTGGTCAATATGATGGGTACTGAGAAAGGGGCGGCTACATGGCCTGGGGCTTAGGGCGGCCAAGACTGCAAATCCGCCACTGACAATAGGTATTAGTCTACATAAAAACTCTATGTAGACTAATACGTGCATTCCTGCATAGTTTAATAATCTGCATATTTGGAAAATACGCCAAACGCGTACTCAACATTTGTACACGGTTGACATTTATCACATGAGAATGGATTGTTTCTATAACTCTTTCTTGAGTTCCCTCACTCCTACAACACGGGTCTCCTAAAGACCTATGTTCATTCCGTCCTCCCCTCGAAAAGAACCTTCACATAACATCAAACAAGTTTACTTCTATACATACAATTTTTGGCCATTTGATGTAAAATTTTGACATTAGTTACTATCTGTCCAGGTTTTTGTTTACAAAAGCGTCATTCCATCATCTGTAATTATTGAAAACAGTATGTCAGTTCATTAGTAGTTACAATTATTTTTAATAGCAAAAATTTGTTAATTATAAAAGCGCATGATTTAGACAAAAAAAATATCTTATCAGAATCCGTCTTCTTGTAACTTATCTAATTTGTTTATTTACTTGGCAGGTAGTTTTAATGTGAGCCACAAGTAAACATTTGTTGAATTTTCGATTCTTATCTTTCTTTGACCTTGATTCATGACAACTGTCAAACTATGACAATTTGTGATAAGCATAATAAGTTGCAAACTGGAAATGCTACAAATTAAATAAAATATTTGAGCAATTTTATTTTATTAAAAAGAAAGACAAATGTTCCCGGGTTACGAATAACCCGACAATATTTGAAAATCTCCTACTACCACCACCCAAAAATGTTGCTTGAGTCATGATGGAGGACTTAGCCAGCCGAGGAATCGAACACGGAATGCCTGCGTGGGACCCAAACGCGGTGCCCACTCAACCACTGACCGGTCAAACATATTCTGTATGCTGTTGGTTAACCCCTCGAATGCCAGCATATCCATAGTGGATATACTAGTAGGTCACCGCATTTATCCCAATTTTATGGTATTTCGAACCTTAACCTTTAGGAGAGTATGGCCGCACCGTTGGCGTCCGGTGTTTTTGGAAATTCTCGTATTAATAATATTAATTTTAAATTTTAATATGAAATTTTTAGTTGTTAATAATATCTGATTAATTCGGTTATTTTAGTATTATACGGGTATTTTTTTATATAAAGTTAATTTTTTTATAATACATACTATAAATCGAGCTTTAAAAAATTTTTTTTGGAAAAAATATCTCACTCTCTTGAACACTTTTTTCGCTCAGAAACCCATTCTCTTAGAGGTTAACAAATGTTCGTAGCGAACAGAAATATATTTTATTTGCTTGGCAAGAAAATTATTTATCTTAACCCCTCAGGCCTCGGGCCTATTTTGTCGGAAGGTAAAAATATTTTCACTTTGTAATAAAATCCAAATAAATAAAATATTTATGAAGGCATCCGAAAACTAAAAACTGTTTTTGGAAGGTATATAAAGAATTCTCAAATTTTATGAATCGAAATAAACATATAATTTTTGAAATATTAAAATATTGAATACAAATATAAAAAAGTTTTTAAAATGACCCACCATACGTTTTTGTAACTAAAATTATTGATAACGAAAAAAAAACACATACATATTTTATAAGGCAAATGTATTATACATTAACATAAACTCACTTTTTGGTCGTTTATTGTAAAAATAATTCATGGAAAATTACCAAAGTTTCAAAATTCTTTTTCAAATTGCGGTCGGAAACTTTGTTTTCATAAGATGAACATTTTAATTATTTTGTGGTTAACTTTCAGATTTGAATATAGGTATTTTCTCTATCTGACATCGTTTAGATTATATTTCTAACCATAATAGAGAGGGAGACACAGTGATTTCAATGAGACCTATATGAGTTGTTGCAAAAAGCAAACAAATTAGCCTTATAAATATTATTTTTTGTATTTCTTGGGCATTAAATATGTAACAATTTCTAGACATTTTGTTTTGAAGAGTTTTAATTTTCAATGTACATTTGTTACTTAAATTTTATTAAGTTTGCTCGTGAATGACACGGATGTGTCGAAACCGGTCGCAGAAAATTTAAAATTTAACTAACAAATGTACATTGAAAATTAAAACTCTTCAAAACAAAATTATTAATATTATTCTAGTTTAACATTTCACCACTTGCAAACATTGATTTTTTATCTGTGAACAAACAAAATTCCACTGTAAGACCACCATTTAGAATTGAAACATTGTTTGAAATGGCTTTAGCCTAGTTTGGTGATCAGATCTGAATAACTTACAAAGATACTTCGTCCCCTCCCTCTTTCACATCTTCTTCCCCTCCCCACTACCATAGGCCTCACAAAATACCCCAATTTTTTTAAATTTTTAATTTAAATGTTGCCATAGTTCTAACTCACTGGCTCCAGACGGGAGAAGTTGGGACTCATGTGTGGTATTCACATAAAAAATAAAAAAATTAAAACGCTGGGTTAAATCCAATGACGTTATATAAATAGACTCGCCATAGTCTCACATACTCATAAAATAATGTGGCAAGTAAGCAACACTCTTTTGTTTTCAGCGGTTTTCAATAATTTCTTAATTCAAAAGTTATTCATGGTAAACAGATATGCTACTTCCACACCGAAGCCAAACTTCGAACTCGAACTTCCAACGCACTAACTACCCTTCTACACAATCGTCCGAAAGTTTGAAGTTGGAAGTTGGCCTCGGTGTTGCCGTCCCATAAGACAATCAAAGAATGTGTGTTTTTTCTCTAATGACACATAAAATTGTCAGATGGGAAACATGAAAATTAGTTTTATTGCTTATAATAATTTATAAATAATAAGTAATTTGTGTGTACATATAAATGAAATGTTATTTCTTCACTTTTACAACTGTTTGCCATGTAATGGAAACATTTTCTCATCACACAGGAGGGCATTTTGGCACTTTTTAAATGCAATTTTCCTACTGGTAAGACACGACCTTACTTGACGAGTGACAATTTAGTACTAAAGTATTAGAAATCGAGACTAGTGCAATTGTCTTGCTTTTGGCTTCCCACTTTGAGATTTCTACCCTGCGTCTAAAGTATATAACGTCATTGGTTAAACCATGTAACTTCCTGAAATTATAAATAACATCAATAATAAAGTTGGCTTTTGCCGAGCAATAAAAGTCATTAAAATTAGTTCCCCATTAAAAGCATTAAAATACCCTTCCACTGGTTTGTTTACATGTGATCAGATTTAAAAAAAATAGTCCAACAGCTGTAATAAATTGTGTTACATAAATTCTATTTGACCCAGATATCTTTTATAGACTCCTAAATAGATTTAAAGTGCAAAGATCTCATTCGGATATAGATGATAGTAAATTTTTTTGTATTCTTTATTAACTGGAAGCCGTATAATTTATGCAAATCTTTTTCAGATTAAAAAATGTTTGTGTGCATCTTGTTTTGTGGTTTGTTCGCTGCCATCTGAGCGTCGTACGGTAGAATTAATCCAGCCAACATAAAATAATATAATTTTGCAAACATAGATAAAGTGACAACTTTGGTGTAGATTGTTTGCAATGAAATTAACACATCATACTGATGTGTTATCTTATTGTGAAGTATAAAAAATCTATTTGTTTCTGAAGCAGTGAAAATTTATGACTTTTTATAGTGATACCATATAGTGGTATTCCCGGAGCTAATGAGGCTATGACATGAGTGTGATGATATGTTGTGAGGCTAAAGGAAGCAGGGAAATGTGGTAGTGGAAGGTTTTACAGTACCTAACCGATCTATGAACACCGAGAGGTCTAGTGTGGATATTTGATAAAACCCTATATCAAAACGATATTGACTAAATTCTAAATACTATCAGATTTTGGTTGACTGTCAATATACACATATATTTTTGATTAATATCATTCGTTGTGCAAAATTACTGACTTATTTATTGAATAGATTGAACTAACCAAGCTCTTAGAATTGAAAGAAGTTGTTTACGCGATTCATAAACTTAAATAAGACGCAATCAATTAATTCCGTTCGATTTTTGGAAAACGAAAGTGGTTGAAATATGACTAAAGACCTCATTAACTAATTAACTCCCATTTAGTGTCAACAAGTCAATGCAGACTGCCAATGCATATTTAGGTTAGTACATATTTCAATTCAACATTGCCACTTTGTTATTTATACTTTTATGTAATTGTTTGGCATTTGACATTATGATTCTATTTTATTTAACACCCCCCATACACACAAGCCCTGCTTATTTATGGGGGTTAATCAAAAACATATATTATGTAATTAATTATTGTATAAAATTTATTGTAATTTATGTATCTTTTTGTGAATTAAAAAAAAAATGTACCCCTGTCCAATTCCAATTTTTATGGTGCCTAAAATGTTTTATTATCGGTCAAACCAATCTACTGAGAAAATAATAGATCCTCTATTCTGTGGGGTACTTTGAAATCTGTTTTCCCCACATTAAATGTTAATTAGTTCTTAATTGCCGTGACTGCAATTGACTTATTTAAAATGTGTTATATTGTTTAGGTCTTGTGAACATACTAAGAAGTGGTGAATAAATGATTTTCCTTACATTATTAATTAATGTTATATTAGGATCATTCGTTCATTCATTGATTTCTAATTAGTCAGGTAAATTTAATTCAATTTTTAAGCTATTTTGCTAATAACTGTGCAATGATTAAAAACGTAAAGAGCTCATAAATGTTTTCTGGTTTTCAGTATCTTTAAATTTGGACAACTTCATAAATTAATAATGTCCCTATGCATGTTCAATTACATATTAAGTAAATATTACAATGTACAAAATGAATTGTATATTCCAGTCTATCACAATCGAGAGTCAGCATCTCATCCCTAGAGCTGGACGTGTCTCGTCTTCACACCAGCCTCAAGGAACTCAAGAGCTTGGAGCAACATCTTCGGGATGAACACCAGGCCCTTCAGATCACCTGCGCTGCCTTGGAAGAAAAGCTTAGGAAGGCACAGGTAATGATTACACTAATGCTTTTTTTTTAATTATGCAATTCGCTAACACTTTTTATTTCACCCCTTTCTATGCCTGCCTCTGGGCAACTTTCACTGAGATGTACACTTCCTACATATTTCCAATCTTGTAAATGTACTGATCATTTTATTTTTTGAAAAATTCATATTTTGTTCAGAATAAGTACATAATTATAAATTTAATATTTTTATAATTTATTTATACCTACAGCAATCTCTCACTATTCCCCTAAAACCAAGGGGAAGTTTCCAATTAATGCAAATGGCGCAGTATAGTGCAAACTTGAATTCACAGCTACCTCTGCCATACAATTCCATACACAATCGACTGTCAAATTTGTGTGATCGTCTATGGCTTTCAATTGCTTTTTCAATGGGCTGATATGTCAGCTGTCGGCACTGTCGCCGATTTCAGCCATTTTAAAACACGTATTACATTGTGGAATCGATTCTGTATCCACAAAAGATACAGAATTTGCTTTTCTGTCTTTTTTTAATGTGAATACCTTACAAGAGTCCCAGCTACTCCCGTCTGAATCCAGTAAGACTATGAGATCCCCAATTGGAGTATGTTGTGAGGCTGCAGGTAGTGGGGAGGGGAAGGAGAGGAAGGTGGCAAATTACCTGGCTTTTCAGATCTGTTTTCAATTCTGAATGGTGGTTTTACATCGGAGCGATATTGAGAATATCTTCCACTCTGAAACGTGCCGCAAATACTATATATTATTTTTAAATGAATTAATTGTGAAATAACACAAATAAAAACAAATAAAATTTATATCGGCACGCCGGGATTCGATCCCGCGAGCTTTGGATTGTGAGTCAAGAGTCTCGACCACGGCAACCATCAGGCAGGTCTGGAGCCCCAAAATACTTGGAAAAAACCCTCGTCTGTTAAAAAAAATTGTTCTATCTTTACAAACGGATTGCCATCTTTAGAGCAAAGGCATTGGATGAGAATGCTGTCCTTGTTCTACCAGGATTTTAGTGGTTCTAGGAAGTAGTTTCATTCACTCGGGAAACACACCAAACGTACGCCCAACATTTTATACATTTGACATTTGTCCTCTAAGAACAGGTTATTTCTTTGATTCATTCATAGCTCGGCTGTGAAAAGATTAGCCAACCTCTGTGTTTCCTCTCCCTTCAACATGGGTCTATTCAAGATCCAGGTTTACTCCTTCCCTTCCACAAAAAGACCCTCCACACAGATAAAGTCAATGATTTGCTTTATTTCAAATCTTTGATTTTTTTGATCTATTGACCCAATTTCATTGGATAAAACTTACAAACCGAAGGATTATCAAGTCCAATTAGTATCACTGCGCATGTAATAGAACTTATAATAATAATATTCTCGTAACCGAGGATAGTTCGGTGCCTTCCAAAATTCCTGCAGATCGCCGGAGTTTGGTGGCGAAATTCTTGCATTAAATGCAGCGACAGTGAAATGTCACCATCATATTCTTCCCAACTATTAGATTAGACAGGTTGCGTGTAAATAAATGTACCACACGTCACATAATACGCGTCGTACGTGAATTTGGACGAATGCCAACATTTTGTCACTTAACTAGGATTATCCGGTAAGATAGTATAGCATGTTTATACTTTATGTGTTATTGCTGTCACATGTAGGTGCAATATTTGGATGATTTATTAAAACGTGCAGAGGAACTGTGTACAGAGGAAACAGAACGATTTATTTATTAATATTTTAAATTATTTAACTTGTTTTTTTAATTATTATAAATGTAGGCTCCTTACGCTCTCCATCTTTTATATGTATTAGATATACCTGGTGCATTATTTTTTTTTCCTTTCTCTTTTCTATCTTTATTTGTTAACTTTATGAATTTAAGTTGACCCCTCAGGCTAATTTGTTCGTTTTTCAGAACAACTCATATTGGTCTTTAGAAATGGTTGTGTCTCCCTTACTCTCGTGGTTAGAAATATGATCTAAACGTTAGAAAGAGAAAACACCAGGCTTTGTATGTAAATTCAGAATATAACCACAAAATAATTACAATGTACTCCTTTATGAAACCAAATTTTCCGAATGCAATTTTTTATTCTTTATTTTCACTCGAAATGATAAAAAGGGAGTTGACAATAACGTTTATAATACATTTGCCTAATAAAATATGTTCGTGTTTGTATTTTCTTTCTCTGTCAGTAATTTTAGTTAGAAAAAACGTAGGTGAGCCATTTGAAAAAAAAAATGTGTTCATTAAAGAAAAAACGTAGGTGAGGCGTTTAAAATTTTTTTTGACAAAATAGGCGCCAGCGCTGAGGGATTAATTCATTTCTGAATACTTTATTATAATTTTTTTTTTTTATATATATATTCTTATCTAACACACTATAATAAAGAAGATAGATTTGATTGTTTGTTTGTTTGCATTGAATAGGCTCCGAAACGACTGAACCGATTTGAAAAATTCTTTCACTGTTGGGAAGCTACACTATCCCCAGGTGACATAGGCCATATAATTTATAAAGTTATCTAGGAAGGGGCCGCGGGAGGGGAACGGGGACGCACGGGAAAGGTGATTCAGGTAAAAAATGTATTTATTTGAAAATGGCATTGCAATGTATGCCAGGAACCAGCTAGTTGTTTATATATTAATATTGTGTTCTTTATATTAATTTATAAAAAAATATATATATTTTCGCATCGCTTTTATTTTTTTTTGTTAGTGACAACTGTATTCAGTCCTCCGTTGATGGAGTTATCTACATTTACCTTTCTTTCAAGATCTCTGTTAGCCTTTCTATCTTGTAATTTTTAACACTAATATTTTATTCAAAACATATCCTTTTGCTTTTTTAAGCTGTCTAGAGTGGAGCATCAACGCATACAAGCTCCTAAAATAGTTTCAATAATCCGTTTGGTAATC
Organism: Limnephilus lunatus; assembly: GCA_917563855.2. Taxonomy (NCBI): domain Eukaryota; kingdom Metazoa; phylum Arthropoda; class Insecta; order Trichoptera; family Limnephilidae; genus Limnephilus; species Limnephilus lunatus. The sequence continues at coordinate 36,430,964 of OU830601.1, forward strand.
CATTAAGTGTTAACCCGCCCACATTATTTTCTCCAGAACTCTTGGCAGACAACCATTTCATATTAAACTCTATGTTTTTAGTTGGTTGCATACACTCAACAGTTGCAGTCATTTTTTCACTTTTACCAGTTTCATGTTTTGAATCTGAATTTATTTTTGTTATTTTGAAAAAAAATATAGTAGGCGATAATAATTTTTTTTCTTTATTAATTTTTTTTTTAAATTCAGTGAAAGAAATCAATTTGAATCATGTTTGAAGTGAGTGATTGTGATCGCGTTGGAAGGATTAAGAAGAAAAAGGTATTAATTTAGTTTATTTTTATTTTTAACTTAACCACTCGGAACATTAGAGCGTCAAAAGACGCAAATATAATAAAAGCGGTCAAGACATTAGAGCGTCTTTTGACGTAAACGCGCGAGATTTTACAAAAATTGTTTTATTTCCATCACTAGTATACGGATTACCATGAAATAAAAAAACGGAATATCGATAATGAACAAAGCTACGCGTCTGTATTCAAAAATATCTATGGAATGTAGAGATTAATTATCTGAGCCGAATGGAACCTCCAGCTTGTTTGATTGTCATTTGTTCAAGACATTGTTAGTTTTTTATTAAAATATTTTTGTATGTAGTATAAGTGTTTTTTTTTTTACATAATCTGTGATTTTAGTACCGTTTTCACATAAAACATCATGTGGGTCATTTTTACAATTTTTTTATGTTAAATTCTAAATTTTAAAATTTACAAATGTTATTATTTATTTGTAATAAAACAATTTGAAAGTTTATTTCATAACCTTTACAAAACAGTTTTTAGAATGAGGCTACGTTTCCCAAAACGTGATTTATGAAGCTTTTAGCAAAAATCGTAAATAGCACAAATATTATCACGTTTTGACAGTTTTACAGACACGTAATAAATAAAAGACTATTTCTGAGAGGTTAATGAGTAAAACCTCAAATTGTAATATTCAATTAATGAAGACAATATTAGCGAAACTCACTCAAAAATCTGAAACAGAAAAATCGGAAGAAGATACGGTCACATCTGAGACTCGAACCCAGGACCTTCGGCTTTCCAGGCCGCAAATCTCGGTTTTTACAGAACTTAAATTTTAACTAGAAATTTAATGAATTGTTAAAATTCTGTAAAACTCGTCCAGATACATTTTTAATTTATAAAAAATAATATCTTCCGACGCATATTTTTTCTTCTGTTATTCCGATTCTTGATATGATTCCATTAAAAAATCTGATTCACTTGATTATACCTTTTTCTTAATACCGCATTTTCTTAACAAGTCCCAACCGCCCGGAGCCAGTGAGACTGTGGCATCCCCAATTGGAGTATGTTGTGAGGCTCAAGTTAGTGGGAAGGGGAAGTATACGTGAAAGAGCAAGGTGAGGAAGTACCTGGCTATTCAGATCTAGTCACCAAACATGGCTAAAGCCATTTCAAGCAATGTTTCAATTCTGAATGGTGGTCTTACATCGGGGTGATACTGAAAGTATCTTCCACTCTGGAACGTGCCTCAAACATACCTTTTGTTATTTTTAAATGATTAAATTGTGAATTAACGCAAATCAATCATATAAAATTTATTGGCGCTCGTCGTGTTTTTCATGGGTCTTAACCACTCAGCAACATAAGCAGATACACACGTTAATATGCTGACATCAGTTAAGTACAATAAGCGTGTTTACACGTCAACGCGTATGTTTATACAGAAATCGTCATAACTCCGTTATTGTTCTAGTGACATCCCTAAAACAAAAAGGAGAAGCTCCATAATAAATCAAGCTACCCATCACTATTCAAGATGTCCATAGAAATAGATAAAAAAAATCTTTTCTGTCAGATACATGACAGACCGCCAAATTGCCTATCCACTGTTCGACATCGTTATTTTTTTATTAAATATTCTTGTATGAAATGATAAAAAAGCGAAGTGAGCAAATTGTTTATTATACATTTGAGTCGTAAAGTTCCTATCCACGATAAGTCCACTCGAGTAAAATGTTGGCACACCATTAGTTTTTCTATTATAACTTTTAAAAATAAAAATATAGAAAATTATTTATTTAGTGTGCTAATCGTAGGTAGTCCAACAACAAATCTCACAAAATAAATAATTTTCTAGGTTTTTATTTTTTTAAATTATAATAGAAAAACAAATGGTTTTCCGACATTTCACCCTAGTGGACTTATCGTAGATAGGAACTATACGACTCATTTATAAGATAGAATAAATATTGTCTTTTATATAATCTGTGATTTTAGTACCGTTTTCACATAAAACATCACGTGAGTCATTTTTTCATTTTTTTTATGTTTGCATTCTAAATTTTAATATTTACAAATGTTAATATTTATCTGTAACATAACAATTTGAAAGCTTATTTCATATCCTTTCAAAAACAGTTTTTAGTATTCGGCTAAGTTCGGAAATGTTTCATTTATAGAGCTTTAATTGTGAAGCGGAAATAACATAAAGTTTTCGTAAATCTGACATGTCGTTTAAGACGTAAAAAGTGCATATTCGCGATGTATCGGAGTGGTTAAAGTCCGAAATTTCATCCCCTTACATATTATATTATTTTACTTCTTTCTCCATCTCTGCAGTCTACTTGTCCAAATCATCTATTGTCAGTTTCAAGTAATGTTGCTTAAAATTATGTTAAATTGAATGTTTAATGGTGATTTCTCACCAGGGTGATACTGAGAGTTTCTTTCAACCAGAATTTGAAACAAGATGAATATAACCTATATATATATTTTTTTTGTTTAAGGCAATTCACCCTAAAGAGAGTGCAATGTGTAACCTATATTTTAATTTCTATTTATGAATAAACTCATATGAAATGTAAAATATATATTGGTTTGCCCTAGCCGGGTTTTGAACCCGCGACCCCTGGGCTCGGAGCCAAAAAGCTCTCACCACGCTGCCACACACTTTATAGTTTTAGGTGTGAAACTAATAAAATACTGATTTATTTATTATTGTAGGCGATTTTGCATTGTTTGTATGAAACTACAAGTTTTTGTTGATAGTTGATTTTAACACTTCATAGCACTGAAGAGTAAACAGATAGAAGTGTAAGTATAGGGAACAGACTTTTCTGTCTAAAATTTCTATATCATTGAAACTATTTTCAATGCGTAGTTTTGAAGTACCCATTTAACTGTTTTAAATAATTAGACATTTTCATTTTATGATTGTTCAATAAGTTAGCAGTGTCCAAACCTTTTTTCTAAAAAAGACAATAGAGAACACCAGTCCAATTTTTTTTTTAATGAATATTGACTTTCTAACTTAACCGTTAGAGTGCTACGCGTCGCAAAAGCGCTGCGATCGTTTGTATCGAAAATTGCGGCGCCGAAGCGCTGCGAGTTTCGGTGTGTTTTTAGTGCTCCGCGGGAGTGGACGTTCGCTAATCTCGCGCGTAATTTGTAACGAGAGTGCATTCTTATACATTTAAAAATAACTTTTTTCCATTTTAAAAAAAAATAACCATGTCACGTGCTATTACTTCGAACGTTGATTCGATTCCTAGTGATTCTACGGGAGGTGAAACAACAGATACAAATATTACCTGGACGAAACTTACGCCAGGCGGTGTGTAGCAACAGAGGGAGTGGGATAAAGCGATCCCACCTTATTTGCGTTCGATGTAGGAAAGGCCTACACCCTATTTGTGCGGCAAAACATAATTGTTGAGCTATTTTTTTTAGTTTTTTTTTTTCAAAAAGAAATAAAATACAATAATATTGAAATTTGATTTTTATTTTTTCCATATTCTTATCAATAAACATTTTTTCTTTATAATGCAAAAATAATGAATAAAATTGATTGATATTTGTCTAAATTAGAGTGTTTTATTTGACACCATTATTTTTTCCTCTAAATTAATCAACATGGTGTATAGCAATTTACATTTATTTTTGGTAAAAATGATTAGCACTAAAACGGTTAAATAACTGCATATTTTTTTATTTTTAGAGTAAGTTTTAATAGTTAAAATAATTGTCAAAGTTTTAATTTTTCAAGAGCCCCCGAAAACCATCGTATGTGTAGTGAATCGGGTGATGTCATCACTCACTACGTATAAGTTATTTTTATTTTCAACAGGTGTTCATTTTGTATGACAATTATATGGAAGAAAGTATGATACTATTCGATAAGTCGAAACATTATTTAGGTGGAATTATTTATTTATTACATTATATTTATTATATTTTTCAATATTATTACGAGAGAGTAGTATAAAAATTGTTTGAAATTATTATTTTTGGGTTTTAAAATCAATATTATCGAAAACGAAGCATCACATGCACAATTGTAGGCAAATAAGAAACGGCGCCGATCAGCTGTTCGATGTCGGCCATTTTGGATTTCCAAGTTCGTAGAGTTGGCCGTGGAATAGGTAGCATTATAATATAGCATATTAAACGATTTTTCGTACAGTTTAAAGTTTTTAAATATTTTAAATAATAGAGATACTTCTATTTTTGATACTGGATTATTTAGGCCTAAATAATGTTTCAATAAACACAACAACTAAATCTCTATAAAAAGTATGAAATAACGAATAACACGAAATGTTGTTGATACCGATGGCTTGTGTCATATCTACATTTCAATACAATGACTGGTGAGGAGTGACGTCACCACTAAACATTTAATAATACCAACTTAACAGTGTGTTTTAACGACTCGTTTAAAAATGCACTTTTTAATATTTCTTTTAAAACTCTACGTTTAATATTATTAAATAAAACTTATATATTCCGAATCAGCATTTATTGGTCTATTGAAGGGATGGATTTGTACGTCCGTGACTCCTGGACACACTGACCCTCAGATTCCTACCCACCCTTCATACCTATTTCTTTCCCAATACTTTCTCTTCTTCCTTTCCTAAAAAAAACCCTCCACACAGCATCCCTTAAGATGACATAGGCCCTGAGGAATATTATTTTCCTCAGGGCCTCCTCTGTGGAGCCAATGTAAGAAAATTAATCATCAAAATATTATTATTTATTATTATATGTCTTTCACTCCTGGACACACTAACCCACGGATTCCTACCCAGCCATCATACCTTTTTCCTTCCCAGAACCTCCTCCCCGTCATTTCCTTAAAATACCCTCATCACAACATATCCAAAAATGACCTAGACCCTGAGGGAAATTATTTTCCTCAAGAACTCCTGTGTAGAGCTAATGTAACAAAAAAATAATTAAAAATTGTGTGAACCCGACGTCTTTGTTCTCTCAGCTACTAACTGGTGCATAATGTTTCTTTTTCAGGATGAAAACCGCCAACTTGTTGAGAGACTTATCAAATACAAGGCGAAGGATGCTGACAAGATGAATGAAGATAATGAAAATTTCCTGAAGTAAGTCCCTTTCCTCTTCATTAATTAATCTATTTTTGTTTGCACTCACTTCTAGAAGTATTTAGACATTTAGACAATTTTATTTAGCTTGTCTACACATGTTAATAAATATTTTGCCTGGTATTTCAAAAGTAGATCAATATTCATTAATTATTTATTAACAATGTATGTTTGCAATTTTTTTTTTCACTGATAAATATTCACACCCATTGCTATATTTTTTTTCAAACCCAATGACGTTACAATACATCTAGACTTGCTGTTGTCTCACAAACTTAAGATAAAATGTGGCAAGTAAGAAACACTCTTATGTTTCCAGTAAATTCTTAATTCAAACATTGTTCATGTATAACAATGATAGACATTCAAAGAATGTGTTGTGTGCATAAACAAAATAAACGATAGGACCGGGCGGCGTTTTCATATTCCATAGTTTCGTCGGATACTATCTCAAGGCCAACGGATTTTGAGGTATCAAGTGATCAAGCTGTAATAGAGCAATGTCAGTTTTCAAATGGCGGCAATCGTTACTGTTGATTTGTGAGTTGTTTTGCAGCAAGCATATAAATAAGCAGAGTGATTAAACTATTTTAAATTCTAAGTTTACTTAGCGACAGCACTGACTTCGTAATTTGGCTGTTGCGCGCCCAGACCCTGTACTCTAGTAGACCTTGCATTCTCTAATGACGCATAAAATCTTCAGGTAGAAAACAATTATATTATTTATAATAATCGATAATAATAAGTAATTTGTACGTATTTTCAAATGAAATGTTATTCCTTGGTTTTTACTAGTTTTTGCCGAGTAATGAAAACATTTTCTCATCACACACAAAGACATTTTGGCACCTTTTTAATGCAATTTACTTAGAGGTAGCACACAACCATATGTGATGCTTGGCAGTTTAGTATCTGCGAAATCGAAAACACTACAATTGACTTGCTTTTGGTTTGCCACTTTCAGATTTCTACAGCACGTCTATTATATTGTAACGTCATTTTGAAAACTGGTTTGAAATTTCGTTTTTTATTTAAAGTGCATTTATTAAATATAAAAATGTTGAAGAGTGTTAATAACTCTGTTCATTTTTTGGATTTTTAAATTTTCACACAAAATCAATATTTAATTATTATTATTGTTTCTTTGATTATTTTAATTCAATAAAAATTTAGAGTTCTTATAAAACTGTTATTATATTTATTTTTATTTTTCTTCCCTTTAACAATATAAATTTTTAGCATCAGCAAATCGATCATCCAGTTGATTAGTCAGACATCTCCAAATACTAAGTTTTGAAATAATGACGAAAGCAATATTCGAATGCTCACCAAAAATCAAATATTATTTACATGTGTCTGTGTTTTACATATAAATATGCTATAAAATAGCATAACGGTCCAATTTTTTTTTTTTTTTTTTACATTAACTCCACACAGGAGGCCCTGAGGAAAATAATTTTCCTCAGGGCCTATGTCATCTTTGAGGATGCTGTGTGGAGGGTCTTTTTGAGGAAAGGAAGGAGTGAATATGGGTCTTGAAGAAACCCATGTTGTAGGAGGGAGGAAACACAGAGGCCGTAATAATTCATTATTAGTATGATATTTTGAAATATCATACTAATGACCTAGAAATCATCAACATTTTGTTTGATTCTCTACAACTTTTTCTGTATTATAATTGATTTGGTGTTGTTTATGAGTAATCTGAGTATTGTACCAGATATATGGTACACTGTTACATATAACTGCACACTCAACTCAAATTTCGATTTTTCGGAGAAGTCTCACTAATCAACTGCACAATCGATATATAAATCATTTTCATTTTATGTTTTGCGCAGTTTTTAGATAACCCAGCTTTTTATCTTTCAAATTAAAACATGTATTATTTTTTTAGTACATATTATTCAGATTTTTTTCTGTGGTTTTGGAATTTTGAGTGATTTTTTTGAGAAAGTCTTTTTTTGAAGGTTGGGTGTTTTAGTTTGTTTAAATGTATTTTTATTTGTTTCTTATTTTGGAAGTTTTTCATCCTGCTTTTAATATTATTTGCTGTATAAAAATAATCTTTAGAAAACCACAGTTATTTATAATTTTGTGATAAACTTAGAAAACTCTCCCATTATTTTCCACAGTTTTCTTTTTTACATTACAAGGCATCTTAAAAATTGCCTTTACAATACCGATCAATTAAATTTAAAAAATTTTCACATTTATAAATATTATTGTAAATTAATGAATCAAAAAAAAAATTTAGGCATCTGTTTATAATTTTTATTTAACTTTACAATTAGAACTGATGTTGCATTGGAATTTCAATTGCCATGAAATAGTTAGTTTTACCTTGGGTAAAATGGTTTACCGTGTGATTAAGATTTTTAGAATAGGGGAGTCAACCAGATATCATAATATTTGATGTACATTATTTTTACAAACTTTTGTAAAATTTATTTAATACATTACAAAAGTGTCCAACTGTATTCCAGTGTCCAGTGTAATTTATTATTGCTGCATATTTTGGGATTTCGGTTTTTAGCTTTTAAAATATTTAAGAAATGTATTTTATATTAAACCAGTGCAGTCTGAATTCTTGACTGTTCCAATTTTGAAAATGTGTCAATTAAAATAATTTTATGTTACAGTAATTAATATATTACAAGTATGTACTTTATCGCTTGTCTGAATTTTTGACACATCAGTTCCAATTTTGAAAATAACACTTATATTCAAAGCAAATTATAATTCATTGAACCAGATTTCAAGCGAGGCTATCGCACATACAATAAATTAGAGTTTTTTTTATTACAAAAGAATCTCTTTATTTGTTCTGAATGATGAATACTCGGAGCAGGTGGATGAGTTTGTTTACCTGGGTAGTATGTTTACAAGAGAAGGGAAGGCTGATAGAGATATTGAAAGTAGGGTAAATGCAGGTAACTCCATTAATGGAGGACTGAATGCCGTTGGCGCCAATAAAAAAATTGTCAAAAGAAGCGAAACTAGCAGTCCACAATGGAGTCCTGGTACCTACCCTGATGTATTGCAGTGAGGCATAGAACTGGCAGATGAAGGATGAAAGTAAACTGAATGCTGTGGAGATCTGCAAAGAATGTAAGGCTGATGAATAATGAGTAAGATTAAGAAAGGAACACTCAGATGGTTTGGGCACGTAGAGCAAATGAACGATGAAAATAGTGTAAGAAGAATAGACGCACATATGAATGGTAGAAGAAGTTGAGGAAGTCGGAGGAAGACATGGCACATGAATGTGAGTGAGGCAAAGAGTGTCTGCCAAGACCGAGTTGTTCGGCAGTCCGTCCTCTGCCTACCCCTGCAGGCACAGAAACGGTGTGATGGTTTGTTAGTTAATTTCTCTTTATTTGTAATAATTGACTTTTCATATTACTTTTATTCATATTTCCAAATCCTGCACAAGGATTTAAAATTTACCAATGGATTCCATACCTGGTCTATCCTTTTGACTTGGAAGTTGGGAGTGCTTGTAGCACTCACCAGAATTCAGTATTGTTTTCATTTCTGGTGAAAGAAGTGATTTTGGGTGTTCGATTATTGTGTTTAATAAGTCAGGTACGCCTCATACGTCATACATATGTCTGGTAATGTTATATTATCTTGAAAACAAGCTTATGGGTCCGAGTGGTTGATGAACTTTGAATTAGCCATACAACTGTCACAAAAAATATAATATTTCAATACTTACTTTCCACTTACGTACATGTAAGACCCTAATTCCAATTCATAATATGTAGTAACATTGCATTTTTATAGCAGGTTTTTTGGTATTTCTCCTCTAAGTAGAAGTCAAATTAAAGTCAAAAATACCTTTGTAACAGATTGTGTCATAAATTCAAAGAGAAGTATGATTATCTAAATTTGCATACTAATAATATGCGCTTATCCTATACAAGATTCTGATGTGATTCAACAAAAAATTCTACTGTCAGAATCCAGTGGAACGATGACTCCTCCTTAGTTTAAATTTGATATCTGGTTGACTCCTGTAGAAATGTAACATTAAAATAACGTAGTTTCAGTAACTTAGGAGCAAATAACTAACCCCTTTCTATGTAGTGTGTATAAATGATTGGCGGTTTTTCTTCTTTTGGTTTTGTGTGTCTAATTTCAGCAGGACAAGCAAACCAACTGCCTTTTTACTGAACACCTTCAGTAGGGTTAGTCTCGGGTAAGTTCCTGATACGACAGCCCAGTGATCATTCTGACAGTACACACAATACAACCCTTTTTACAATACATCTTTATTTTACTAGCATATGCAGCAGGTTTTGCATTCATTGTAGAGTGAAATTTCTTAGTAACGTAATTCAGTGCTTGCAGATATCATTATGTATTTGTAATTATTATTGATGGACATAATGGGCACATTTCTAATAATTGAATGATCTTCCAGACTCTTTTTAAAATTATCAGAAATATCTGACAGTATTAATATCCTAGCGACTGTACGGTTGAAATTTAAGAATCCAACTCCGACTACAACTCTGATGCCGCTCCATATTGAAACCATTTGTGAACTTGAAGTTTGTGACTTAAGCTACTATCATAATTGAACCGAATTAAAGCTAGTAGCTAATAATGCCAAAAGATGGGGCCACTTACGTTAACAGCTAGCATGAGGAATGTCGCCTGGCAGGCCCCAAAGGATTTGCGTTTTGAATCTCTCCAGTCTAGATACGGATGATAGTTTTGTGACTAAGCCACTGTCGTGTCGCCCGCCATCTGCAGGGACTATTAGCAAAACTCGCGGAATGGGTTTTTAACTGCAAGTTAATAATTACATATTATCTAAATAACTGTAAAGTTTGTATTGTTCTAAATGGAAGTAGCGCCCTCTGTTATTTAAAAAAAATAATAGTAATAATTACTGTAGAAAAATCTTGGTTCCCTCATAGAATTGTTTATCTTTCCCCTGTTTATTTTTAAGAGGGAGATTTTTATCGTGAAAATTTTGCATGGAGATCTCAGTTATCTCCATTTTTTACTATTTGCAATGACTTTTTAATAAAATTTCACTATAATCTTGTATCCAATAGTTCCCTCCAGTGGTAGATACTCTCAGCATCGCCCCGGTGAAAGACCACCGCTCATAATCTAAACGTAGCTTAAAATTGCAATAGACATGTTTTTTCCCTAATCTTACTTTTCCCCTCACTCACAATAACTGCCTTGGAGCAGTTGGGATTATTGTGCAGTGTTCACGTAATGTTCTTTCAACTGTCAATATCTAGAAAAGAATATACAGTGAAACCCTCTTAAGAAGTTTTCCAAGGGATGAAAAAAACCAACTTCTTAAGCAGGAAAGCCTATTAGATAGGAAAAATTGGGCCAATTTTGGGCCGAGGGGCCGAAACAACCAAACTTCTTAAGCCACGAAACTTCTTAAGAGAGAACTTCTTAAGAGGTACTTACTAGTTGAGCAGAAAAAATCGTCACATTTTGCTTGTTGTAGGTTTTATTGTACCTATGTTAATTTTTAAACAGTGTGTAGTTTTTTTCAAAATGCGTAATGCCTCCCAAAGCTACTCACATTTTGTATTAAATAAATGTTTTCAGATGCTTGATCCAGATCTTTTTTTATTTTTCTAAGTTTGCTTTCGCTACTGCTAATTAAAAAATATACACTTAAGCCATGCATTCACTGTAAACAATGTTTCAGAAACAAAGTTTTTGAAACAACACGTAGATGTTTGCAGAAACAATGTTTCGGGAACTTGGCCGTCCACATTCAATTGTTTCAAATATGTGTTTTTGTAATCTGTAGTCGAGCAATCCCATAATATAGGATTCGTTTAAAATAATTCTATTCATTTAAAAACGATGTTATCGTCACACATTACCGTCATGTTTATAAACAACTAAAACACACGTCCACACTTGTAAACAGCTGTTGTGAAACTGATTTGTTTCCATGCTCTCCACTCCAAACGGGGAGCACAGAAACATCACGAGAAACACGTAGTGTTTACCACAACAGTTTCACATGTTTCAGAAACATATAAAATTGTTTCAGAAACACATAGATTTTGTTTCTGAAACAGTGTTTATTAACAATTGTTTCTCAGTGAATATGTAAGTACATGGCTTTACATACTGTATTCCACAGAATAAACTTCATATTGCAAAAAATACACATTACACTGCGCATATAAATACACTTTACGCAACAAAAGTACACCTCATGCTGCAACAATGATCACTGGACTGTTTGATATTATTTTTGGCATGGTTGTATAGTTTGCTTGGGTTGCTGAAATCTTTATTTTTTGCATGTTTTGTTTTGTTTGCTTTGCTGTACAAAGCTTAATTATCTCATAATATAATATTTTCTTACAATTAAAAAAAAAATGGTTTGTATATGTGTTATATTTATTCTTGTGTTGGTATTATAATATGTTGCAGGTATACATCGCCACGGTTCACGCAAAAGTCACCGACCCACATGCACAATTTTGAGATTTCTGAATTTAAATGTAAATTTTTTTTCTATTATTGTTCTTATAGATAAAACTTAGAAACCACATCCTAAAATTTATATGACACAATTTACCTTTCAAATTTGCAGTGTCTCAAAAATGTGTGTTGTGGTTTGGTTACTTTTGCTTGAAAGGCGATGATATTTTAGTTATGAAAGTTTTTTTAATTTTTAATCATCATAATTGATATTTATGATTCTTTTTTACACCTTGTGTTACTCTGTTTTTTGGTTTATAGCACCTTACAATATTGATATCAATTTTGTGATAAATTTATGTCGACATTTGGTTGAAATTCAATATTTTCACAAGAAAATCCCAAGAAATGTGGTTGTAAAAAAAACTGAATTTGAACATTTTCTTCCGAATTAAGGATGAATTGACCTTACTTAATTGGTCACACCAAACATGCACCTAACACACTTCTAACGGTTTTTCTCTTTACTGTTACTAGGGATGGGTTTACGATTTATTTATATTTTTCCTTTCATGCTCATCTCTAGTCTATGACCATATTATTTTTTTGTTGTAGTATAAAATCTGTACAATATATTTAAATTTAATTATGAACTTTGTTAATTCACCTGTATGTTGGTATACATTTCATTAACTTTTACACCTTCATTTGTTGGTATCATGCATTTTGTCTATTCTGTGTTTTAATATGTGGATTTGTATATTGTTTGATATATTACTGGATCAATGTACGAAATGCCTAATTGTGGATTAGACAGATCTCATGATTCGTTTAAAACGTTAATTTGATTATGTTATTATTATTAAAACCTTTAAAAAGTTTGGAATCTGGTCGTATCATATTACTTATTATAACAGCTCATTTAATTGAAATTCACCTCACTTTTCAAGTTTTACTTTCACAAAGACTTCTTCTTCTTCAATGGCCCATTTCGAGCCTTGGCCTCCTTCAAAATAAGCCTCCACCCCCCTATTTCCTTAGCCGTCGTCTTCCAATCTGCGCCATGGAGTTCGCAAAGACCTTAATATATCACACCTTCTATTGTTCATATAAGAAAAGTATTGATGCTAGAAAGGAAAAATGGCTAAAGCGCTATACAGCTATGACATTAAAGATGAACCTACAAAAAAAGCTATATTGTTTATTTGTGCTTGTGTTTATCAAATCAAGTTTTCTAGAATTACCCAGAGCATGTGGGAAACTCTATAAAACTTGAAGTGATGAACACAAGCACAAACAAACAATGTGGCTTATTGCATAGGCTCATCTTTAATGTCACAGCTGTATGGCGCTTTAGCAATTTTTACTTTCCAGCATCGATATGATTTTTCGTTTATCATAAGGCTGCCTTTACACTCGTAGTTTTTTCCCATAAGTCGCTCACAAAGCGACTTGCGGCCAAATTACCAAAGTAAACGACACCAAAAGTCACTTACCGTAATTTATCGCAACTTACAAAAGTTGTTCTTAGGTAAGTTTTTTGACAGGTCTATTCGCGTCTACGCGAACTTGCAGCCTCCTCACAGCTTATTAAATTAGTTTGATAGGTTGAGAGACTTACCGTAAGAAATGGTACCAAAATGCGCCATTGTGAAATGTCAAAAATTAGAAGACAGTGTTTTCGTAGATTTTTTTCCTATAAAACAAGTATTTTTATTTTTTTTCTATAAAACAAGTATTTTTATTTTTTTACTAAAATATGATTAAGTTAAGTGGAAAATTACCCACCTTGCTATCTCCCGAAAACAATATAAAAATAACTACCTATATAAAACTCAAATTAGCACTACCCACGAAAACAAATTTAGACATTTAGGAAAGAAACTTTGCTCATTCCAAAAACCAATCATTTATTTTTCATGTTAAAAAAATGAGCATCCTTCTATTTATTTATCGATCCAATCCTTTCTAATCTGAATGTCTGTTTATAACTATTTGAATTCGGTTGATACATTACGTATTGATATTTGAATTAAAATAGGCTGCTGTCAGGTAGCTGTCATTCAAATAAAATTAAAGAACATTAATTTGAGAATTGTTTATATCAATCAAAATTCTATTTCATCACTTTATTTGGGCCTTTTCGTCTTACAAAATCGCATAAATTTGACAGCAGCAGTTGTTGACAGGAAGCTATCTTACCGCAAATAAATTTACAGATGTAAACAGTCACTATCGTCGCTATGAGCATAGTTGAACTTCCAAACAACTTCCGTAAGCATTAATTACCATTAATCGGATGCAAATGTAAACGCTCCTGTAAGTAACTTGTCTAAAACTTACCTAAGTCGTAAATTTTACTTATGAGTGTAAAGCTAGCCTTATTATTACTTACAAGGAATAATTTATTAAATAAACATGATGTATTTCATTAATTTTCTTGGATGTTGTCTCTTTCTTGATAAATTTGCATGATTCATAATGCAATGTTCTCGAAACATTTTTCCAATCTCTTTAATTATTTTCATTACACAATGATAAATAGTTTTATATTTTCATTACACAATGATAAATAGTTTTATATTTTCAAAAAAAAAGAATTTAATTTCATCATTAACCTGCCGAGCGATTCTGTATTTTTTGTGGGATCGTTATTATATAACGGAGGTGATTTCCTGTCAGATTTGTGTGATTTTTATGGTGGTTATTTGTCTTTTCTTTGTACAACATACATTAAATGTATAAATAATCATACATACCTGCAGGAATTCGTGTTTTAATCGATATTAACTAAAATATGTGACTATAAATATGGAAAAAAAAATATAAAAATCTGACAGGAGATAACATCCGTTATCCATTAATCATTTGATTGCCGATTGTCATCCGGGTGACAATATTTCAAGCATATGCGGCCACATTCGGCACACAACAAGTTAAAGATCCCACAAAAGCTATGGAATCGCTCGGCTGTATGTTTTTCATTTATTTTTTTATTCTGTGATATATTTTAAGTCTAATAGAGTTATTTATTAAAAATCACAATTCATTTCACAATTAATAATTAATGTCTGACATTTTTTTTCCTAATTAATGCGTAAATCAAAAATGTTGTATAGAAAATTATATTAATTTTCGTATCAGAGTATTTGGGCCATTAACTTTTTTATGTGGCTTTTAGATACTATAAATATTATGTCAAGAGTTCATTCAATATTATTCACCTTGTGTTAGTCATTTTAATAATGTCATTTGCAGTAAAACCTTGCCTATCAAGCCTATAGGGCCAGAAGATTAAAAACACGCCGTCCAAAAAATTTTCAAATAATTTTTTTGCCTCAAATGTTTTTTGATTTGTTTTCTATCCATTCCTTTATTAATAAAATGAAATTGTTTCTCTGTCACAAATAAAATTGAGAAATATACAAGTTTTGATAATAATATTATCTACCAAAGTAAAACCAGACAGAGGGCCTATTTCATCTTAAAGAAAGCTGCATGGAGGGTTTTTTTAAGGAATGGAAGGAGTGGTAGTATGTACTGGGAAGGAAATAGGAATCAGGAGTGGGTATGAATCTGGAGGTCAGTGCGTCCAGGAGTGACGGAATGAATCCATCCCTTTCACTGTGGTGCAAGATGATGCGTCAAGGGATTCTGACTGCAAGGGTCAAAAAAATCCCTCAAGCAGTCTTCCTCGATCTGGCCCGCCATTGAATTGCTTGTTTTTTTATAACTGGCAGTACCTTGATAATTCTACAATTCAAAAGAAATGTACGTTAGCGAAATATTTAAAGGAATATGATTATCAATTATTCGACATTCTAGTATCTTCTGTCTTTTTCGTTTTCGAAGACATGTGAGAAGGAAGATTTTTATGAACGGCTTTTAGGATGATCGTCGGTGACGTGCGCAATCTCTCCCTGGGGCTAATATTAGTTTTCCTTACAAAATATTTCATCCATTTTTTGTGGTTCCAATACTGTTTAGATTTCTTTCAATTTAAAATGAATCATGAAACTAAAATTGGTGCAGTAATCTCTGTTAGATTAACATTTTAGCTAACATAGTTTTCATCTTTGATTTGAATGTTGTTTTGAGAAAACTTTCTCAATGAAGAGTGTATCTTTTAAGTGTATCGAGTTAAGTAATATCATAACTTATTAATTTTTTTTATTTAAATCTATTTTCTTCCTGTGATTTACAAATAGGTTCTATTTTTTTTCTAAAGCCTTCAGTAATACTTCACTTCTCCGTAATGTACTTTCTGAAGTTATTTTTGTTTAAAAAGATTATTTGGACGAAATGTATTTTCATTTCATTTTATAAAATAAAAATAAATAATAAAAATAAAATAAATTAGTTGTTATAACAACAATAAAGTATTAATGGCTACTATCTTAACTTAAATAAAAATGTAATTGCTTGTTGTTAAGATAACAAGGGTTTATTATTTCAATACACAACATTTGACTGCAATATGTTTTTAACTTTTAAGTAACCATAAAAGTTAATAAAATTTAATCCATTTGCCAAATCTAACAACAGCTTTGATAATTCTTTGCTTTATTATGATTATTTCAATAAAAATATAACTTGGCTATTCAAAAGACAACAAGATTTTAATTATCATTAAGTTGGCATGCTTTCAATTCAGAGCCGTTACATAATTTAAAAAATATAATAATGTTTTAATATCACACGCATACATTCAACTATATTGATTTTAAAGTACATTTATTTATAAATTCGTCTATATTTCTTTGTTGATCCATCAATATTAGAGCGCACACACTTGACCCCTCAGGCCTCGGGCACATTCTTGTTAGAAGGTCAGAATATTTTTGCTTTGCAATAAAATCCAAATAAATGGATTATTTCTGAACTTTTCCGATAACTGAAAACTGTTTTTGTAAGGCGATCAAATACGCTTTAAAAAAGCATTATTCGAAATAAAAGTAAAAAAAATAAAAACACAAATTTTATTAGACAAATGTATTGTAAATGTTACTGTCAGTACTGTCGCCTCCCTTTTTTGCAGTTTCATGTAACAATAACTATTAAAAAATTCACAATATTTTTTTTTTTTTTAAATTACTGTCGGAAACTTTGATTTCATAACGTTTTAATTAATTTTTATCTTTTTAATGAACTTTTAAATTTGAATATAAAGCCTGGCGTTTTCTCTTTCTAACACAGTTTAGATATTTATTTCTCACCATGATAGTAAGGAATACAAGACAAAACAATTTCAATGAGACCTAAATGAGTTGTTTCCAAAAGCGAAGCATTGTGCCTGAAGGGTTAATGGTGCATGTTGTCGATATAAAATAAATATTTTTATTTTTAACTAATTGAGTAAAACCTCAAATTTTAATATTTAATTAAAAGAAGACAATATTAGCGAAACTGAATAAAAAATCTGGAAAAATTGTGCTCAAATTTCTTCTGATTTTACTTTTTCGAGATTTTCGATTTTGCTAATGTTGTCTTCATTTAATTAAATAAATATATTATTCATCTTATACCAGTGGTAAACAAATGTCTACCATCATGCTTCTTCGTAATCGTATTAAAACCATTTAAAAGTTAACTGTAGTATCCTGAATTATTTTTGAAAAGTGTAAGCTAGGTTAGTATATTGACAAGACGAAATCAAAATATTTTCTGTGAAATAACGGTAAGATGAACATCCACACAACTTGGTCTCTGCTCACACTCATGCTTCATTTGCATTCGTACATTATCTAATCTTCCGTTATACCACCTTTGGCATGATCCAACTCAATTATTGATTCATTCATTAATCTAACTAAAACATTTCAAAATGATTCACTCTCTGCTCCACCATTCATAAATGAGGCGGTCAGTGTAGAAATGGCATAACCTGAAAAAATGCTGACTGAAAATATTATGTTCCTTTAAATTCCACAAGTATTTTTCAACTTTTTCTTGAACCACCCCAACTTTTTTAAACTTAAATGCATTTGTTTCAGTTTAACATTTTTATAGGATACTTCACTTTTGCACTAACTGCCTATTCTAATACTCTTCTGTTATTCCAACTCAGATCAAGTATTTGATTCCTGATCAAGTAATTGATTCACTTTTCACAAATCAATCAATCGTTAACCTAATTAAACTTTTCAAATTGGTTCCGGATTGTATGTAACCATCAAATAAACCTTAAAACATTCTTTACATTGTCGTTTGGTTTTCCAGAATCCGCGGGGAGCGAATGCGCCGGGAGCTGGAAGATGCGGTGCGCGAAGCAGCAGGGGGAAGCAGCCGGGGGAGTATATGCAGCCTCGACTCGGGCGGAGGGGAGTTCCAGGGCGGTCAGGGGGGTCGGGCAGGTTCCCCCTCCCGCGACTTCCCCCTTCCCCTCCCTCTCGGCCTTCCCCACGGACCGCCCCTGTCTCCCTTCCACTCGGGACAGCTCCCTAGCAAATTGGCGCTCAAATTTGTAAGTGAATAAATATGTTGAGAAATGTATGATTTTTTTATTTGCATTTTTACCCGTACTGCAAGGCATGATTGTCATTCACTTCCCATCCTTCATTGTTGTCTTAACTCACACGCTTGAACATTTTTTTTATTGTGACGTAATTTATTTCTTGTACTCCATTTACTGCAACATTCATGGAACATTTGGATACGAATTCATATCTTAATCTGTCCGTAAAATCAAATTCATGCACAATAACTGACAACATACTGAAGTACACTATCTCCACTGACAACATAATATATGAAAAGTGTCTACTTTGTTTACAAACTTGTTAGGTACATAAGGATGTACATTATTAAGGTGGGTCATTTAAAAAAAAAAAAGTTATTTTCAAATTCTAAGAGCGATAAAAGGGTGCCAAATGGGTTCAAACCAATCAATTTTTCAAATTTCTGATACGATCTTCTTCCTCCGGATTCACTTAAAAGTTTTGAAAATTTTCATGTTAAGCGATTATTTCTAGTGTATACAAAAGTTACAATAAATCCTCCATATTTTTTGTAATCTTCCATAGCAAATGTGGTACATATATATTTATGAAATCATTTACAAGAAGTCCCAAGATTGAGTTTCGCCCAATAATGCGGAAATTTGAGAGTAAGAAAGATTTTGCTGGTATTTGAATACACTGCCTTGAGATAATTTGAATTATATTCATATATTTTTTAAATAAATAAATCAGAATATTCCCTCCATTTCGTGTTTTATTAAAAGTAGCTCATTTTTAATAGTTCAGATTTTTTTTAGATTTAACAAAGGTGGGTTTTTCTCTATTATGTAAAATTTCAAAGTCAATCTGGAGGAAGAAGATGATATCCAAATATTATTAAAAAAATAACATGATTTTATATCTTCATTTAACACCCTTTTATCACTATTATAGAAATCGAAAAAAGATTATTTTTTCTTTGCCATACAGTCGTGACCCACCATAACATACAGGAGGATGACAATACATATCTCAAACACGTACACGAGAACTGATACCATACTGAAGTACACTATCTACAAGAACTGACAACATAAGTAAAGAATCTATTTTCTTTGCAAACCAGTTAGGTACATTAAACAGGAGGATGTTGATACACAACTCAAACGCATACACAAGAACTGACGTCATACTGAAGTACACTGTCTCCACTGACAACATAAGGAAAGTATCTACTGTCTTTGCTAACCAGTTAGGTACATTATACAGGAGGATGTCGATACACAACTCAAACGCATACACAAGAACTGACGACATACTGAAGTACACTGTCTCCACTGACAACATAAGGAAAGTATCTACTGTCTTTGCTAACCAGTTACGTACATTATACAGGAGGATGTCGATACACAACTCAAACGCATACACAAAAACTGACGACATACTAAAGTACACTGTCTCCACTGACAACATAAGGAAAGTATCTACTGTCTTTGCAAACCTGTTAGTTACATTATACAGAAGGATGTCTATACATAACTCAACTGCATACACAAGAGCTGACAACATAGATAAAATAACTTCTCTTTCCACAAAAATGTTACTTTACAGGAGCGTATATACCCAAGATCAGTTGCGGCGGGTGCTCAAAGTATATGGAAGTTCACCAGAGTACAACATTAAGTCAGAGAATTTACAAAGAAGTTCTATTCTCAGTTAATTTTGCTCAGTGAAAATTCCTCTTATTGAAATATGGCCATTGAACAAAATGTATAACTATGAAATTGCACAAAATTTCCTAGATTTCTTACCTTTTTCCAAAAAATCCCTTAATTATCTCTTTAAAATTTAAAACAACCAGAGCTGGATTTTTTTCCCCAGAATAGCATCACTGCGAGACAATGATCAACAACAACTACTAATCACTTTTCTCATAATGACATGTCCTATCTTGTATCGAAGAACGCTGTAAGTCCGACTGGAGAGGCCTCCTAAGGCTCCTCTAAAGGTCCTCCTCAAACTTTCTCTCCTGATCCGGACCGCCATGCAGTAGGTGGGCAAAATCATCCGCCGCTAAGATCTAGACAACCTCACCCTATAAACCCGGGCATCTCTGCTTAGTCACCAAACGTAGCAAACCACTTGGGGTGACAGGGATGTTGGTTATCAAATAAATGGTTCCCGGAGCAGCGGTACGCATACCTGCCTCTCAAATTGAAAACTACAAATCATATAGAACTAATGTAAATAGTTCGTCTGTAAGTGGCCTAACCATAGTTTGATAATGCCTATTATTACATTTGACGAAACAGTTGTCAAATGTAATAATAATTACACAGCAGAACTTGTTCATAAATAAACTGTTTTTATATAAATTGAATAATGATATTATTGAATATGTAGGTAAGTATGTATTACAATAAAGTGATAATTGAAATAGCATAGTACTTTTCCCTTTGTAACTGGCAAAAACATCCGATTTTTGATGGACCACTCTAGTAAAGTTCTTATTTATCCACTGGAGCACTTTGTGCCACAATATGACACTACTATTTAAAAATACCTCGCATTGTTTTGCTGCCAATTTTGGCAAATTTTCCCTTATTTTTACTAATTAAGTAAGTAGAAGTTTACCATTTTATAGTATTTTTTATAAATCCTACGAATATGTGATAATCGACAAAAGAATGGTAATTCATTAGAACTATAATCAGTTTGTATGTCTCCATTTTAAAATTCAGAGGTATGATTTTTTTAATGTGGGCGGAAAATATTCAAAATGACCACCAAAAAATCCATTCAGAGAAAAAGTTTTAAATTGCGCTGTCGCTCCAGTGGTTATGATCTCTGGGGGCTACGCAACTTACTGGTTGAAACATGAGCAGATGAAGGTAACCTACTTCTTTACTCCTCGCACATTCAATCGACACCGGTTCTGTTCCAAAAAAACAATTTTTTTTGTTGTTAGGATTTTTTCATGAACAAACTCACACTCGTATGAAGCCGGTTTTAAAGGGTAAAATCAACAAAGATAAAAAGATAACTTAAGGTAAATGTTTTTTTAAACAAATTTTATATCCTAAACTACAAGTAAGTTTTATTTGTACAGCTGGGGAGGAAGGAAGGAATGAAATTTCATTGTTAAAGTATTCCCAAGCAAAGCTCGTATCCATCTCATCGTGAGGTATTCGAAAGAAAGAAACGTGGTAACTTGCTTCTTATCAATGGAGTGTTTTTGGCCACATTTGGCCAATTTGCAAATACCCACGAGCGCCCGCTGGCCAAAATGTCGCCAATTTGAAGAGAAATTTTAAAACGTTTTTTGGATTTTTTTTTAAATTCCCGCGTGGAGCAATCTTCGGATAAATTGCAAGGCTAACTTAGTAGTTTCTCATTTTAGCAAGAGATGTCCTACATATATGTATTCAAGTATTGTATTTAGATGAGATAACTTGTTCTTTTTTTTTTTAATAACATACTTAATTCTTTTTTTAAACTTCTGTTCTTTAATTTAATTTCTTCAAATAATATGTGCAATTTGTGAGTGCCTAATATCATTTTCATACTCGTCTGTAATGAATAGGTTTTGCAATCTCGCGTCCCACGGGATTTCAGTATTATTTGATCTCGCAGATTTGTGGTATTTTCATGTGCCGGATTTGTGGGATTGCAGGATTGATAAAATATTAATTTACACCAAAAACATGCTGTTTACATAAATAAGTGTCGATTTATTTTTGACAGTGAGAGAGGAACAGAATTTGATGTTAGGAAGAGAGGATAGAGCCGCATCTCAAGCTGGGAATTGTGCTCACGGAGGTATCAGAGGGAGATACCTTCAGTTAGCACATGTTTTCTTGATTACAGTCCCGCTAACTGGTGTGGAAGCAGAGAGAGACAATGTTTTTCGCTGCTGGGCTATGGTGCACAAATTTCCATTCTCGTAAGCGTGACAGGACTCTCCATAGCCTATATTTTTTATGATCTTATTTTTTAATCAAAATATTCTGAAAACACTTATTACATTACGTTTTCATTGTATTTTTTATTATGTCAGTAGTACCAAAGATAATTGATCTCAATTGACTATGGAGAGTCCGGTCAGTGACAGTTGGGTTTTTATATTTTTAAATACATCTATGTATTTGCATTTCACTTTATTTTTTATGAATGAAGTGGAAATTAGCCCACTACCAGGCATCCGATCAAGCTTAAACTCAGCAGATAGACTTGTCGTCGATAACAATGCATTTTTTATTTTATAAATTTGGTAAATTACATTTTTTTGTGATTTTCTCAATACCATACTAGGCACATTGTATCAAATTTTGGTGGCAATCACGCATACACACATGGACATATGCGCATTTCTCTGACATTCAATGACATTAACCCCTGACCCATCGCGTGGGGTCTTTAAAAGCCCGGGTTTTACAGAAATGCTAATTATGTACATTTTAAATGTTCCCACTGATTCCTTACTTTAGGTAGCTTCCTAAAAGGGACAATAATTGATGCTAGCGCTGCGAAAATTCAGTCTGCGCGTGTGCGATGTGAGATACAGACCTGTGTTTCGGCGTGAGGCTCAAAAAATCAACAAAATACCATGAAAAATCAAGTTTATACGTTTTTTCAATGTATTTTGTTAATTTTTTTGTTTTAATAATAATAAGTCTGTATCAATCTCAAATACTTATAAGTTTGATAGAAATTGGTTAGATTTTTTTTAAAGTTTTCTATTAAAGACTGGATTAGGTCACCGATACAAAATTAAAATTTTCAGCCTTTCTTGAAAGATTTGGGTTTGTTTATGGACAAAACTATTTATTTATATTCTAATTAAATATGTACGTTCGCCAACAATTAATTTACCCTAATATTTTAAAGCGTAACGTGCAAAAAGCATTTAAAACCTAATATAATTTGATTGGCGCCATCTGTGAATGCGTAGTTTATAACGTATGTGACGTTTAACACCTTAAATTACTTACTGTGTTACCTTTTCAATGCCTTGTTTTATAATAAACCATCATTAGTGATAATTGATAGCAAATAATTAAAAAATGTTAGCTTTATTTCAATTTAATATCCCTTAATAAAAATCCACCATATCCTGTGGGATTTATAATAAATAGTAATAAAAACGTTTATTCATCAATAGATTTTTTTTACAATATACATTTTTACAATTTAGAATTTCTCCTGGAAAGCAACTGGTTTTCAGCAGTTTCTACATTATTTCTAATCCCCAATTCCGTGGGATTTACAAACTCTAATCTTCTTGTATATAAAAATTAATATTTTTTGTTTGTTAGTTCGTATTTTATGCGCTGCCATACCGTTCATCCGATTGCGATGAAACTTTGGTGATGTGTTGTGCGCACCCCCGCGAAGTTTATAGGCTATATATAATGGTAAGCTCTGGCATTATGAAATTTGTATAAATGAAAATGTGTGTATTTAACGGGGACGCATGGGAAAGGACAGGGAGAATCAATTTATTTATTTGAATGGCATTGCAAAGCATGCCGGGTACCAGCTAGTAGTGAATGAATATTTATTTATGTAACAGTTTTTGTAGTTTGAGATACTGGGAATGAATTTCGAGGTTAGGGTGTGAGGTAAGTTGTTTAAATAGAGTGATCCCATTAGATCATTATTTCATTCTCACAGTTCACCAACATATCTGCCGTAGGTCACCCCAAGTGGCAAGCTTCGTTTGGTGGCTTACCTGGATACATGGATGGCTGGGTTCATGCGGTGAAGTTTATCCAGGTCTTGGCGGCGGATTATTCTGCCCTACTGTACTGCCGGATCAGACAAGACTGGTTAAGGGAGATCATTTGACTTCTCCAGCCGAACTCTCTTGACCCATCACCTTGCATGGCAGTAAGATTGATAGATTCGTAATTCCAACACTCCTGGACACACTGACCCTCATTTTCCTATCATCCATCATACCTTTTTCCTTCCTAGAACTTCCTTTCCGTAAAAAGACCCTCCACACAGTATCCCCAAAGATGACAGGCCTTGAGGGTGAGCCTCGTGTGTGAAACTAATGTTCTGGGTATGGTAAATCTGGGTATGAGAATCATTTCATGGCTTTGACTTGTGGTATTTAATAATTCTTGTATTTTTTATTCCTCAGGATGCTCATGACAGTGAAGTGAATGCTGTGAAATTCAGCCCGACTGATAGAATAGTTGCAACAGGAGGGGCGGATAGGAAATTAAAACTGTGGGATGTCTCCAATGGTAATTATTACAATAATGTTCATATTTTTCCTCTACAATACTCTACTTGACAATATTGTGTGCATTTTGACATTATCTTTATCCATTTGGACCAGGGCCGGATAAACCGTGGCCTTGCGGCACCCTTATGTGCGGCCTGCGATCATTAAAGTTCCTATAATTACACCAACTGTGACTATGCATGTTAACAAAAGTATAATTTAGTCACATAATGACGCACAGTGGAGAAAAACCACTCTCTTGTTCCAACTGTAACTGTTCTTGTTCACAAAAGTCTAATTTAAATAGTCACACAGTCGAGAACAACCATTCTCACATCCTTGATAGGCGATTTGCAAATAACAGTATATCAAAATTCATTCCTCATAGAAATGAACATGAAATCACTAAGTATTTAACCTGTGTGGCCGTTCGAAAATTTTAAGTTCTCATTGCAGCCCGTGGTGTAATTTGGGTTGGCCAGCCCAGATTTAGACAATATTTTTGAACATTTCTTGTGAATATTGATGGACATGAATGGATGTTTGCAGATATTTGTGAATGTGACAATGTATTTGCGAATTTGCACGAATAGATGTGGATATCATTGGACAATATTCAGTCCATTTGGATATTATTGTTTCCATTTGAACAATATTTTGTCCATTCGGCAAATATTTTTGTATGTTTGAACAATAATTTAGTGGATAGCGATATGTCCATTTGAATCATATTTTTAAGCCAATCCAAAATGTGAATGCGAAAAGTGTAAGTCAACCGATCTAAATGATCTTGGCCGGAGATTCCGCACACCGGGTACAAACCATGCAATCTGATCTGTACTGATACCATGTATGTTTCCGCAGGTGCCTGCAAGAGTAAAGGTGTGCTGGTGGGGTCCAATGCGGCTGTGATGTCTGTAGACTTTGACTCCACGGGCACCCTGATCCTCGGAGCTTCAAATGACTTTGCCAGCCGGGTGTGGACTGTCTCAGATCAGCGATTAAGGGTAAGTTTTTATTTTATATTAATCCACACTGCATATTTTTATTGGCTCCTTGAAAAAAAAGAGGATAAAGTACAAACAAACAATATTACTAACCGATTCAGTTCTTTTATCATGTTCTGTTTTATTACTGTTCTTATTATTAGGTTACTGTTTTTTATTTATATGGATCAAGAGAGAGGTTAAATTTTAGATATTCAAACCTGGACACTTTATTATAGATGTTTTATTAAATTTATTATAAAACAATACCAGCTGGCTGACATGCCAGAATGACAAACTAATGCTAGCACTACAAATTCTTAGTTGGAAGGTTGGTCGAACGTGTAATGGCTATCGTTCACACTGCGGCCAACCATTAACTCCGTACTCAACAAATGACGGACATCTATGGCCTAAGCTACACAAGCGGTTCTCCCGCCGTGGGAAACCGCCCGAGATTAAACATGGCGGTTTCCCGCGGCGGGAGAACCGCATGTGTAGTTTGCTCCTAAGTGACAGCTGCAGCTGCGCTGTATTTATTTATTTATGGACAAATAGTCCATTAACAATAACAAGAAACAGATATGACAGTGAAAGGAGAGCACATGTAAATGAAGAGCAATGACAATGTATACATAATATGAAAGGTACATTTAAAAGATAACTAAAAATCAAAGCCTGAAGATGGATTTAAAAGGCTTTAAAAATTACACATTGCGTATCGACAGCCGCAAGTCATTTAGGCTTACACCAAAAAATTAAATGCTTTGACTTGCGTTGACATGTCTCGACATTCTAGACAGAAGAGAATAGTATCCATAATTAGTAGAATGTTGATTGAGGAACAGCCATTCATTATTTCGGAGTCTACGGGAAGGGAGGTTGAACTGGATGAGTTATAACAAAGCAGGTATGTCAGTAATACTGTTTATAATCTTAACAGTTGTTGCCTACAATTATTATTTACATGATATAAATGACATAATTAATTTTTTATTGTTTTATATACTGTTCATTGTATTGTTTTTATAAACAATATATAAAAATTACAAGTTTTAAATTTATTGATTCTTCCACTGGCTTATTCATGGAGGCTACACTTCGTAACCAATATACTTCGGGTTCCATAATATCGGTTTCGATTCATAAAGCTAAAAAATAATAATTCCAAAAAATTGTTATACCACTCTGTAATTGTCTCCCATAATAATATTGTCATATTACCGGCATACGGCACGTCTCTCTCGAATTGCCTGCCCTGTGCAGATTGAGTTTACTTTGTTAATTATATAATTGATTTCATTTATATGTTGAAATTTTATTTTCGAAGATGTTGTTGATTTGTGTTGATAGTGTTTTTATAAAGGGGCAAATAATTTGTCTTCATAGTGTTTTCATAAAGGTGCAAATAATTATTTTGTGTCGGTAGTGTTTTCATAAAGGGGCAAATAATTTGTCTATATAGTGATTTCATAAAGGGGCAAATACATAATTGGTCTTGATAGTGTTTTCATAAAGGGGCAAATAATTTGTCTTGATAGTGATTTCATAAAGGGACAAATAATTTGTTTTGATAGTGTTTTCATAAAGGGGCAAAAGATTTGTTTGTTAGTGCTTTTATAAAGGGGCAAATAATTTGTGTTGATAGTATTTTTATAAAGGGGCAAATAATTTGTCTTCATAGTGTTTTCATAAAGGTGCAAATAATTATTTTGTGTCAGTAGTGTTTTCATAAAGGGGCAAATAATTTGTCTTGATAGTGATTTCATAAAGGGGCAAATACATAATTGGTTTTGATAGTGTTTTCATAAAGGGGCAAATAATTGTCTTGATAGTCTAACACACTATATAAAGAGGTAACATTTGTTTGTTTGTTTGTTTATTTGTTTGTGTGTTTGTTTGCATCGAATAGGCTCCGAAACTGCTGAACTGATTTGAAAAATTCTTTCGCTGTTGGGAAGCTACACTATCCCTGGGTGACATAGGTTATATTATATTTAAAAAAAAATAGGCATCCTTACTAAAACTTCAATAATGTAACCCAGGGTGTAAAAAAATTACCTAAAATATTCTTTAAATCGCGTGCGCTGCGAAAACTATTGATGATAGAATAAAATAATGTACTACGACTTTATAGAAAACATCATTATTTACAAAAAAAGTCGCGACAGCATTTGTCTAACTATTATGGTTATGCCACAATAAGTATTCTTTTATTTTAAAATTTTAATTAATATGTCGCCGCTTGAAAAGGCTCTTTATTTGTATCTTGGTTTTAATCCTTATCAAAATAAATGACTTCATATTCAAGACAGCTTCAATACCTTTATTTAACTTTTTGAATTTTTCAATTCAGATATTTAATTAGAAAGATATCACGAGTTTAAAAATGTTAGTATTAGAAAAAAGTTTCGGCTAGGGGCCGCGCGGGAGAGGAGTCAAGAAATGCAGTGCCAGGGGGGTTGGCGGGACGGGGGAGCGGGAGAGCGGTGGCGGGGAAGGTGGAAGTGGAACGCTGGAGGCTAAGAGTATGGATATTAAGTTCCATGGCTGGAGGGGAACGCACGGGAAAGGACATGTAAGGAGTAACATTTTATTTATTTGAATATGGCATGTATTATAAAAGAAAGTCCAAAAAACGTGCAGCTCGCAAAAAATCAAAAACGAGTCCCGGTTCGATCAAGGGAGTTATATGGTGTGGTAGATCTCTATCCCCCCTAGGGAATAAGGGTATCTGTTTTTACCTAAAGGCCGTGCTTTTAAAGATATAAGGGCTGAAAATTTCGCCCTCTTGAAATTTCTAGAACAGTCTTCCGGAAAGTTCTAGAAGGTTCCATAGAGCTGTATAAAGTTGTGGAAGGAGTGGAATGACCAGGAATAGGAAATCGGGAACATCATTGTGCAACATTCCAGAACACTATCTTATTGTCCTGAGCGAAGCCGGGTAACCCAGCTAGTGATTTCATAAAGGGATAATAATTTGTGTAGATAGTGTTTTTATAAATGGGCAAAAGATTTGTTTGTTAGTGCTTTTATAAAGGGGCAAATAATTTGTGTTGACAGTGTTTTTATAAAGGGGCAAATAATTGGTCTTCATAGTGTTTTCATAAAGGTGCAAATAATTATTTTGTGTCAGTAGTGTTTTCATAAAGGGGCAAATAATTTGTCTTGATAGTGATTTCATAAAGGTGCAAATACATAATTGGTTTTGATAGTGTTTTCATAAAGGGGCAAATAATTGTCTTGATAGTGATTTCATAAAGGGATAATAATTTGTGTAGATAGTGTTTTTATAAAGGGGCAAAAGATTTGTTTGTTAGTGCTTTTATAAAGAGGCAAATAATTTGTGTTGACAGTGTTTTTATAAAGGGGCAAATAATTGGTCTTCATAGTGTTTTCATAAAGGGGCAAATAATTTGTCTTGATAGTGTTTTCATAAAGGTGCAAATAATTTCTCTTGGCAGTGATTTCTCATAAAGGGACAAATAATTTGTTTTGATAGTATTTTCATAAAGGGGCAAATAATTTATTTTGATAGTGTTTTCATATAGGGGCAAATAATTTGTCTTGATAGTGTTTTCATAAAGTTGCAAATAATTTCTCTTGGCAGTGATTTCTCATAAAGGGACAAATAATTTGTTTTGATATTATTTTCATAAAGGGGCAAATAATTTATCTTGATAGTGTTTCATAATTTGTGTTGATAGTGTTTTTAAAAAGGGGCAAATGATTTGTTTGGTGGTGTTTTTGTAATGGGGCAAATATTGCAAATAATTTGTATTGATAGTGTTTTTATAACGATGCAAATAATGCAAATAATTTGTGTTGATAGTGTTTTTAAAAAGGGGCAAATGATTTGTTTGGTGGTGTTTTTATAATGGGGAAAATAATGCAAATAATTTTATTTTATAGTGTTTTTATAAAGGGGCAAAAGATTTGTTTGTTAGTGCTTTTATAAAGGGGCAAATAATTTGTGTTGACAGTGTTTTTATAAAGGGGCAAATAATTGGTCTTCATAGTGTTTTCATAAAGGTGCAAATAATTATTTTGTGTCAGTAGTGTTTTCATAAAGGGGCAAATAATTTGTCTTGATAGTGATTTCATAAAGGGGCAAATACATAATTGGTTTTGATAGTGTTTTCATAAAGGGGCAAATAATTGTCTTGATAGTGATTTCATAAAGGGATAATAATTTGTGTAGATAGTGTTTTTATAAAGGGGCAAAAGATTTGTTTGTTAGTGCTTTTATAAAGAGGCAAATAATTTGTGTTGACAGTGTTTTTATAAAGGGGCAAATAATTGGTCTTCATAGTGTTTTCATAAAGGGGCAAATAATTTGTCTTGATAGTGTTTTCATAAAGGTGCAAATAATTTCTCTTGGCAGTGATTTCTCATAAAGGGACAAATAATTTGTTTTGATAGTATTTTCATAAAGGGGCAAATAATTTATTTTGATAGTGTTTTCATATAGGGGCAAATAATTTGTCTTGATAGTGTTTTCATAAAGTTGCAAATAATTTCTCTTGGCAGTGATTTCTCATAAAGGGACAAATAATTTGTTTTGATATTATTTTCATAAAGGGGCAAATAATTTATCTTGATAGTGTTTTATAATTTGTGTTGATAGTGTTTTTAAAAAGGGGCAAATGATTTGTTTGGTGGTGTTTTTGTAATGGGGCAAATATTGCAAATAATTTGTATTGATAGTGTTTTTATAACGGTGCAAATAATGCAAATAATTTGTGTTGATAGTGTTTTTAAAAAGGGGCAAATGATTTGTTTGGTGGTGTTTTTATAATGGGGCAAATAATGCAAATAATTTTATTTTATAGTGTTTTTATAAAGGGGCAAATGATTTGTTTGATAGTGTTTTTATGGATGGGCAAATAATTTGTGTTGATAGTGTTTTTATAAATGGGCCAATAAGTTTTACAATAAAAAATATTTATTATTAAGCTTCTTTTTCTTACGGTGAAAGAGAGTTGGTGGAGGAGGTCCTGATAGAATGCCGTGGTTTGTAAGCTATTTGACGGCATTGGGATTGTTCAGAATCGAAGTAGCGAAGTGTGCATTGTCACGTATGGGGGGTCATCAGCTCTGTGACGTCACATGTAAAAATCTAAATTATTAAAACGCAAAACTTTAATGTAAACGAAAAATTATTTTTAGATGTAAAATTGCCAAATATGTGACATCACACTAGGGGGGAGGGGGTCTAACAAATGTGAACACATGTGGTAAAAAAATCATGAAATTCGTGCGACGTAATTTATGGATGGCCCCTTATTATGTCAAATAAAAAAAAAGTTTGATGTAATGAGTGGTCACTGGTAGACATAATTAATGGTCACTGCATTTACACTTGTAAGTTTTTCCCTGTAAGTCGCACACGTAAGCGAATTATGGCCAAATTACCAAAATTCACTTAACGTAATTTTTAGCAATTTACAGAAGTTGTTCTTTGGCAAGTTTTTTGACAGGTCTAATTGCGTCCGCGCCAACTTCCAGCCTTCTCACAGCTTATCAAATCAGTTTGATAAATTAAGAGACTTGCCGTAAGAAATGGTACAAGTGGTAAATTTGTGAGATGTCAAAAATTAAAAGACAGTTGTTTTCGTAGGTTTTTTTTCCTACAAAACTATTGTATAATTATACTTATTTATATTTATTTATACCTAAAATCTGATAAGGTTAAGTGGATATTTACCCACCGTATTATAAAAATAACACTAGATAAAAATCAAATTAGCACTAGGTACCCACGAAAACAAATTAAGTAAATAAACTTTTCTGATTCCAAAAAACGAAAAGATATCATGTATTTTCCAGATGGAAAAGAGTTTTCTGAAAATGAGCATTCTTCTATTTAATTATCAGTCCAATCCTTTCTTATCTCAATTTTTCTGTTTATAACATTTGGTATTTGAATTCGAAGTCGGTTGCTGTCAAGTAGCCGTCATTTGGATAAAATGAAAGATCTCCATTCATTTTCGGTTTACTTCAAGCCAAATTGTATGTCATCACTTTATTTGGACCTGTAACGGACGTGTTGTCGTCCTTACAAGACTGTAAATTATGAGGGCACCGGTGGCTGTGCACTCCTTCCCTTTTGTGCGCCAATGATGATGATTGAAGCTGGCCTCCCTACATCCAGTGGGTGGTGGCCCTGGATGCGCCTAGTTTCTGCCTGGGCCTGGTTGCCTTGGGAGTACCCAGAGTTAGGGCCGGCTGTAGCGGCAGGCACCAGGCACTCGTCCAGGCAGAACTTCAGCAGGAGGCAGCAGGTCGTAGGACTTCCAGAGGTAGGAAGTAGTAAAACAAGAAGAGTAGAATTGAACTTTGAACTGAACACAACATATTTATTGACAAATTTTCATAACATTTAAGGGGTACTTGTACCCGACAGCGTTTGGGCAGTATTTATTAAAAAAGTGGAGGGGATTCACACCTCGAAACAGAATGGTTTAAATAGAGCGGCCAAAATATTGGTCCTCTATTTTGCCGATGTCGCCCTTGAAGGCGGTCGCTTAAAATTTATATTTTATAATAATTCTACGTACTTTATTGTGTACATACATGTAAATTATTCTGCATCAATGGTAAAATAAACGTAATGTTTATCACCAGATTTTTATCAGGGCGATTTATCTCATTTTTTAAGATAAATCGTAAAATTTAAGAAGTTATTTGCCGTTTGGCAGGACATGTGGTAATTTACCAATGCAGTGTTATTTTTATGAGATCCCCCGTAAGATGTGTTAATGAAACCTGTTTGTTTCACCATCTTACGGGGAAGCTGGATTTTTATAATCCGGAAATACATATTTTTATCGAAATTTTTCTAAGTGTTTTTTGAAGGCCATTTTTTGCCCTAGTTTCAGTAATTTAAGGGCTAGAGACTCAGGCTCTCTTTCCCTCGATGCCTTGTAGGACTGCGGAATGAAATTTCTTAGTTTCATTATCCTACAAGGATCGTAAGTTAAAATATTTAACAATATGTCAAAAAAAGGGAAACATAAAAAATACGTTTGAAATTATAAATTGAAAAATGTCCCTGGTGGCAACCTGAGCATGAAAGCGTTTATTTGTTGCACCGGGGGCATTGTACATATAAAAATGAAAGTATTTTATTAATACAATATTACAATTAGAATAACTTTTAAATTCTAATTGGAAAACAAACATAAAAATATTTTCAACGAAAAAGATCGCTGGCGGTACGGTACTAACGAGCTCAGTGGGCAAGCGGATTTTTGGATTTTCAGCGAAATCTCAAAAAATGACCACTGAACTGTAGAGGATACCGCCAAGGATGTTTTTCGTTGAAAGAACATTTGAGGGTACGTAACACGTCGGTTACACTCCCCCCGTGCAGCTGTGCTGTACTAGTCATAACGACGTGTAGTAGGATGAGTAGGTGAAGCTGCATTGGTAGACGCGGGCGGCAGGATCACAGCGAGCTGCACGGCAGGTCGGACGTAGACTCTGGTTCTCGGCAGGTCGAACGTAGACTCTGGTTCTCGTCTGGGTCCCGGCGGTCCTTACTTGGTCGTCTTCAGCAGGGATGGTGTCAAGGACTCGGCCGTGTGTCCGGCTGATGTGGGTCCATGACACGGGGTCCATGACAACCATGATGGGGTTGACGGACTCCCCCCGTGTGAGGAGCGCCACTTCCTTGATAGTGGCACTGCTGGAGCAGGACGGATTTGTCTTCGCTGCGCCGATGAGGAGCACCACGTCTATGACAGTGGTACTGCTGGGGCAGGACGGGCTCGTCTTCGCTGCGCCGATGAGGAGCACCACGTCTATGACAGTGGTACTGCTGGGGCAGGACGGGCTCGTCTTCGCTGCGCCGTTGAGGAGCACCACGTCTTTGACAGTGGCACTGCTGGGGCAGGGCGGGCTCGTCTTTGCTGCGCCGATGAGGAGCACCACGTCCTTGATAGTGGCACTGCTGGGGCAGGACGGGCTCGTCTTCGCTGCGCCGATGAGGAGTACCACGTCCTTGATAGTGGCACTGCTGGGGCAGGACGGGCTCGTCTTCGCTGCGCCGATGAGGATTACCACGTTCTTGACAGTGGCACTGCTGGGGCAGGGCGGGCTCGTCGTTGCTGCGGGATGTGGTTGGTCATCCATCTGTGCTGGCGCTTGGTACCTTTGTCCAAGCAGTGGAGCGGATCCGGCAGCTGTTCTCTGCTGATCGGCTGGCTGCCTCTGGTGGAGCAGAGGTGAGGGCGGCCCGGGACCAGAAGGTCCAGGCGGCAGTGAGGACCACTGCTCTGGCAGCGGAGCGGATCCGGCAGCTGTTTTCTGCTGGTCGGCTGGCTGCCTCTGCTGGAGCAGAGGCAAGGGCGGCACGGAACCAGAAGGTCCAGGCGGCATCGTGGTTGGGTCCCCTTTGTAGTGAGGGGCCGGTGGCGCAGGGCCTCCTGGCCCTGGCTGCGCTGGTGATGCGTACCTCTGGTCCATCAGAGGTACAGGTCCAACAAGCTCATCGCGTACGGCTTCTCGTTGCCTCAGGTTGAGCAGAGGTACGGGCGGCACGGGGCTGGAAGGTCCAGGCTGCATACATCTTCCCTGGAGTCGCCAAGCTTCTTCTTGGCCTGGATCTTTGTGGTCAGTTGACTCCAGGGTTGCATCAGGTTTGGAAGGCGCTGTAGTTGCGGCTTCTGGTGATGCGTACTGGTTTTCCAGAGGTACAGGTCCAACAGGCATCTCACGTACAGCTTCTGGTTGCCTTGTATTGTGCAGAGGCAAGGGCGGTACGGGGCCGGAAGGTCCAGGTTGCAGCCATCCAAAGCTCCCATTGTAATGAGGGGGCTGCGGCGCGGGGCCTCCAGGCCCTGGCTGCGCCGGTGATGCGTACCTCTGGTTTACCAGAAGCACAGGTCCGACGGGCATCTCTCGTACGGCTTCTTGTTGCCTTGTAATATACAGAGGCAAGGGCGGTACGGGGCCGGAAGGTCCAGGTTGCAGCCATCCAAAGCTCCCATTGTAATGAGGGGGCTGCGGCGCGGGGCCTCCAGGCCCTGGCTGCGCCGGTGATGCGTACCTCTGGTTTACCAGAAGCACAGGTCCGACGGGCATCTCTCGTACGGCTTCTTGTTGCCTTGAATTGTGCAGAGGCAAGGGCGGTACGGGGCCGGAAGGTCCAGGTTGCAGCCATCCAAAGCTCCCATTGTAATGAGGGGGCTGCGGCGCGGGGCCTCCAGGCCCTGGCTGCGCCGGTGATGCGTACCTCTGGTTTACCAGAAGCACAGGTCCGACGGGCATCTCTCGTACGGCTTCTTGTTGCCTTGAATTGTGCAGAGGCAAGGGCGGTACGGGGCCGGAAGGTCCAGGTTGCAGCCATCCAAAGCTCCCATTGTAATGAGGGGGCTGCGGCGCGGGGCCTCCAGGCCCTGGCTGCGCCGGTGATGCGTACCTCTGGTTTACCAGAAGCACAGGTCCGACGGGCATCTCACGTACAGCTTCTTGTTGCCTTGAATTGTGCAGAGGCAAGGGCGGTACGGGGCCGGAAGGTCCAGGCTGCATCCAT
The DNA here is from genome assembly GCA_917563855.2 of Limnephilus lunatus. NCBI lineage: Eukaryota > Metazoa > Arthropoda > Insecta > Trichoptera > Limnephilidae > Limnephilus > Limnephilus lunatus. Next base: position 36,465,993 of record OU830601.1, read on the forward strand.
CCGGGGCCCCCATCAGAGTGAGGGGGTTGCGGCGCGGGGCCTCCAGGCCCTGGCTGCGCCGGTGAGGGGTGCCTCTGGTTTATCAGAGGCACAGGTCCAACGGGCATCTCTCGTACAGCTTCTTGTTGCCTTGAATTGTGCAGAGGCAAGGGCGGTACGGGGCCGGAAGGTCCAGGTTGCATCCATGATGCTTGTAGTTGCCAAGGTTCTCCTTGGTTCGGATGTCCATGGCTGGTTGGCTCCGAGGCAGTACTCGCTGCGACGAGTTGTGCCAGCCCTGCGGCACCGGGTTGTGCCAGCCCTGCAGTACTGGGTTGTGCCAGCCCTGCGGCGCCGGGTTGTGCGGGCCCTGTCGAATCTTTTGCCGGCAGGATCCCAGCACGGGGTGTTGCAGGCCCTGTCGCATCTTGTGCCGGCCCTACACGGGTTTGTAGTTGAAGGGCTGCATTCAGCCAATCAATACGTTTTTGTTGGCTGCGCAGCTGTCGTTGCAGCAGGCGCAGCGTGTCCTCAATAGATGTAGAGGGTGGTGTTCGCTCATTGTTGCTCTCTTCTGTGGAGCGTGCCATCTCAGTAGTAGAGCTCGGCGGGGGCACGAGCGTGGGCACTCGTGGCAACAGGTGTGGTGTCAGCCCTGGCATGAGACGCGGCATCAGGCGTGACATGGCATCAGGCGTGACATGGCATCAGGCGTGGCATCTAGGCGTGACGTCAGGCGTGGCATGTAGGCATAGCATCAGGCGTGGTATTAGCCCTGGCATGAGGCGTGGCATCAGGCGTGGCATTAGACGATACGTCAGGCATGGCACGTAATCCACGTAGCAGGCGTGACCTCGGGCGTGACGTCAGGCGTGGCATTCGGGCGTGACGTCAGGCGTGGCGTGAGGCGTAGCTTCAGGCGTGATGTGACATCAGGCGTGGCATGAGGCGTGATGTCAGGCGTGGCACGTAGTCGTGGCTCAGGCGTGGCATTAGCCCTGGCATGAGGCGTGGCATCAGGCGTGACCTCAGGCGTGGCACGTAGGCGTGGCATCAAGCATGGCATTCAGACGATACGTCAGGCATGGCATGTAGGCGTGGCATCAGACGTGGCATTTAGGCGTGATTTCAGGCGTGGCACGTAGTCGTGGCTCAGGCGTGGCATCAGGCGTGACTTCAGGCGTGGCACGTAGGCGTGGCGTCAGGCGAGACGTCAGGCGTGGCGTGAGGCAGCTACAGGCGTGATGTGACATCAGGCGTGGCATGAGGCGTGATGTCAGGCGTGGCACGTAGTCGTGGCTCAGGCGTGGCATTAGCTCTGGCATGAGGCGTGATTTCAGGCGTGGCACGTAGTCGTGGCTCAGGCGTGGCATCAGGCGTGACCTCAGGCGTGGCACGTAGGCGTGGCGTCAGGCGAGACGTCAGGCGTGGCGTGGGGCAGCTTCAGGCGTGATGTGACATCAGGCGTGGCATCAGGCGTGGGCGTGGGGTGCAGCTGATCCGGCTCGAAGGACCACTTGTAGCGGACGTATCGTCGTCCTTACAAGACTGTAAATTATGAGGGCACCGGTGGCTGTGCACTCCTTCCCTTTTGTGCGCCAATGATGATGATGATGTCGATTTAACGCTGGCCTCCCTACATCCAGTGGGTGGTGGCCCTGGATGCGCCTAGTTTCTGCCTGGGCCTGGTTGCCTTGGGAGTACCCAGAGTTAGGGCCGGCTATGGCGGCAGGCACCAGGTACTCGTCCAGGCAGAACTTCAGCAGGAGGCAGCAGGTAGTAGGACTTCCAGAGGTAGGAAGTAGTAAAACAAGAAGAGTAGAATTGAACTTTGAACTGAACACAACATATTTATTGACAAATTTTCATAACATTTAAGGGGTACTTGTACCCGACAGCGTTTGGGCAGTATTTATTAAAAAAGTGGAGGGGATTCACACCTCGAAACAGAATGGTTTAAATAGAGCGGCCAAAATATTGGTCCTCTATTTTGCCGATGTCGCCCTTGAAGGCGGTCGCTTAAAATTTATATTTTATAATAATTCTACGTACTTTATTGTGTACATACATGTAAATTATTCTGCATCAATGGTAAAATAAACGTAATGTTTATCACCAGATTTTTATCAGGGCGATTTATCTCATTTTTTAAGATAAATCGTAAAATTTAAGAAGTTATTTGCCGTTTGGCAGGACATGTGGTAATTTACCAATGCAGTGTTATTTTTATGAGATCCCCCGTAAGATGTGTTAATGAAACCTGTTTGTTTCACCATCTTACGGGGAAGCTGGATTTTTATAATCCGGAAATACATATTTTTATCGAAATTTTTCTAAGTGTTTTTTGAAGGCCATTTTTTGCCCTAGTTTCAGTAATTTAAGGGCTAGAGACTCAGGCTCTCTTTCCCTCGATGCCTTGTAGGACTGCGGAATGAAATTTCTTAGTTTCATTATCCTACAAGGATCGTAAGTTAAAATATTTAACAATATGTCAAAAAAAGGGAAACATAAAAAATACGTTTGAAATTATAAATTGAAAAATGTCCCTGGTGGCAACCTGAGCATGAAAGCGTTTATTTGTTGCACCGGGGGCATTGTACATATAAAAATGAAAGTATTTTATTAATACAATATTACAATTAGAATAACTTTTAAATTCTAATTGGAAAACAAACATAAAAATATTTTCAACGAAAAAGATCGCTGGCGGTACGGTACTAACGAGCTCAGTGGGCAAGCGGATTTTTGGATTTTCAGCGAAATCTCAAAAAATGACCACTGAACTGTAGAGGATACCGCCAAGGATGTTTTTCGTTGAAAGAACATTTGAGGGTACGTAACACGTCGGTTACAGGACCTTTTCGTCTTTATTGACAAAATCGCGTAAATTTAGCAGTAGCAGATCGTTGTTGGCAGGAAGCAATCTTACCGCAAATAAATTTACAGATTTAAACGGTCGCTATGAGCACTTACGCAAGTTAAACTTCGGAACAACTTCCGTGAGCGTTAATTACCACAAGTCGGTACATATGTAAACGCTCCTGTGAGTAACTTATCAAAAACTAATGTAAGTCGTAAATTTTGTTTATCGATGTAAAGCTACAAATAGCTGTTAGCAGCTAGATAGTGTCAGGGAATTTTATTATCACATGCAATTCACATGTCATCAACTATGTAATCTTGAAACACCTTTAAAACCGTATTACCGATTCCGATCATAATTTAGATTATTCACACGAAATTGCTGTTAGAAATGTGTCGAGAATTTTTATTACCACTGTGCTTGTGCAATGAACTTATCTAATATAAAACACCTATAAAGCCTTATTTAATGATTCCTCCAATCAGTCAATGATCGCGCGATTAATAATTATTAGTCTCTCGGCTGACCCCTTTATTATCTAGACCTCTGCATAGGTCTAGAGGCCTTGAAGGAATATAGCTCCCAGCCATAGAATAAAAAAGCACGCAAGAAATGCGTTGTGGGCATGTTTCGTGATCCAAAAGCCTGACCGTTCTTTGCTTAAATTTAAAATTAATTTGCAGCATATGGAAATTTCCATTTCAATCAAATGGATGGGATTACAAGGGCGGGTTTGATTTGTCATCAAATGGCAATTCAGCGCCATTTTGTTGTTTTCACTGTTGTACATCTTCTTGCAAAATTCGAGATCATCCCGCTAACAATAACACTCCTTATGCAGATGGCAGTAAGGTTTATATTTCCGTTTAACATTAGACTCTTGATTTATTCAAGAAAAAAACACCTCCAAATAGCGTGTTTTATTTTATTTTGAGAAGCTCAGGCAAAAATATTTAAATGTTTTACGATCATTTTATAGAGACTTTAATTTTCCACTGTAGGTATACAATAAAACCACAACCGAAAAGGGGTTCGTAAGTAGGAGATATTGAACTTTAACCACTCAGCAACATAAGCAGATATACACGTCAATATGCCGACATCAGTCAAGTACAATAAGCGTGTTTACACGTCAACGCGTATGTTTATACAGAAATCGTTATAACTCCGTTATTGTTCTAGTGACATCCCTAAAACAAAAAGGAGAAGCTCCATAATAAATCAAGCTACCCATCACTATTCAAGATGTTCATAGAAAAACATAAAAAAATCTGTCAGATACAATATGATAGACCGCCAAATTGCCTACCCACTGTTAGACATCGTTATTTTTTTATTAAATATTCTTGTATGAAATGATAAAAAAGTGAGGTGACCAAATTGTTAATTATACATTTATACGATAGAAAAAATATTGTCTTTTATATAATCCGTGATTTTAGTACCGTTTTCAAATAAAAACATCACGTGAGTCATTTTTTCATTTTTTTTATGTTTGCATTCTAAATTTTAATGTTTAAAAATGTTAATATTTATTTGTAACATAACAATTTGAAAGCTTATTTCATAACCTTTCAAAAAAAGTTTTTAGGAATCGTCTACGTTCGAAAATGTTTCATTTATAGAGCTTTAATTGTGAAGCGGAAATAACATAAAGTTTTTGTAAATCTGACATGTCGTTTAAGACGTAAAAAGTGCATATTCGTGATGTATCGGAGTGATTCAAGCAGTTTTTGTAAGACTGATCTTTATTTCTTTCTGGTCTTAAGTATAAAAAGACTCGATTTTTTCAAAGCCAAATGTGTATTCCACTTGCAGTATTTAATTGAAGCATCTAAAATATTTCTGAGCGATCTAATTTTCAAATCAAAATACATGATTTTGGATTACGTGGCAGTGCATCACCTTAAATGCCGATTCTGGTCCGTTTCAGCTTTTGAACAAATTGTGAGCAGCGGAAGACGACAACTATCATGTTTTTAATCTTGTTAGCTTATTATCTACATTTTAATACATCGGAAACGTACCTAGAATCGCTTTTAAAGGGGACCTTTAAAAGGTAATGCGCGTTTTCATTTCGCGACAAAATATCCCCGACAAAATATCATCCGACAAAATATCTTATGGACAAAATATGCCCCAACAAAATATCCAGTAAAACTTAACCTAACCTAACGTAACCTTATCTAACCCAACAAAAAATAGGACTAAAATAATACAGACGTAAAGACAATAAATTATTGTGCTAAAATAGTAAAATGGGACAAAAATAATACAGATAACAATAATTTATTGTCTTTACAGGATGTATCTATTATTTTTTGTCCCATTTTTTGTTAGGTTAGGTTAGGTTTTAGTAGATATTTTGTTGGATAATGTTTTGTCCGTTGGATGTTTTGTCGGAGGATATTTTGCCAGGGATATTTTGTCGCGGGATGAAAATGCGCGGAACCCTTTAAAATGTAAAAAAAACAGTGTGGCATTGAATAGCCATTTGATGATAGTGTTGCATTTGAATTTAAGCGAAATAACTGGGCCTTTAGTCAAAGCGCACATCAATTTCCATTAACATCTACATGAAATGCTTTTCTAGTTCCTCTATTTGTTCAGTGGTCGCAGCCTATATTTGGATGCAGTCTGCACCGAGTCCTGCTTTAGAATCCCTAGTCTGGCGGCACTATCAATTTAGCGGCGGCGCATTTCAAGTTAAATCACGCTCCTTGCCAACTCCCTTTATTAACACTGTTCCTGCGTTGCTACTTCTGGACTCCACCACTGTTTCAGGGGTGGAGAACAATTGGTTAAAGGGTCAAATTATTTTGTTAAAAGTTTGGAGATACACCACTTTTGTAGATCGATTTTGAATCGAGTATTTTTTGGTTATCATCATTACATAGTATAAAATGAAGTCGCTCAAAATGTAAGTGCGCTTTGATCTTTTAAACTACGCAACGGATTTTCATGCGGTTTTCACCAATAGATAGGGTCATTCAAGAGGAAGGTTTATATGTATAATACATGCATATTATAGTAGAGATAAGCCGAGAAATTCAAAGAAAATATATCATCACCTTTACATTGTATAAAATGAAGTCATATAATGATGCCACAAAGTAATTTTGCGAAGTTTGAAGAAGTAAAGTGAAGTCGCTCAAAATGTATGTGCGCTTAGATCTTTTAAACTACGCAATGGATTTTCATGCGGTTTTTAAAAAGGATTCCCTCAACCAGTCTCTCCCCATCCGGCCTGCCACGCAGCAGGTGGGCAGACGCATCTGCCGCCAAGATCCCAATTAAATAAATAAGGCCTTCAGTAAAATGAATCTATTACAATTTTATTTAAATTTATGGTTGTGCAGCCCTGAGATACCCCCTAAGCTTTATGTAGCCTGATTCACAGGGCAATTCGCGATAATTAGTTACAAATTGTTTCTTCACGTGCTAAACCTTTATGGGCCGGCGCTCGCTAATCGCGGTAGCCCTATCGACTATCCACTATCGATATGTGCAAATGTGCATTCTTCCCTTGTTTCAGCGCGCACATAAACAACAGATTCCTCCGTGATATCGGCGCGAGTATTAACCTCAATCGGCCCAACCCTGCATTTAAAACACATTATTATCGAGTATTATGGTCTTATAGCTTTAGTTGGATACCTACAATCCGCCTCCCTTCGATTTTATATCCCTTGTCTTATCGATCAGTAAAAAAACTATTAAAATCTTAGGTTTTTACTGTTAAAATGGCTATTTTATATGATGGAAACTGCGTTGCCCGCTGAAAATAGTTGTGTTCGTCTAGAAATCCTATATAGATAATAGTGTGCCAATTTTATGACGCCAGAGCTCACCGTTCAATGTTTTTTTCCGCTTCAGACTTCATAATATACTTGACAGCTTTTAACCATATTTTTTCACTTCCGTCGACCTGTTCAGGTCAGAGACGCATCGCTTCGATAAGGCGTTTTATTACAATTATGTATAGATAATCGACGTGAATTCTTGGTTGTTCGTTGGCGATCTGCAGTCTTGCTGGGGAACGATGACAAGCCTCCATCCTTTGGAGACCCAATTTCTCCTGGAACAGCCTTTTGAAATTGCTTTTCCCAACTTTATCCCACTTTACTCTCCAGACGTACTCTCGACCCATCGCCTTGCCTCGCAGTGGATAGATTCGTATGTCCGTCACTCCAGTATACATTGACTCACAGATTCCTATCCTCATACCTTTTACCTTCCCGGAACTTCCTCTCCCTTCTTGATCTAAAAATGCCCTCCACATAGCATCCCCACAGATGCTGTGAGGTATTTTTTTCCCTCGGGGATTCCTGTGTGAAGTTATTGTGACAAAGGATCACCAAGTACACCTACACGATTTTTTGATTTTCTATATTCGAAAAGTTTATAGTAATAGCGGCCTTGCCCAAGAATCTACTGGAGTGATTCGAAAGATTTTTAATGGACTGCTTTTCAGAATCAATCAGTCAGTAGGTCAGAATATTTCCGCTTTGCATTAAAATCGAAATAAATGAAATATTTGTGAACATATCCGAAAACTAAAAACTGTTTTAGAAAGGTGTTGAAATACGCTTTTACATAAAAGTTATTATTAGGCAAGGGTTACACTCGTAATTAAAATTTACAGATTACATAAGATTTTGACAGATCACTCACAGGAGCGTTTACATATGCATCCGACTTGTGGTAATTAATGATCACGGAATTTTGTTCGGAAGTTCGACCTGTATAAATTCTCATGCGACCGTTTACATCTGTACATTTATTTGCGGTAAGATGGCTTCCTGTCAACAACGACCTGCTACTGTCAAATTTACGCGATTTTGTCAATAAAGACGAAAAGGCCCAACTAAAATATTGAAATAGATTTTGGCTTTAATTAAACAATCCTCCACGCGCTTTTGTGCCGTCAGAGGCGACAATTAATTTCGTTTTATCCGAATGACAGCTACCTGACATCAGCCTATTTTAAATCAAATATCAATACGCAATGTATCAACCGAATTCAAATAATAATTCAAATAGTTATAAACAGACATTCAGATTAGAAAGGATTGAATCGATAATTAAATAGAAGGATGCTCATTTTTTCGATCTGAAAAACGACAGCTTCCTGACATCTGCTGACAGCAATCGACTTCGAATTCAAATTTTCAAATACGTAAATGTTAAAAACAGAAACATCAAGATTGGAAAGGATTGGACCGATAATTGAATAGAAGGATGCTCGTTTTCCAGAAAACTTAAATAAGACAATCATAGCACTAACTATTCCTATCATTCACCGTTAGTGCGTTTTCACCGAACTGCCAATACGTATACAGACCTTTTCGATATTTTCAAAACCTCATCATCTTGCATCAAAGCAAAAATAACTAGTTATTTATGTAACTGATATGTTTGTAAAATGATAAATATTTGTTGTACTAATATACATCGTATGTATGTACTGTATGTTATTCTATATATATATGTAATGTTTGTAAATGTTCGATACACCTGTATTATGTATGTAATAGCCCTATGTACGGGCGTTTGAATAATAAATAAATAAATAAATAAATAAAAAAGTGGAAATAAATACTAGTTTTGTAGGAAAAAAATCCCATGAAAACACCTGTCTTTTAATTTTTGACATTTCGCAACGGCGCATTTCGGAACTATTTCTTGCGGTAAGTCTCTTAGCTTATCAAACTGATTTTATAAGCTGTAAGAAGGCTGGAAATTCGCGCGGGCGCAATTAGACCTGTCAAAAAACTTCCGAAAGAATAAGTTCTGTAACTTGCTATAAATTACGTTAAGTGACTTTTGGTGTTGTTTAGATTGATAATTTGGCCATAAATCGCTTACAAGAGCGATTTACATGACAAAACTTACGAGTCTAACCCAGCCCTTACAAACAACCATCTGAACAACTTACGTTTTTTTTCTAATTTAAGTTACTGGTAATGAAAAACAAATTAATCACATATATTTTATTATAAACTTTATCATTACCTCACTCTTTTGTCTTTTCAAGTATAAATATTTTTTTTTAATTTCAGAAAGTATCATTTTTTTAAATTTCTCTCGGTAACTTTGATTTTTATAAAGGGGTACTTTTTAATTGTTTTGTGGTTAACTTTTAGATTTGATTACATGGCGTGGTGTTTTCTCTTTCTACAACCATATTTCTATTTCTAACCATAATAGTAAGGGAGACAAAACGATTACTAGGAGACATTTCGTTATTTGTTTTTGGGGTGTTATGCCGTGTTGCGCTACCTACTTCTTTAGCCAACGTTTCGGACAGCGCACATCTGCCCGCTGTAACGCTGTCCGAAACATTGACTACAGAAGGAGGTAATGCAACACGGCATAACACCCCAAAAACATATAAGGAAAATACTTTTGGCCGTGAAAATCTAAAAACGTAACTTTCAGACATGAACGATGTGATATACCCCCCCCCCCCTACAAAGTAAAACCTACCTCTTTTGATTTCCAAATGCTGCTACATTGCTACAGCTACCCCGCTCGGCCTTTAAAAACTCGTAGCTCGCCCGTTCTCGCGTCTCTCCCCTGCATTTCTTTTGCAGCGCCTTTTCAACCCCATCACGTAATACTTTTATGCAAACGTGACGAGATGCTCTTAATTAATCAATTGTAATTAACCCCACAACGTTGTGTACTTTTTTTTTTAGTGGTTTGATATAGTTAATCCAATTTAATTAATAATTTATTTGTGGTAAACCCTTGTTCTTTTAGATATGGCGTGTTACAATTTGCAAGGCTTCGAATAACAATGACTGAGTCTGACTAGCTTGAAAATTAACTAATTATCTATCTATATTCGTTCAGCTTCCTCCCCTAGCACCTGTTATACACCTACGCTCATCGACGACTATTTTTATTGAAGTAATCTGCATTTTCCCTCCTAGCATCTAATATATAAATTTACATTCAAACGGCGAATTGAGAAGATCCTACCTTTCGATGCGATGTCACGTACTCTCTGCAGCTCTATAAAATGCTATCATGAAAATAATTTGACATTTATGTACATTCTAACAAAAGATTTACACTCAAGCAGTACGGAGTGCAATGATTCTACACTCACAGTTCTAGATGCAGTTTGTTAGTTAGCTAGCTTGTTTTATTTTGTTAATTTGATTCTACGGGTAGGTATTTTGGATTAACATGAGACAGAACATGTGCTGTTTAAATAATTGGACTCCTCCATAGCCCAACTGATAAGGTGATGGTCATAGACCGCCAAATCAGCTTCCAATTCCAACTCCTCCAGAGAATGTTAAGGTCGCAAGCGACGAATGAAAAATCGGCATGTTTTGCCTCCTGTCAGGAGAGGGTTTGATGTATGTTTCGGGATCATAGGGTGGTAATGGGAATAATATCGACCAATACGCAGCCAAATTATAACTATGTTGATGATGATGATGAAAGGTCATCTCATACCGTTTGATATGAGGGTCTGCTCCGATTAATGGCGTGATAGCCGATGTCAGGAACTGTTCAGGAAATGCGTGGGTGGCACGAGGTTTTAGATCGTGACATCCTACTCTGGATTGATGATGATGGTGATGATTTTGAAGTTCTTCAGCATGCCGATGACTTGAGTTCCATTTACTCCTAAAGCACCGGCATAAACATTAAACCGAAGTTGATTAGACAATCGGCAATGTCAGGAGATCGGTGGGGCCGCTCTCTCCTCTGATCTGGCGATGTATGAATTTAATTAAGGAAGATTTTGATGTCACCGATCCTCGCCTTGGCAGTCACTCATGTCCTCAATAGTCCCGTTCTCCGTCCGGCACGCCGCCTCGAACCAGTAGAAATAATGATTACGTTTTTCCTAGGCACGCTACAAAACCATGCGCCAGCCTGCAATCGCGATGGTCATCGGTATTTGATTTGAATGAAAAATACGTCCTCTCGCATAACATACACAAGCGTAACTTGAGACCTTCCCCTATATGTGTCACGGGCATATGCTCTACGATAGGCGTACCCCAAGCTCAAACTCAAAAATTAGCTCAAAGAAGGAATGTCAAGCTCGGTTTCCAGGGTGCCGGGTCCGAGAATGAAAGGCACCAGGTCGTGAATCTGGCTTCCCTCCCTTCTATTTCCCCCGCTGCTCTTTCGTCCAGAGTACATTCCCACCCTGATGCTGGATGATCCCTATTCCTAGTGTGAGGGAGTTAAGAAAACTTATCTGGATTCCAACAACGAAACGTCGAACCAGTAGAAATATTGATTACGTTTTTTTCTAGGCACGTTACAGAAACATGCGCCAGCCTGCAATCGCGATGGTCATCGGTATTTGATTTGAATGAAAAATACGTCCTCTCGCATAACATACACAAGCGTAACTTGGGACCTTCCCCTATATGTGTCACGGGCATATGCTCTACGATAGGCGTACCCCAAGCTCAAACTCAAATATCAGCTCAAAGAAGGAAGGTCAAGCTCGGCGTCCAGGGTGCTGGGTCCAAGAATGAAAGGCACCAGGTCGTGAATCTGGCTTCCCTCCCTTCTATTTCCCCGGCTGCGCTTTCGTCCAGAGTACATTCCCACCCTGATGCTGGATGATCCCTATTCCTAGTGTGAGGGAGTTAAGAGAACTTTTGCTACTTATGTAGGTGGATATAACGCATTACGCTTAAAATATGAATACCTACTGACGGCTTCATTCAACCGACAATGTGAAAGTTTTTGCTAAATCGAATATCGAATATACCTAAATCGTAAACCAAAAGGTAGTTAAGAAAACTTATCCGGATTCCAACAAAGAACCGCCGATCGGCTGCCAAACGATTCCATATGTCATGTTCCCTTCGTTCCGCCGACAAGGCAGACCCCACACGAGCGTAACCTAAAAGGTAGTGAAGCCCACGCAAATTTCGTCTCTTCGTTTCCCCCATGACGAAGGTAGTCCGGCCAGATCGTAATCTTCGTCCTGCATCAAATTGACCTCCCGCGACGACAACTTTTATCCGCTGGTACCTCGGAGCGGCGGTAGAGGGAGGGGGAAATGGGTGCACGTCCTTTGTTCTCCTGAAGTCCCCCAATGCCTTAGTGACGTACATACGTCGACATCATGAAATGGCTCCGGCCACGCTTCCAATCCAGTCTAGAGCGGGTACGAGATCCACGTTACCGAGATGTGATCACAAGGGATTCCAATTTGCTCGGACCAGACACGACCATCGCTTACTTCGCCTCCACATTAGAAAAATAGTGTAAGCCCACCTGCATTTCGATCACATCGCCCCCGATAAAGTCGCGTGAGATACTTCCTCATGGTGGAATAGGAAAGCCGGACCCGTTAATCCATTCGACAACCGCCGTCCATTCTCGAGTCGTAACCCGCTCAATTAAGTTTGAAGAAAAAGAGTTTGTTAATTAAGTAGGTGGATATAGCGCATCACGCTAAAATGTGAATACCTACCGACGGCTTCATTCAACCGACAATATGAAAGTTTTTTGCTAAGTCGAAAGAAATATACCTAAACGTGAACCAAAGGTGATTATATGATGAGATATCGAACCAAGTTTATGCAAAGTCCTATGTAATAGACTTGTTGTGATACCTAAAATTTGGAATAAGGTGTGGGAAATTTTTGGAATGGGAATTCAATTATGTCAGATTTTGTTAGTAATCAAAATGCCCATGCTACGCACCCTTCATAAACTGTTAAATTACCCAATGCCTTTTCAAAAAACCCTTCCTGAATATAGTCCCCTAGCTACGTTTAAAAATATTATTACTAAACTCGTAAATAATAATTAACACCTCAAAGGCGCTTTACACATTAATTTATACCTACATTCTATACCTATGTATTTTGGTACCCGTTATGTATTGGAGAATACCCAGTAACCTAGTTTTCTAGATCACCAACAAAGCACTTTTAAAGGATTTTATTATTGTTTTGTGGTTTCAAAATCCCGTCTTTTAAATGAAGTCTCTCGTCTAAGATTTATTGCCCGAAAGCGCACTTTGTGTTTCAAATGCTATTTAGTTAACTAAATTATTATTTTACATCGGTCTTGTCTCAAGAATAACTTCACCCAACAAAGGTACTTGCTAGCCGGTCAACCCGGAAACGTGCAAAGCTCCGCTCGACAAAAAAAAAGGTCCTAGATTTCTAAGGCTTGTATATAAACCCTAATTGACTCTTTCCTGCAAGGCCCGTACTAAATATGTTAATAATTTTATACAAACTTACCAAATTCGCCATGTTGCACAAAATAATTTCACAAATCAATTCACTACAATAATATTTAATTCAACCAAGCACTTCTAAAACACAACCCGTCATGCAGTTATTTATTCCAAGATGCAGCTAGGTTCTTTCCCCGACTCTCCACCAACACTTCTCTACCCCGACTGTCTTCGTCCCCCCTCTCTGCCCCCTGACTCCCACCCATCTACTTGTGTGGTTTCAATAATATATTAGCCACTTCTTCAAATCTTAAGTGATAAACACATCTCCCAATATGCATATTTCAATCGTTTTAATAGTGTTCTGTCACATTAGGTCCCAAATTCCAAGAATTCAGTGCAACTTTCATGTTTGCTATTTTTTTTGTGTGTAACCTTACATAACAAAATACAAACTAATTTTGTCTGCGCCGGAGTCATAAATTATCCCAATAACGCTTAAAAGAAGAGCTCAGTGGCGCACTTCAATTCACTACTCGTCCTAATTACTTGCGTCGACTTTATTGGTTATATAATAACATTATATAAGCATTGTCTGTACACGTTTTCGTTCTTTCTGCGTGCGTCACTATTTAACGAATTCTGCAATCTTATTTTGACAAATATGTTAAATATTTTAACCCCTAATCGGCGCGTCGCTCTCGTATATTTAAATGCACCAACGATCAATCTTTATTGCCTAATTTTTCAACTCCCCACTGCCATAGAAAATTCACCAGATAATTGTTTCGCAAATCAATCTGCTCGCTTTAAGATCAATCACCACACGGGCAAATATTCATCGGCCGCCTCTGGTTTTGTTAACGATCCTGATATATCCTTTAAATGTTCTTCTGGGTTCCTTCTTAGTTTTGTGAAGAATGGCCTTTGCCGGGGCTCGCATGCACTTGGGGCACGCAAACACATGTGGTTACTTAGTGGTAAGGACCCATAAATCACCCCCATGAATTGGAAACAGAGAATCGTATGCTGAAAACATTCCATGTTACAAAATTAAATATATTTCTAAATCGATCTCTCAATTTTAAAGGAATTATTTCGTAGGCCCAAAGGCGAGATCATCACAACGAGTTGTTCCGAAAAGATAATAAAATAGCCTAAGGGGTTAAAAATCGATCATTTCGTAACAGAGCTTTCGATTATACCCATCGCTATTCTAGAAACGTGCTTAATCTATGTATTTAAAATGAACAAGTTTAACTATGTATTTTCAATGCTCACTCTGAATATTTACAAGTTATACGAGATTACGAACAGCCCTGCAATAAATCAGGAACTAGTTCATAGACGGAATTAATCATAGACGCTTTTCTCATTGGCTTTAAACAGTTGCATCCGTTGCAGATATTACGCAAACTTAAGCTGCGTAATCTTACATAATAAATTATCGTAATAAATTAATTATGCTAATCTGTGTTCTGGTATCTCAGTGATCCGCCCCCGACACTCTATTTGAGCGAATTAGCAAGATAATAGATAATTAATGGACTCAATAAATTGTCTTAATGAGTCTGCTCTGTGATTCTAACGGAATGTTACTTATTGGTGCATAGTTTTAGAACATTTGCTTTCTTCACTTTTGGCTGGCACTCTGCTAACGGATGATCATTGAAATTTTCATAGTATGGCGACCTTGGTTGGAAATATACGCATAGGTCGCTCACGATATATCAATATGATATTGACTAAATCCGTCAACTATGGTCAGTTTTCAATATTTGCGAACACGATCAACAATTCTTGTGAGATATTCCGAACGACGATTGACAATTTTACCGTCGACTCCTGTCAGACAAGCTGTCAATTAACATTTTTTTAATAATGTCGTTCGTTTCGCAAAATAACTGGTTTATTAACGAATGGAGGTGAACCAACGAAGCTCTTAGAATTGAAATAAATCGTATCCGTGAACTTGATTAATTTATCTAAAACGCGATCAATTTATTCCGTTCGATCTTGGAGAAACGAACGTGGTTGAAATATCACTAAAGACCTTATTAAACAATTACTTCCCGTTTAGAGGCATCAATGTATATTAAAGTTAGTAATTCATCACAAACTTTCAATTTATTAATAGTCAAGTCATTAGATATCTACAAATGTAATCCATAGACTGATCCGCCAATTTTGCCATCTTATATAGATGTCTTATTAATTCACAGTCAATATCCGTCTAACTATCCGTTCTTTATCAACGGTGCGGCCATGCTCGGGTAAAAAATCATCGATAATTACGCCTATTGATCTCATATTATTAAGTTATCGATTTCACTGTGCTAGACCCCTAATGACCTAAAGAAATATACCGACTGGATGGGTGAAATCGCTAAGAACACTCAAAGTTCTAGGTATTTGAGGGAAGCCCGTGTTTAAAGCTGGGCGCCAGAAAGCCCTTGATATATATATTATCTATTTTTCCTTATTTTGTTTATCTTTGATCACTTTCCTAGCATTATTTGCCTAAAAAAAGTTTGAAAAAAGAATTATCATTGAGATAGTGACGTTTCTTTGGAAATGTGTATAAGTCTTTTTTTTTTTTAATTTTTAAAAATTGTTATGTATAATAATAATGATATTAATTGGATACTTTGTACAGCGCCATTTTTGTGAAAAATGACCTCAAGGGCGGCGTACAATTTTGTGGTACATTTCTACAATGCTCTATCTCTTACTAACTACAGACTAGATTAATATTATGGCAACAGATTGCATCCACGGGTTCATCGATTACTAATACAAAACTATGTGTACAATGCATTTGACCAATGCTCGTAATGCTGCGTTAAAATGTAGAAAACCTACAAGACCATACTTACCTGGAAGGTCACTGAAGGGATTAACACTGTTTATTGTTTATTAGACAAATTTAGATACAGTTTGCAAGCAGAGAACGTAAATTGGGAACACTTGTTATTGGAAAAGCTATTTTTTAATCCTAGTAGGTATATATTTCAATAATAATATGTTCCGTAATGAACATGTTTGGGAAAGCAAAAGCCAAATTTTATGACATGCGGTGCAATAGGACTACAAGGATTTGATGAGATTTGGTGGATTTGAGACTGATTGAGGTGTAAGGCTTCGAATAATGTTAATCCAATGAGAAAGTGTGATTTAAGATTGTGTGTTGTATAATTAAGAAGGTGGGTATTTAAGTACCTACCTTCTTAGAAATCTTATGATTTCCAAGGAAATTATTTTTGGTTTTGATTTATTAAATAAGAGAAAATTAATAATTTTTGAAGGCGAAGTCTACTAACAGTTCACTGAACTGCTAGTCTTATAACCTAACACAAATAACAAATATAATATTACTAGCGAGTTCCCGGCACGCATTGCAATGCCACTGAAATAAATAAATTATATCTCCCTGCATGTCCTTTCCCATTCGTTACAGTTCCTTTTCCGCCGCCCCTTTTCCTCCCGCGTTCCTTTCCCTTCTCGCGTTCCCACTTTCCCCGCCTTCCCCCCTCTACTCTCCGGCTTTCCACCGTCCCGCGAACCCCCCCTTCCCCGTTCCCGCCTTCCCTCTTCCTAACCCTCCCCATCTGGGAACTTCCCCCTCCTTAGTTCCTCTCCTCCCCCTCCTGGGTTCCCCTCCTGCTCCCTCCTTCCCTCCCTGCCGCTAAACCACATGAAATATATACATTTTTCAAACAACTCGCATGCCACTTATTGACATTTTTATTATTACACAGCTCAACAAAAAATGTATTTTTTTTGTTGCCCTGGATATCTCTGCGGATGTTTATACTTTCAAGTACCGAGTTTACGGATACATTCATGAAAGTACTGAATTGGCTCTGGTTTTTATGATTTTGGCGTATCTTATATCATCATTACATAGTATAAAGAAAAGCCGCTCCCGCTGTCTCTACGCTTAGTTCTTTTAAACTATGCAACGGATTTTCATGCGGTTTTCACCAATAGATAGAGTGATTCAAGAGGAAGGTTTTTAGGCTCATTATTTTTTCAAGGTTTTGTGTAAATTGGTTGAAATATATAATTTATGTGGGCAGCGGCAGCGGGCTGGGGGCAGTGGGCAGCTGGCTGGCAAGCGAGCGATGTGGATTTGATATGTATGCAAATTAATAGATAGCGTTTGTTATAAAGGTTGGGCAATGGCGTTGTCAGTAGATGGCGTTGTGTTTCGTTAGCCACAGCAACGTGTGGCTGGGTCTGCTAGTTTAAAATAATCAGTGTAATTTGGCTCTTCAGAACAAGAGTTATTAATAAGTGTTTAGTTTGTTGGTGAAATTCGCTTTCTGCGAAGAAAATCTTACAAAAGGTGTTTTTTTGAAGTATAGCATATGCCTTATAATATGTTCTCTCTTTTTATTTTTACTTATATTAATTAAACACAAAAACAGAACAATACGTTTTTTTTCCAATAAAAAATTGAAATTAAAGAATGTACTAGTAATTTCATTTTGATTTTTGTAGTGTTATAAGAAAATTAAGATTTAAATAAAAAACTAGAGCCAATTTTCCAAAATCATTCATTGTTTCATAAATTAGAGGCATAAAATGATTCAGAACCACTTTCTCATATTAAGGGCAACAAAACCATTGTTGACCAGTGTTATTTTTATACAAATTTCATAACGCCAGAGCTCCAGTTATGCGCACATCAAGTCCCTAAAGTTTAATCATGATTTTGGGACGCTTAAGGGACAAGCAAAAAACATTTATTTTTATGTATTAAGATTATCTACTTTCTTTGTTTTAAAATAGGGTAAGTAGGAACTTAGTGTAAAATAATTGTGTTTTGTGTTTATTAGTTAACTATTTTATTTATTTATTTATTTAATATAAGAATATTGTACATTGTATATTATTTTTGTGTTATTTCAACCGCCGTGCTAGGGATGTCCCTGTGTTATGGCGGGTGAAGTTTTCAGATAGTAAATTATACATGTTATGGTTGTAAAGTAAAAATTTAAGTTATACAAATTAAATCAAGTTGCAAATATTATATATCATGGTTTTTAAATGTAATAATAATTATATTCTTTAATAATAATAATAGTAAAATTATTAAATAATTAATTATTAATAATTAGGTCGATAATAAAATTCAATGTGAGTAAAAGTTATAAAATTATTTGTTACTTTAAAAAATTGTTGTTAAATTATACAATTTAATTGCGAAAGAATAGTAAGAATAATATGTAATAATAATTAAGTCGATAATAAAATTCAAAACTTATAAAATTATTTGTTAATTTAAAAAATAGTTGTTAAGTTATACAATTTAATTGTGAAAGAATTGTAATAATAATTAGGTCGATAATAAAATTCAATGTAAGTAAAAGTTATAAAATTATATGTTCATTTAAAAAAATTGTTGTTAAATTATACAATTTAATTTGATAATTATTATCACAATAATGATTTCCTTAAGGTAGTTATTAAAATCTGTTCTTGTGATCAAAAAGATATTTAAAATATCAATTTAAATGCTAATACGACCGGGCGCCATATGCATTTGATAAAATATAATGAGCTAAATACTTCGACCAAGTATACCCTAGACAAGCCCTCTCATAGTAAGAATCAGAATAAAATAACGCCAGTAACAATAATTTCGCAATAAAACTCTCCTTCCAATTCCGCCGTCTTGCATACAGAGTTCCCGGCAATATACAACTGACCACCATGTTATCCTATTGTGTAATTCTGTCGAACTAATACATCAATAGTTGTTCACGGATTGGCCGCATGAACAATATCCACAAGCTGTGCTGTATACAGTGGTTTTCAAAGTGGGGGTCACGAGACATTCATAAATTTAATTGGAAAAAAATATTTTTTTACTTTATTTATGACAAGCGATTCAATTTCGGAGGTCAGTATGGGTACCGCCGCCTCGGGAACCATTTATTGGATAACCAACGCCTCTGCCATAGGTCACCCCAAGTGGTTCGCTACGTTTGGTGACTAAGCAGGGGTGCCCGGGTTATTGGAGTGATGTTTGTCCAGGTCTTAGCGGCAGACGCGTCTGCATTTTTTTTCTGATAGTTCGTAAGCTTAATGAGTTTAATAAACAAAACCAATCATCGTTTGCTTGAAAACATTTACGAAAAAATCATCTTTTTACCGTGGGCTACCCAAGTTTGTTGCTCATTATTAACACAGTGATGAGCAACCAGCGGTCCGCAAGCCCATTTACTGCTTTTCGGACTGACTACAAAAAAATATCAAAAAAATAGCGCTAAAAGATATTCAAAGGCTTCTGTTCTGTTTTGCAAAAGGTATTAGCCAAAAACTATAACTTCTTTTTAAAGATTTGAATCAGCTACTCAAAACATTAAGTTTTTCGAGTATAATAAATAAAAAAATAAAAACTGAAATTAGTGGATACTTAAAGCCCAGTAGTAAGCACTCAAAAAGAAGAGGAAGGGGAGATACGTAAATACGAATGTTAGAGGGAGCGCGCTATTCTTAAAAACGATAATATTTAAGCGAAAATTGTGAAAATGTATAATAAAACATGACTCGTTTGAAATAGAACAAAAATCTCATGGAAAATGTCTTAAAAAGGATTTAAAAAAACAATGAATTACGAAGATTTTCATATACCTATATATCTTGTAAAATATCAGAAATATAGTTTTTGTAATATTTTTTGGAGTATATCGTACGATTTTTATCTATCGGGGGAAATTTCATACAATTAAATTATAAGTGTTAATTGTAAGTGTTTAACTTGCGACCTTAATTGAAGAATTGTGCAACGATTTTTTGTTGAAATCTGTGTTTTATGTATTTTAAAGGTTTCCGTTTTACAAAATAACAAAAATTATCTTGACGAAATATTGTACTTATAAATATTGTAATTCCAAACGAAAATAAATCAACACCATTTACTGGTTTGACCTTGAACGCAGTAAAAATTTTGTCTGGCAATTTTTGCCCTTTTTGAATCAACCGCCAAAATTTAACATTTCCAAATGAAAAAAATCGATATCATTCATTGTTTTGGCATTGCGGATATAATATTTTCAGCTGCGGCTTTTTTTTTACCCTCTTTGATAGTTTTATTAAACAAATATTGTTTTACAATATGTAAAGTAGGTTTGCGACTCCACCGACAACAAAGTTAACCAGGTCATGTTGTACATACCCTCCCATCAAGGTCCGCATAGGTACATAATAATAATGGATACATTAATAATACTTCGACTAAAAAGGTTGATCATTCCTAAAAAACAGCTGGTGGTGAATTTAATAATATAATTTATTTTATTACTAAAAGCGGGTCGCGCTTTAAAAAAGTTTGAAAACTCTTCCAAATTGTGATACTAGACCTCCTTGTATGTATTAGTAGTCGAACTTTCGTGACGTCACAACCAGTGCGGTGATTTGATGACGTAGGAAACTTTGATGGTAACAAAAGTAATTCTGTAACATTATTACGTTTATGAAAGCGCTGTCTAAAAGACATATGTAAGGTGTATTTTTTTGTTGTAGTCAGATAGCTGACTACATTTTCAAAAATAAAGTCCGCGGTGTGTACTTTGTATAACATTCGGAAGTTAGATATTTTTGTGTTTGGAAAAATTAATTCCGGTGCGGACGGCTGGAACACAAAGTAGTTTCGGTGTAGACCTTGTAGACCGATAAAAGGTACAACACAAAGCACTATGCCATCTAAACGGTGCAAAACAATGCCGGCACTTTTTTATAAATGGGCCTTGAGCCTGCTTTGCTGGCTTCTGGGGTCATTTTGCATTTCACAGGGCGCGTCTAGATATCATACGTCAATGGCTAAATATAAAGATCTATCGAAACCGGCTAATAAATCTAGTTTAGTTACAACTTCCTCAATATTTCTGAATCTGCAACATGTGTACGAGGTCTTGGAATCACAGGGGCCTAGCTCTCATGTAAACTTGGCACAGATAGACCTCTGTGATTTTAAACCCCGACCAACAGTATAATCGTCCCAGGGAGAGATCGTACCGACGATCGTCCTAAAAGCCGTCCATAAAAGGTCTTTATGAAATCGAAAAAGGCAGTGCCGAATATCTTTGAACGAATTCCCATAGACATTTTATGAAGGTGTATAGTGGATTATTATGGCATTGCCAGTTATAAAAATTTACAAGTGTGCAGTTCACACACGGGAGAAGTGATAACTATAGTAGGTAGACAATAGTGGAGATACTACGAAGCACCGCACTAAAATGAGACCGATTATTTTATCTCATTCTCGCAGGCTAAATCCTATAGATGTATTTGTTTGTCTCTTCTTAGTGTAGCTTTTTCGTTTCATCGAATTTCAAATCACAACGGTGCTGAAGAAATGTTCACTTCAAAAAGCTTTATTTCATGAAACGCACACTATGGTAATAAAATTCACACAGGATGAGGTAGATATTTAACATTAATTGCATACTTATTCGTTAATAATGTGAAATTATCGTTATAAAGTACAAAAATTCCTGTCCAGGACGACTTATTTTTAAGATACGTTTTTAGATTTTCACGGCCAAAAGTATTTTCGTTATTTTTTTTGGGGTTTTATGCCGTGTTGCGCTGCCTCCTTCTTTAGCCAACGTTTTGGACAGCGTTAGTGTCCATCATCAGGATAGATGTGATCTGCCATCATTTTTTTTGAAGATTAATTTTTAGATTTGCAATATCATGTAAATAAATGAAAAGGAGAATACCCAATTTTCATTACAGGCATTTTAAGGATAGGTACTTCACTAAAACTTTTACTGAAAATGTTATTTAGTGTTTATTTTTGTAAAAAGTTATGTTTGTGTGCATTTATAATTATTTACTCGGAAATACATATTGTCTATGATTTTGCAAGACAATGAATGGCGTTTTTTAAAGACAGTCACAGGACTTTGTCGATTTGAAAGGAGAATACCCTACCTTTGCTGTGGGTATACGCTCCAATATTGGTGGTGGATGGTCTTCCTCGATGATAGCACAACCGTCACTTTTTGTATTAATTAGTATTTTCACGAATTTTAAGCGAGATTTCAAGAAAGAGCTGTGAACGATTTCACGACAATTTTTTGGGTAATTTTCGATTTTGTGCAATAATACTGGTCATGTGTGCCAAGTAGGCATCATATTCCCCTTCTTCTAGTAAGGGGTCGTCCATTAATCACGTTATGTTTTTTTAGCAACTTTTTACCCCCCCCCCCTCCTCCTGGTGATATGTGGTGAGGTTATAGACTACCCCCCTCACTCTACCCAAAATCACGTGTATTTTTTTAATACAAAGCATATTGAAATTTTCAGAATATTATCTTTAAATACAGGTTTCTGATTAAATTTTGGAAAATAAAGCATCGTGACAAATTTCCAGAGAGACATTAAGGTTGCAGGTTGTTTTTGACTGGCATTTGGTTCAGAGATCGTGCGTTGAACGAAAAATAAATACACGTGATATCTCATTATATCCCCCCCCCCCTCCTTGTGATATTTTTCCGACCCCCCTCCCCTTTCGAGCCTCACGTGATTAATGGACGACCCCTAAGTAAGTTGAGTCTTTCAAGGAAGGAGAGGGACAAAGGGAAAAAATAACAATGCAAGAAATTTGGTAAAATGGGTTTCAGTTCATAAACTGTTTCAGAACTAAACACATACTAATGTACCGCCCATCATAATATTTTACTTTTGCTTAGAAGAATGGTCATTGTCACCCATCAAAATTATAAGAAGCAAGTTACGTTACTTTCGAATGCTCCATTACGACGTGGATACGATCTCTACCTGGTTTTACTTTACCTAAGTATTTTATGACGGTTTGATTGCTTATAGGAAGAGGTCTATTTAACCTCCATTTACTTTGTCGGCCTAACTAACTATATTAGCTACTTGAACTGGATACCATCATATTATGATGTCACGTTTTGATGTGAGGGATCTTACTTTGAAAGCAAGGGGCTAATTTAGTAGAGGGATAATGATCTGACTTTATTATTACAACATCTCATTTGTGACTTTAAACATGTTTAATGATTGACCGAGTATATCTGTTTAATTCTTTAAATTCATAGCAAAGTTGACTGATGTCTTCAATTAATTTGCCTTAGAGCAGTTTGTTGGAAATGTTCGTAGTTTTTTTTATTCCACTGCTAGTATTAGGCATGCCAATAATAAAATATATGGAAGTCACTTCAATGTCTTTTATTTTATGGAAATAAATACATGCTTTGGTTCGAAAGTAATAAATAAACAAAATAATTTTTTTTTTTTTTTTTTTTTTTCATATTTAAAGATAGCAGTCAATAATATGTGCGTTAAGAAAATGAGGATAATGTTGGTAGTTCTTAGTCGAAGTATGATACAGTTAAAAGCGACCGAATTAGAAATGGTTTCCATAGCTCAGTTGGTAGAGCTCTTGTCATGTCAACAAAGGGCCCTGGGTTCGAGTCCCAGTGGAACCAATATCTTTTTCTGATTTTTCTATCTCCAGATTTTCGATTGAGTTTCGCCAATATTGTCTTCATTTAATTAAAATAAATAATGTTAGTTAAATTATCAAATTATATAAAAAGTTAATTGAAAAGAATTAAATAAAATACCCGTTCGAAAAAGATTTTCTATTTTTATAAATCTTTGGTCAGTTCATCCGAAGTATTATAAAATTGTGCTTAATTCGGACCCACAGACACGCCCTCCACAATGGGTGTAGCTCTTTGGTGTTTTGAAAGATTCCGATCAATATTACTGTATCGAACACGGCCTTAACCCTTTATCGATCCATCTTCTTGTCCAGCCACCTTCTATTGGAACTACTGCATTTCTCATCTAACCCGCCGATGACGTTTTATCTGACCATTCATTTGTTAAGGATGAAGAATGGCTGGTGGCAAAGCTTTGAACCCTCGAGATGTAGTATACAGATACGGTTATTATTTACTGTCTATGTTAAATGTTAATATGAATTCCAAACCTTCACCCATATAAATCATGAAGGGCTATAATGGTTTTTTTCGCTGTCAATACTCGCGAATTTTGCTGACTTTTTGCAAGGGATAAATTTCACATATATCTTGGCTGGCTATTATTAGCGGAGCATGATTGTATAAATTAGTTTTCTTTTCGAAATCGTTGAACCTTTCAGTTTTAGAGTTATGAGGCTTAGTTTATGTTTGCTTTTTGACTTGTAAATATTATGCCGCGGCTATTTTGTCTGAGGAAATTTAGTTTGTGAGAATGAAATCATTTGAAATGTAAGCAAAAAATTATCCACCGTCATCATATCTATCTTCTTTGATATCAAGATCCTTAGACGTTAACATATTTAACTTTCTTGGAAATATCTTCAAAATGATAGGATTTGTC
The DNA here is from genome assembly GCA_917563855.2 of Limnephilus lunatus. Taxonomy (NCBI): domain Eukaryota; kingdom Metazoa; phylum Arthropoda; class Insecta; order Trichoptera; family Limnephilidae; genus Limnephilus; species Limnephilus lunatus. The sequence continues at coordinate 36,490,394 of OU830601.1, forward strand.
CAAACGGATTATTACAGTTACCTGTACACGTACATTTTTATAACGATAAAGAATACATTGTTCAACTCATCGCCTTGCACCGCAGTGGTTGGGATGGATTCATACGTTCCGTCTCTCCTGGACACACTGAACCCCAGATACCTTTCAACCCCTTATATCTTTTTTCTTCCAAGATCTTAGTCCCCTTCTTTTCCTTAAAAAACACCCTTCACACAGCATACACAACGATGACATAGGCTCTGAGGGAAATTATTTTCCTAGGGGCCTCCTGTATGTAGCTTATTTTTTTCTTTCCACGATCACGTAAGTTTTATCAATGTACTCTAAAACTTGGCGTTGCTTTCAATTTAAGTGTCATTTTGAAAATTGGAACTGATTATAATAATAATAATAATATTTAGCTGATTTGTATAGCACAATTTTTGTGAATAATCACCTCAAAGGAGTTCTACGAATAAATTAATAATATAACTGGCTTACAGCTAAGATTTATAATTATTTATAACTCATGACTTACATCTTAAAGCTAGTGACTCACGACTAAGACTGATAACTACTGAATTAAACTTAACGACATTTACTGTTCCGTAATAACTCAGAATCCCGCAATTTCAAAACCCCTTTTAAGAGTCATTAAAAGTTTAAAAAAAAGTAAACATAGCCCATAACCAAACCTAACTTAACCTATTTAATCATTTTTTTAATCACTTTTAATGACCTTTCAAAGAATGTGTTAAAGTTGCATGATTCTGAGTTGTCCGGTCACCACATTTACAACTTCTCAAATTACAACAGCATTTAATTGTTACTTACATTTAAAAAAAAAAGTGGGAACAGTTCACACAAGCAATAAAGTAGGTAACAAAATAATTTTATTTTATTAATAAATTTATAATATTATATAATAAGCCTCAAAAATATTGACTAATATCATTCTAAAAAGAATCGAACCAAAAGTAGAGAACATCCTTTCCGGAGACCAGTATGGCTTTAGAAGAGGTGTAGGAACCAGAGAAGCAATATTGTCGCTACGAATACTACTAGAAAAAAGAATAAAAAGAAACCAAAACACATTCATCGCATTCATAGACCTGGAGAAGGCTTTCGACAAAGTAGAATGGAAAAGACTCTTCGAGATTCTGAAGAGAATTGATATCAAATATAGAGATAGACGAATAATCCAGGCGCTATACAAGAATGAGGCCGCTATAATTAGATGTGACAATGATACAAAAGAAGCCAGTATAAGACAAGGGGTGAGACAGGGATGCTCTCTGTCACCTGTTCTTTTTAACGTTTATATACAGAGTGCGATTGACGACTTGAGAGAGAGAATGAGTCACAGAAAAGGTGTAAAGATACACGGGCAAAAGGTGGATATGATAAGGTTTGCTGACGATATTGCTTTGGTTGCTGAAAGCGAAGAAGAACTGCAAGAGGCCTTAACAACCATGCAAAGCATTCTTCAAAACAACTACAACATGAAGATAAATAAAGACAAAACAAAGCTGCTGACTGTAGGCCGAACGCAACACCAGATGAGAGTAGAGATGGCAGGAGTTCCACTAAAGAACACCAAGGAGTTTGTCTACCTCGGGAGCAAAATAACATGGGTCGGTCGGTCTAAGAGCGAGGTCGACAGCCGTATACACCAGGCTAGGCTTGCATTCAATAAAAGGTCGAAAGTAATTGAATCAAATAATATAGACCTAAAACTGCGAATACTCCTCATCAAGACCTATGTGTGGAGTATCTTGATGTACGGCTGCGAAACATGGTGCCTATCCGAAAGAGATAAACGGAGACTAGAGGCTTTTGAGATGTGGTCCTATAGAAGATTATTAGGAATTTCCTGGAGAGACCACATTACAAATGAGGAGGTTCTCCAAAGTATCGAAGGAGGAAGGTACCTGCTCAGGACCTTGTCCGAAAGGCGTGCAAGATGGATCGGACATGTTATACAACAAGAAGGTCTCTTGCATACCATAATGGAGGGTATGACCGAGGGGACAAACTCTAGGGGACGCCCACGCCGAGAGTACCTGGACGACCTGCTGGTTGACGTGCGCTGCTCATCATATGCAGAATTCAAAAGAGCCGCACAAGACAGGGAAGAATGGAAAAGAAAATTAAAGGAAATTGCTGCAAACCAATCCCAGGATTGAAACCAGAGAGAGATAATAAGATACATATTTTTTATATCCTTTGACAAAAAAATTTAGGCAGATGTCATAATTTTGCAAGATTATTAATCATTCGAGAGATAAGTAATATATGATCGTCTCTAAAAGTGACGATATTTGTTTTTGAAAAATTTGGGACAAATTATTTTTAATTAAATTACTCAGATTCGCAAAAGATTTACAAATCCCACATTTGTAATAAATACCCTGTAGACTGGTCTGCGCTAAAAACAAATAATAATCAAACGGATTTAAGTATGTAGTCTTAAATTAAATTTTATGCTATAATATATTTTGGATTGGTAGTTTGGGTAAATCATTTTCTCGGAATATACATTTAAAAATCGTACCTATATTTTTCCATTGTCGGACACGTGCAATAAATTTTACAAAATAAAAAAGAGGATTAAAAATGCTTAATTGAAAATCGAAAGCTAATCTAAAAGCAAACGCTCTTAATTAAAACATAATTAAAACACCGACTGATAAACAAAGGTTTTGTAATACGGCGAACACGGTTTCGCTTAGCAATCATTCAAGCGAAAATAATTTATTAATTCGCACCAAAAAGATCTGAAAAACTTTCTGCTTTGTATTACGATAATATCAGCTTTTTTATTCTGATTGGCTTCCAAGGAGTTGAGATTACTATCTAAATATCTTTTAAGTTCATACTCGAGTTGGTATACTTCACATAAACATGTAGGTATGTAAACAAAGTATTACGTTGATGAATTTGTATTTGATTATAAAACAAATATTATTGTTAAAACGGAAATTACTCAGTTTTGCAATTCTACATCTTAAAAACAGCCTGTAGTTTTTGGAGGTGAAGAAATTTATTATGTCGACAATTATGCGTCGTTATCAAATGAGATTACTCTGAGATTGTTTGATAATTAGCGGAAAAGTAGAAAATCTTCAATATGAACTTTCAACTGGGCTCTTTAATTTTGGTTTTTAATGTTAGAACTTAAATGATGTTCTTCCCGTGACATAATTGACTTTGATGCCTTTGTAATATCATGGTTAATCTCTTACAAAATGATTATTTATTGACGGCCTCTGTGGTCGAGGGGTAAGGCTCTCGACTAGCAATCCAAGGGTCGCGGGCTAAAAAATGAATTTTATTTGATTAATTGGTATTACTTTACAAATTATTCATTTAAATAATAATAGTATATTTGCGAAACTTTCCAGAGTGGAAGATACTCTCAGTATCGCCCTGCTGTAAGATCACCATTCAGAATTAATACGTTGTTTAAAATGGTTTTAGCCTTGTTTAATGACCAGATTTGAATAGCCAGGTATCTCCATTCCTTCTTCTTCTCCATCTTCTCCCCCCCCCCACTCTAACTTCTGCCTCATAGCGTACCCCAATTGAGAATGCCTAGTCTCACTGGCTCCAGATGAGAGTAGTTAAGGCTTTAATGCGGTATTCATATCAATAAAATAATGTCTCAATATTTACCAATCCAAATTCCATTTTATCTCTTGTGTTAACTCTTACCACACAATGTTTTTCAAATAGAATTCAAGATACATTCAGTAAAATAAAACACATTTAAATAAACCCATTTTCTTAGATTTTTAGAAGTTAGGGAAGGTTTTGTTTCAACAAAGCCTCTCTATTCACCCCTATATTGTGCTGCTTCGGTGGAGCCAGTCCAATGCCGGCCCAATCTCTCATCACACAGCCACTAACAAAGTTTCCTTATTTTATTTTGAACAGTTTTACTTTCGAACTACATTTGTTACTTAAATTTTAATTTTTCTGCTACCGGTTTCGACAAATCCGTGTCATTCACTAACAAACTTAAAACTAACTTAAATATTTATACAAGTTCAGAAATTATTAGATCTTACTAGGTGGTGGTAAAGAGAGGGGTAATTTTGGGGGAGAGTGAGAACATAAGGGAGTGGGTAAAATATTAACATTTTTCACACAGGAGTTATATATAAAAATAGGTTTAATAAAAGCATTTCTTTCGTAACAGTGGTTTACATTTGGGTAAAATTTAAAAGAAAAATAATAATAAATTGAAATTATCAGAAATAATATGTTGATTTAAATAACCAGCACATGACAACTTCGATTCCGACACTAGCGCTAACACATCAGGGCTCGCGAGCCGGCGTTTTCAGAACTAAATTTCGTTCCGCGGCAATCCGAGTTTTGAGGGTTTTGTTCACGCGAGCTAGGGCTGCCCGCTACTATTACTACTTTATATGGTAATTCTTCGGAACAAACGGTAACGGTTAATACGCACTTTTTTTTTATAAAACTTTTAGATTCTTCTTAATTACCATAAAAGACAACTATTTGCATTGGGGGCGGTTGAATATGTTACATTTTTAATTTTAGTTACGTAAATTGAAAATTTGCTTTCACTGTCAAATCACTCTGTTTGCCATATTATTGTTATTTTAATATGTTGGTATTACTGATATTTTACATTGCACTGGCTGTATAAGATAACGAGTGGCTAGAAAATTAGTTATACCACCAATTTGTGTGAATTAGGTAAGCACTAATTTGGTTAGAAACATTGTTTGGAATTCAAACTAGATAAATCCTGGGGTGTTTTTTTTTAAAGAATTGATGTTTAACGATTTTTTCTTTTGAATCACAAACCATGTTACACAAACCTAGCGTAGCCGCTAAACTACTTGAAAACTGGGATGTTTTTTTTGCCTTGACGCGAGTAGGCGTTATAAAGGGGCACTTTCTTTTGAATCACAAACCATGTTACACAAACCTAACTACTTGAAAACTGGGATGTTTTTCTCACCCCCCGCCTCCTTTAGGTACTATTTAATATTAAAAAAAGTGAAAATCAATGGTTTCTAGCCGTAGGTTTTTTCGGTTACGCGCCTTTGAATATATTGCCATGAAGTCGGTGATGGTATGATGTAGCCTTTCATATAGTATCAGTAATACCAACATAATAAAATGACAATAATCATTACAAATTGCATATGGTGAAGCGTTGTGTCTAAATACGAAAGCAAATTTTCAATTTACGTAACTAAAATTAAAAATGTAACATTTTCAACCGCCCCCAATGCAAATAGTTGTCTTTTATGGTAATTAAGAAGAATCTAAAAGTTTTATAAAAAAAAGTGCGTATTAACCGTTACCGTTTGTTCCGAATATTTACCATATAAATAGATTCAAGTGAAATGCGTAAACACAGTAGGTATTAAGTAGATACCTACATGAATAAACAATTTGTTATATTCTTTTTAATATTTTGGTTTTTTGTTTTTTAATTGTATTTTACGGCCATTAGAGTGGAAGATACTCTCAGTATCGCCCTGGTGTAAGACCACCATTAAGAATTGAAACGTTGCTTGAAATGGCTTTAGCCGTGTTTATTGGCCAGATCTGAATAGCCAGATACTTCCCCACCTTCTTCTTCCCTATATCCTTCCCCTCCCCACTACCTTCAGTCTTACAACATACCCCAAATTGGGGATGCAATAGTCCCACTGGCTCCAGACGAGAACAGTTGGGACTCTTGTGCGGTATTCATGAAAAAAAAGAGTAGTATTCAGTTGGATTGTAAAAAATGTCGCATTTTAAAATATTTATTTGTGTGCATAATTAATAATAAGCACTTCAACAAACAGAATTAAAGCGCACAAACCCTTTCTTTCTTTGAGTGGCCTTTCAACGCATGCCGGGTACCCGCTGTATATAATGTTATATAGTGCAGGCGCTTGCATTATAATTCCCGTGACTTGTGATGGAGCCATAACAGTTTAGTTGACCGCGAGGTTACAGTGCCCTTGAAACGCATGCCGGGTACCCGCTGTTTATAATTTATTTATGGACAAATAGTCCATTAACAATATAACAATAACACGAAAAACAAGCATGCGTAAAGGCCCGACCCGCCGAGCAATCGATCACCGTTCGCATTGATTACCGTTCGCATGTCATTTTTCGTAACAATCACCACTTTTCGTAACCCATTCACCAGTTTACCCTCAAGTGTCGAGCGTGCGTAAAAAAGATTTACCCCAAAAAATATTTTGGAGCAGTTGGGACTCTTGTGCGGTATTCACACAAGAATAATTTAAAATAAAAAAAATATTCGAAATTATAAAAATTTTTGCATAAAAATATTCAATGAACATGAAAAATTGCATTCGGGCAACCCTGTAGATTTAACAAACGTGAATCAAGGAATTCGTGTTTATTTCAAATTTCGTTTTCAAATTTCATTTCCAAATATTATTATTCAAAGCGTCGCGAAGACGTGCTCTCCTGGCCGCGTTTGGGCCCGTAATGAAATCTGAAATTTGTGTTTACGGGCTGCGATAAAAATGGTGAAATGCGATGTTCAAAATTATTTAAAATTAAATACTTCCTGAAATTATTTTACGATCAAATTATTTATGATTTGTCAATAACGTCTTAGCAAAATAAGTATGTAAAAAAATCCGAAATATATTTGTTTGTAAGTGCACAAATAAATGCACAAACCGACCAATTTTCGTCAAGAAACACATGTCCGTATATATTTTTTAATAATTTTATTTAAACTAATATTAAAATTCTGAAAAATAGGTTTACCAGCTAATGTATTGATTTATTTTACTGCATGATTATATGATTTGAAATGGGTGTTGTATAATAAATGTACTTTTTTGAAAATTGAACAAATCTGCGAACGACCTATGGTATAACCTTATTATTCTAAAAATAAACATTTTTTCTCAAAATCTAAAAGATACGTTTACTAGATAAAAGAACAATCTTTTGAAATCCTTTTATAGTTTTTTGTGGAAAAGAGTCAATACGTCTAACCACTGATTTAAAAATGACATATTTCTGGTTTCTCTGCTTATACACTCTTAAGCATCTAAATTGTTACATTAAAAATTGTCGATAAATTCGACGGTCCCAAAAAACAATGTCGGATGAGCGATGTTGTAATTTTCAGTAGAGCTGTTTAAAGTTCGGTTTTGTATTTTTACTGTTTTTAGCTCAAGAAATATAGTGTTGTTTTGGTATTTTGCATTTCATTCAAAATTCCGAAAATACATACTTTAAATCAACAAAATAAACCAATAAATATATAACGCAACGTTTTTAAAATTTTAGCAGATCCGACATTGTTCTTTGGGACCGTCGATTTTTATATTCGTTTATTAAACTATACAAGCGAGAAATTGGCGTGTTTGCTACATAATTTGTTTGTATATGGTGACTTTGAAATGTGTGTCAAGTCGGTACTCATAAATTGACTTCACTCAGGAGTTCGCGACAGTCGAGTTCTGAATGTATGTACAATTAAAAAAAAAGAAACATAAGTCGCTTATCCTTTGCCAATCCTCAAGTAAGTGTTGGTATTTGTTTTTAAGGTATTTAATTAAAAAAGTGGAGTTAATTTGTTTTATTGGGATATTTTACTTGAAATTTATAAATCATAGAAACTTTCGCCGAATTCTTTCGACATTTTTTAATATATCTAAGAGTCGTTTATTGTAAAAAGTGACTAATTTCAACTGAGTTTTCATTAAAAAAAATTTAGCCATTCTTCTGCTGGCACTATGTGCACATAACGTATTATCCTTCTCTCATCTTCTAAATGTTTTAATAAAGAGTATCAGAGTTTCGATATCGAGAAGCTCTCGTTAATAATACATTTATTAATTCTTCTTCGTTCAATTTGCTAGCATTTATTAAAATAATCCACCTCTTTGCAAATTACCTGCTGACGCGATTAATTGACCTGTCCTATCTTAACTTGTATCAGCAAATTGAAAGCTTCAACCGACTCTTATGCACTTGATATTATTAATTAGGTTATCTGCGAGCTTTTGACTCGAGTCACTTTTCTTTAGACGATATCAATGTTATAGATAGATTTAATTCAAATTGCGGTTGGCATCCTATACGCGTACATAGTATCTAAATCTAAGCATGTTATGTTATTTTAAATATCTGTGAGCTTTTCTAGTTTTTTTTCTTAAACAATAGCGGCATCGTTTTAGTTAACTAAAATAGCAAACTTTGTTAACACGACTGTTAAAAAAAAATTAAAATGTTACAAAACAATTCTTCATCGAGATATAAAGTATTTAAACATGTTGATATATTTTTTAAGGTGATACAAGAATTCGTAATCTGCTCTTTGATAGATGGCGCTAATTTAATTATTTTAAGTTAAAACACTTTTTGCGATATGAATAAATTCTGTCCTTGAAATCAGTCACTTTTCTTTCTTTAACCTTTTCCACTCCGACCATTTTTTCTCAAAACTGTTTAGCTACTCCGACCAAAAATGTGTGTTATATTTTATATTTGAAATGAAATTTTTGGACAGTTATTTTTGCGGCACCCTATCGGATAATTCGTGTGACCATTAGTTATTTGGTATATTTTGTATAAAATACTTGTTAAATCACACATTTTGTAACTAAAAGATAATAAATTTGATTTCAACGTTTTTTATTTGCATTATATATTTTATTGCATAGCAATAGTTTGTAGGTATAATACGGGTAAAATATGCAGACAATCCAATGTAAATTCTTGGAGAAATTACTTTCTAACTGTCCTGTACCGCACAACGGCTGACTAGTGGCTACCTGGCCCTGATTGGCTTAGGTTTTATGGGTAGTGTATGATTTCTTATTTTGCATTGGTTACGTTATTTTAGGTTTCGACCCTTCTTTCAGGAAACAAAAGATAGACCAGCCCACAACACATAAAATAGATAATAAGTTTGGCAAACATTCTACACGGTGTTTACAAGTTAGAGTATTTTACATATTATACATAATATAATACTGTCACATTTTGAGTACATTTATCTCACATTTACTATTACAAAAATCTCACGATTCGGTCCAATGTTATCCCACATGAAGTGCAAGTTTGTTTTCACAACTTTTACAGTGATATATTGTTCATTTTATTTGCCCTCCTTTTCTATCATAAATTAAAACCACAAACGATTTTTTTACATTAGCTCCACACAGGAGGCCCTGAGAAAAATAAATTCTCAGGGCCTATGTCATCTTTGGGGTTGCTTTGTGGAGGGTCTTTTGAAGGAAAGAAAAAAAAGGATGGGAAGGAAAATGGTATGAGTGGGTAGGAATCTGGGGGTTAGGGTGTCCAAGAGAGGCGATGCGTGAATTCATCCCTCTCACTGCGTTGTAAGGCAATGGTTCGATAAAGTCCGGCTGGAGAGATCAAAAGATCTCCCTCAACCAGTCTTTCCCGATTCGGTCCGCCACGCAGTAAATGGGCAGACGCATCCCCGTGAACCCGGGCACCCATGCAAAGTCACCAAACGTAGCGAACCACTTGGGGTGACCTGTGGCAGAGGTGTTGGTTATCCAATAAATGGTTCCCGGGGCAGCGGTACCCATTCCTGCCTCCCAAATTGATAACGATGCAATCACTAATATTTTTCTGCATATTAGGCATTATTACATGTAGATTAACGTGATTTAACCGCTGTTCTAGATCTACCGAATGGCTTCCTTTTCTAGTTTTTACACCTTCTCTTGTAATGAGGTGCCACTCTTGGCTTTTGACTCCAATTGTGATGAATCCTACCTAGCTGATTTACTTTTCTAAGCTTCTACCTCGTAGTTTAAATCTCGTAGCTCCTGTCTCGTAGCCACGCTCATAATTCTACCCTTATGTCCTACTGATCACACCACTAGGTATGATGGCCTGACTCAACCCTCCTTTCGGTTTATTTCTACCTCAGGCTCGTGATTTCTAAACCCCTATACCTTATAATCTAGCTAAACCTACCCTATCTTCTTAAATCCCTGCGATTTTCTCACAGTAATCAAGATTTAAGATTTTTGTTCACATTATTTCTATAATCTGCGTTGTGTAAATTTTTTGTTTTAGATTTTACATCTGTTTGCATACTTAATATGCACACATATGTAGAGAAGATAATGTATTACGTGTGGTAACCCATAGATTCTTTTAGAGAAAGGGTGAGAATTTTCCGATCAATTTATTTATTATTATTTTAGAATATTTAACCGAGTTTGATAAACTACCCCCGCCCTAAACCTTGTGTCTATTTGATTTCCATAGGAATTTAGTGTGTTTATTTAATTCTTCCTATCACCGCTGATACATCGATAACATAAACAACAGTTAATAAATTAAACATTTCAAGAAAGCAAACCTTACCTTAGGATGATCGAACTCGAAGGTCCAGTTTTCTCAATTGAAGTCCTTGTCTGCAACTTCTCCTAACATAATGTGTTTGTAGTCATAGTTAGTGCTATTGGTTAGTATTCGCAAAATTGTTGAAAGAGCAGGAATGGAGGGATATGGGGAGGGGATAATATGTTTGCTTAAAAAGTCGGCACCTCCGCTAACCAAGTGAAAACCGATGAACAACAATTCCAAACCGGATTCTCCCAAGTACGTTTGCTAAGCTTATCCTTAAGTCCGAGTTTTACTCTCTTCGACGAGCGTCTCTTGTTACGAAAGGGACTCTTCACGCCAGATGGGGGAATACCAAGTCTTCATGCCGTTTTTCTGCCTCACTCCGACTTCCATCTCCGCCGGATTGAATTTAACTCTACTGAGTCTAGAAGGGGTATTTCATGTCTTCCCTTATCATGCCTCTATCCGTTAAATGTGGCGTAAGCTTGTGACGGGCAGATCCTTCCTCCCACGTAACCGACCCAGCGTTACATTCCACCTCTGACTAGCTGACATAAAACTCACCTCGTGAACCTTATGTTTGCTTTCAGGTTCGACAAGACTCACGGTATGCAAATAACCTGTGGCTTTAATGCCGCGTCAGCGTACTGTCCGCATACGTCCTTCCTCTTCCCCGCATGCCCACCTCGACAATACCGCCACAAGATCAAAGCCGTCCGTTCGAGAAAGGTTGACACTTACATTTCCAGATGGCTCATACCTACATACAGAAGCCTTGAAGTTTACGTTCGAAGACAAGTTAGGATTCAGGACTGTATGAGTATTTGAACACCAGTGTTGTTTAAATGAGGTCACTAGCTCCTCGTGTGTTAGGTATTTAGGATAATGGGTATTTATGGGTTCTTGGATACCTACTTCCTATAAGAAAGATTTAAAAATGAGATAAATCAAGTCGACATTGAATCAATGACCTCCTGAATAATTGTGATGTGCTCTCTTAGAGTTTGAAGCTAGTCGCAGTACTTTACTTTGCGAAATTTTTGCATGCTGAATCAATGCTACCTATTGGCGATCGCTCTAGTAAAATCAAGTCGTTTAGAATTGAGTGAATTTAACGTCAATGTCGCCTTCACATATTGACCGCAGATTTCATCTCAAGCTATAATTGATAAACTTGTCCCTGACGTTAAGTTTTGTTTTGTTTATTCGTTAATGAATTTAGGTGACTGGGTCAATGGATGGCCTTGAACTCAAATCGAAATTTTTGTACACTATCGAAGGTCATATAACCATACCCTAATCGTGCTAGTGAAAAGAAACAATAGGTATTTATCTTACAAATACGCTAAGATACCAAAATTGGTTTAGTGATGCGTTTCTATCTAATTATGTGTTAAGTATTTGTTTAGCAACATTTCATTCCGTATGGGAGGTGTGACATGCGAATGCTAATAAATTGGTTAGTTATTTATTTACCCTTTCTTGGCGTTACGTCCATCAGTGTCAGGATATCCACAGGAACCTGTAAAAGCTTAAATATTGTAAGGACTCACCAAGCTCTAATGTCTTAATTTCAGCTCCACCGGGTTACTATCATCGGCGAGAAACTTATTAGAGCATCCATACTACCTGTGTAACTACTCATCTCCTTCCTTTCTCCTTTGAATAGATCTCTGATGTAAAAATCCTCACGTTTTCCTTTAATATCTGCCGTTATTATTGAAGAAGAACGATCCTATCTAATTATGTTAAGTATTTTCCAGATTTCGGATCAATTATTATTATTGCGTTGTCACCTAACGATAATTAATATCTCGTAATAAAATTTCCAACTTTCGACCTAAACGTAAATTTTTTATTTAATGAAACTTATTAGACTGTAATTTTCTTTATATAACCTCGGACTAAATAACTCTATTTTAACCTTCATAGAACAAATTTAAAGCAATTCAAACACACTATATTAAACTCCTCCCGCATTGAATTTGTAATTAATTAATTAATTATTAGATTTTATTGAATCGGAAATTATTGCAAACACTGATTTTAGATTTATTATAAGATCATACACTCCGTTAAATTGCACGATTAACCCTATCCGGGCACTTCACTCCCTGTTTTATCAAAGTATAAACTGATTGTAGACTCTATTTTACCACTGAAATTTTTAAGTATAAAAACTGATTCTAGATTCTATTAATTAATTACCAGGGTAATTCTCACAACATGCGCGACGTTTTAATCAACCTTGCCAGTTGTCGAAGGACCCCTTTTTTTATTTTAATGATAAGTTGAATTTATAAATAGATATATTATTATTCAATGCTGTTATAAAATTCTTTAAACACTGTTGTTTCTTTTTAAATTCGCTACACTATATAAACCTTTTATTTTAATGACAAGTTGAATTTATAAATAAATATATTATTATTCACTGCTGTTATAAAATTCTTTAAACACTGTTGATTTTCTTTAAATTCGCTACACTATATAAACCTTTTATTTTAATGACAAGTTGAATTTATAAATAAATATATTATTATTCACTGCTGTTATAAAATTCTTTAAACACTGTTGATTTTCTTTTTAAATTCGCTACACTATATAAACTTTTTATTTTAATGACAAGTTGAATTTATTGTAAAACTATATAAAACACTTTATTTAATTTTCAACACTCCACAGATTTAATCACGACCGTAATTTTTATAAGTCCCAGAATCCCCACTCCGAATTTTTCTAAGTCTCAAAATTTTACAACACTTAAGAAATTTTCAACTAATAACCGTTTTAGACGCTACGTCACGTAACTTCCACGTTTTAACCCGACGATTGGTCCCCGACGACTCCTTCCCGACAACTCACACCGAAAACTGATCCTCGATCCTTCTAAGTCCTCAGTTTTATATGTACCTCCAGGATTAGAACATCTTAATTACGCGTTCATTGATTTTCTAATTCAAACTCTAACAACTCGAGATTTCATATATCAATTCTGTTGTTTTCGTATCAACGTGTTAAGTCCGGCCCCTTTGATTTTAGAAATCTTCTGTCTCTTACGTAAATTGTTCCAGTGTCGAACCTACCATTATGTCAAATTTTGCCCCGTCGTTCCTTTGTCTTCAGGTCTTACAAATTTAACTAAAATATCATGATTTTTGTGTCCTTTTTTCTCTCAATATATAATAGGTACGTCTTCAATAAACTGTATATAATTCTCAATTTGGTTTATCGCTACCAGAACACGAACAAACTCATGTCGAAATCTTCACTATGCTTTTCCCAACATTCATTTTCCTAAATTTCCCCACATTTTCATGTTTCTTATATGAATCAATTCAATTTTTAACTGTATTGTCTCTACTTACGTCGTAGACTTGAATTTTCTTATTTTTCTTCAATTATATTTTATATACGACGTTATTTTTATGATTTCTCTGCTTCATTCTTATGTCATTGTCCATAACTATATGATTAGTTATATCCCAAGCCAAATTTACTGTTTTCATCAATACTTCTGAATTTTCATGAGTTTTCCTTACGGAATCGTCTTTAAACTGTCTTTACTTCATTCTTTACCATCATTTGCATAATTTCCAATGCTTATCTTCTCTTAGAAAACTTCACCTTCTAGTCATAAATATTCAATCTGCTATTTTTTCATAATTTTCATAGAAGAAAATTCCAATTTGACTCTGGGATATGTGTCCGGTTAATTGCTTCATATAAAAACGTATAAAATTGTGTCTCGTTTCATCCCAAAACCCCATAAAGTATCATCGCTGACATATGTTGATGTTTTCGATCTCTACGTACTTGGTCGTAAATAATAAATTAATATTAACTCGTTAATTTTAATCTCTTTTATCTTATCCAAATATTGCATAAGTTCCATGTTAACTTTTATTGCCCCAAAAGCAATAAAGACTATCATAATCACCCAAAACCATGTCGGAAATATTATTGTTTAAACAACAAAATCGTGTGTGAGCTCGACAACCTTTTTTTACATCAATTGCCTCAGCAATTTGTTCTATCGTCTATAGTATTTTCTCATAGCAAATGACGTAAAAACGATCCCTTCCTTTGAATTAATCTAACGTAATATAACTAGAATAACCATCCTATTTCAAATATATAACGATATCTATTTAAACTCGTCTGAAAACGCAAAATTAAGTCGAAATCTTATATTGTTCAATAAATACTTCCGTTTAAATGTCCGTTTTTTTTTATTAGATTTTCTTTTCAAATCGTTTTCCCTGACCGTATTGCTTCATTTAAAAGTGACATTCCTAATTTCCATCGTTTTTCTTTCTTTTAAATATCAAACGTACGTTTTCCTCTGAATCTGGCCTCCTTTTGTTCTTCACGTTCTCGTTATGCAATTGAGTATCCCTACAGTAGCTTTTCCCACGTTTTCCAGGTCTTTTCTTTAATCTTCCGTTCATTATATTTCCTTGCTATTTTATTGCATCATTTTTTCAACATAATATGGATTTATTTGTTCGTTAACTGCGGTTGTCGATTCCTCTGTTGCACTCAATATTTACCTTTAAAATTAGGGTCATTGTACCAAATGCACCGAACGTGGGATTGTGTTTATCTTAAAGCGTATTGATCTCTCGGGTTGATGATGATTTTTACCCCATAAATCTCAGACTAATGGTCTAGTCCAAAGTCCATCTCTTTGTCTTGAAAAAAGGTAACCTCCCCCTTCTCTGATTGGTAGATCAATCTTAAGTGTTTATAATTGGATCCCTCTGTGTTCTATTTATCAAAACTTGACATTAATTTAATAATTATAGATCTCTGCAGTCTCCATGGCCCAATCAAACTTAATCAGCTAGATGTCGCTAGTGTGTTGATTTCGTTATAATTCTGAATTATTATTTATTCATTCGTAAGGTGGAAGCTACTATATTTTCGTATCCACTGCGATTCATCACAGCCCCCCTATAGTTATAATTCCAGCGGTAAACACGCCTCCTAGTGTTAGTTGATGGAATTAAAACTAAACATAGGCAATCTAATTTTCTACAATTTTCTTTAAGTCTTCTTTATTCTTATTTGCATTTTTTTTTTTTTTCGAAATTCTAACTGGTTGCGCGCCCCTACCTTTCACTATTTCATATCGTAGAATCCTGTTCGGTGTTCCTCTGAGCTGAAACCATTTTTCAATTTACTCTTGTCTACCCAATGGCCTATTTAAGTCGGCTAACTTACGTCAGTTGCTGTCCCTACTCTTTGTCCTACCCCCCTAAGATTCTTACCCCTATACCTTCCCCCCTATGACCCTTACTCCCTCTTCTTCATCGAGACGGTTTCCAACCTTTGATTTTCCTTATTCATATATATATTTTTTTTTTTTTTCGCGATTCTAGAATTCCACACGAATTTTTCTCGCAGGAACGTTTTAATGGCAACAATGCGCATATGAACATACACGTATTACACATATATGCACACATACACACCCTTTTTTTTTTTTTTTTTTTTTTTTTTTTGAATGGGATCAACTTTTATGTAATCTCTTCATATGCTGTTCTTATTTATCTTTTATCTGAGGTTTATTTGATCTATGTTGTATGTTTACTCATCCGAATGCACTCCATAACGTTTACTATCTCATTTTTTTTTTTTTTTTTCCACACCGGCTTTGTTTGTTTATTTATTTATTTGCACGTATACACAATTGTATAATGTACCTAAACCCCGTTTTAAACAAGCCCCCCCCCCTCCTAAATTCGTATGCGTTTTAAACCACTCCGCTTATTTGCTCTTTATTGCAAATCGGAAATAAACCGGTCACCCGAGAAATATGCCAACCCCCAGTAAGGCTAAATTTCTAATTTATTCAGCTGACATCTATGTAATGGTGTATCTAAAGGTCCAATCCACCCCTGTTAAATGTTTGAATGCAACGATTTGAAAAGCTCACTTTTATGTTTTATGTGTAATATTTTATTTTATTTTTATCCGTCCTTTGCTTTGTATGTTATGTTGATTTTATTTATTTTTATGTCGCCGTGTCAAAAGAAGTATTTATTTATAAAATCCTTCAACCCGAAGGAACCAATAATACCCTCGACCACTATTAACATAAACAACGTCATTTTATTAACTATCTAAGTATCTCTTTATTGTTTAAAGTAATATCTCGGGATGTTCCAATGCGAACATAACAAAGATTTATCTATTCTGTTACGAACATATTTATCAGTAAGACCACTTATGTTTGTGGCAACACAAACATACCCTCGCGACGGTGTCTATTCAATCGCTTGTTTACATTCGGGCTTCAGTCAATGAACCAATTTGAATGATAATATTATTAATCACCGAAGGAATGCGCTTTTATTTATATAACAGCTTTTTTTTTTTTCAATACGCACCACCCTTCTAAATCTGGGTCAACATTCCTAGGCGTTATGTGATTTATGATTTTTATCTGGTATAAGGCACGTTTTTCACTTTTCGTTTTAAAATATTTGGTTTTTGAGTTATTATTTTTTTTTTTTTCCGACTGTTTTATTTAATGGTACGTTTTTTTTTTTTCCACTTGTTTCACGTTTAATGAAGATGTTTTAATGGCACGTTTTTCACTTTTCGTTTAAATTATTTTTTTGATTTATTGTTATATTTCTACTGTATAATTTAATGATGCGAATTTTTTATTCCACTTGTTTTATGTAATCTGAAGTTGTTTTAATGGCACGTTTTTCACTTTTCGTTTAAAATATTCACTTTTTTTTTTTTTCCATTTAATTATAATTTCATTTATTTGTTCATTCTATTTTATTTTTATAATATCTCAGAATTCTCTCAACTTGTAACCTTTACTCTCCTGGTCACGCGGCAACAGTTGTAATGAGGTGCCACTCTTGGCTTTTGACTCCAATTGTGATGAATCCTACCTAGCTGATTTACTTTTCTAAGCTTCTACCTCGTAGTTTAAATCTCGTAGCTCCTGTCTCGTAGCCACGCTCATAATTCTACCCTTATGTCCTACTGATCACACCACTAGGTATGATGGCCTGACTCAACCCTCCTTTCGGTTTATTTCTACCTCAGGCTCGTGATTTCTAAACCCCTATACCTTATAATCTAGCTAAACCTACCCTATCTTCTTAAATCCCTGCGATTTTCTCACAGTAATCAAGATTTAAGATTTTTGTTCACATTATTTCTATAATCTGCGTTGTGTAAATTTTTTGTTTTAGATTTTACATCTGTTTGCATACTTAATATGCACACATATGTAGAGAAGATAATGTATTACGTGTGGTAACCCATAGATTCTTTTAGAGAAAGGGTGAGAATTTTCCGATCAATTTATTTATTATTATTTTAGAATATTTAACCGAGTTTGATAAACTACCCCCGCCCTAAACCTTGTGTCTATTTGATTTCCATAGGAATTTAGTGTGTTTATTTAATTCTTCCTATCACCGCTGATACATCGATAACATAAACAACAGTTAATAAATTAAACATTTCAAGAAAGCAAACCTTACCTTAGGATGATCGAACTCGAAGGTCCAGTTTTCTCAATTGAAGTCCTTGTCTGCAACTTCTCCTAACATAATGTGTTTGTAGTCATAGTTAGTGCTATTGGTTAGTATTCGCAAAATTGTTGAAAGAGCAGGAATGGAGGGATATGGGGAGGGGATAATATGTTTGCTTAAAAAGTCGGCACCTCCGCTAACCAAGTGAAAACCGATGAACAACAATTCCAAACCGGATTCTCCCAAGTACGTTTGCTAAGCTTATCCTTAAGTCCGAGTTTTACTCTCTTCGACGAGCGTCTCTTGTTACGAAAGGGACTCTTCACGCCAGATGGGGGAATACCAAGTCTTCATGCCGTTTTTCTGCCTCACTCCGACTTCCATCTCCGCCGGATTGAATTTAACTCTACTGAGTCTAGAAGGGGTATTTCATGTCTTCCCTTATCATGCCTCTATCCGTTAAATGTGGCGTAAGCTTGTGACGGGCAGATCCTTCCTCCCACGTAACCGACCCAGCGTTACATTCCACCTCTGACTAGCTGACATAAAACTCACCTCGTGAACCTTATGTTTGCTTTCAGGTTCGACAAGACTCACGGTATGCAAATAACCTGTGGCTTTAATGCCGCGTCAGCGTACTGTCCGCATACGTCCTTCCTCTTCCCCGCATGCCCACCTCGACAATACCGCCACAAGATCAAAGCCGTCCGTTCGAGAAAGGTTGACACTTACATTTCCAGATGGCTCATACCTACATACAGAAGCCTTGAAGTTTACGTTCGAAGACAAGTTAGGATTCAGGACTGTATGAGTATTTGAACACCAGTGTTGTTTAAATGAGGTCACTAGCTCCTCGTGTGTTAGGTATTTAGGATAATGGGTATTTATGGGTTCTTGGATACCTACTTCCTATAAGAAAGATTTAAAAATGAGATAAATCAAGTCGACATTGAATCAATGACCTCCTGAATAATTGTGATGTGCTCTCTTAGAGTTTGAAGCTAGTCGCAGTACTTTACTTTGCGAAATTTTTGCATGCTGAATCAATGCTACCTATTGGCGATCGCTCTAGTAAAATCAAGTCGTTTAGAATTGAGTGAATTTAACGTCAATGTCGCCTTCACATATTGACCGCAGATTTCATCTCAAGCTATAATTGATAAACTTGTCCCTGACGTTAAGTTTTGTTTTGTTTATTCGTTAATGAATTTAGGTGACTGGGTCAATGGATGGCCTTGAACTCAAATCGAAATTTTTGTACACTATCGAAGGTCATATAACCATACCCTAATCGTGCTAGTGAAAAGAAACAATAGGTATTTATCTTACAAATACGCTAAGATACCAAAATTGGTTTAGTGATGCGTTTCTATCTAATTATGTGTTAAGTATTTGTTTAGCAACATTTCATTCCGTATGGGAGGTGTGACATGCGAATGCTAATAAATTGGTTAGTTATTTATTTACCCTTTCTTGGCGTTACGTCCATCAGTGTCAGGATATCCACAGGAACCTGTAAAAGCTTAAATATTGTAAGGACTCACCAAGCTCTAATGTCTTAATTTCAGCTCCACCGGGTTACTATCATCGGCGAGAAACTTATTAGAGCATCCATACTACCTGTGTAACTACTCATCTCCTTCCTTTCTCCTTTGAATAGATCTCTGATGTAAAAATCCTCACGTTTTCCTTTAATATCTGCCGTTATTATTGAAGAAGAACGATCCTATCTAATTATGTTAAGTATTTTCCAGATTTCGGATCAATTATTATTATTGCGTTGTCACCTAACGATAATTAATATCTCGTAATAAAATTTCCAACTTTCGACCTAAACGTAAATTTTTTATTTAATGAAACTTATTAGACTGTAATTTTCTTTATATAACCTCGGACTAAATAACTCTATTTTAACCTTCATAGAACAAATTTAAAGCAATTCAAACACACTATATTAAACTCCTCCCGCATTGAATTTGTAATTAATTAATTAATTATTAGATTTTATTGAATCGGAAATTATTGCAAACACTGATTTTAGATTTATTATAAGATCATACACTCCGTTAAATTGCACGATTAACCCTATCCGGGCACTTCACTCCCTGTTTTATCAAAGTATAAACTGATTGTAGACTCTATTTTACCACTGAAATTTTTAAGTATAAAAACTGATTCTAGATTCTATTAATTAATTACCAGGGTAATTCTCACAACATGCGCGACGTTTTAATCAACCTTGCCAGTTGTCGAAGGACCCCTTTTTTTATTTTAATGATAAGTTGAATTTATAAATAGATATATTATTATTCAATGCTGTTATAAAATTCTTTAAACACTGTTGTTTCTTTTTAAATTCGCTACACTATATAAACCTTTTATTTTAATGACAAGTTGAATTTATAAATAAATATATTATTATTCACTGCTGTTATAAAATTCTTTAAACACTGTTGATTTTCTTTAAATTCGCTACACTATATAAACCTTTTATTTTAATGACAAGTTGAATTTATAAATAAATATATTATTATTCACTGCTGTTATAAAATTCTTTAAACACTGTTGATTTTCTTTTTAAATTCGCTACACTATATAAACTTTTTATTTTAATGACAAGTTGAATTTATTGTAAAACTATATAAAACACTTTATTTAATTTTCAACACTCCACAGATTTAATCACGACCGTAATTTTTATAAGTCCCAGAATCCCCACTCCGAATTTTTCTAAGTCTCAAAATTTTACAACACTTAAGAAATTTTCAACTAATAACCGTTTTAGACGCTACGTCACGTAACTTCCACGTTTTAACCCGACGATTGGTCCCCGACGACTCCTTCCCGACAACTCACACCGAAAACTGATCCTCGATCCTTCTAAGTCCTCAGTTTTATATGTACCTCCAGGATTAGAACATCTTAATTACGCGTTCATTGATTTTCTAATTCAAACTCTAACAACTCGAGATTTCATATATCAATTCTGTTGTTTTCGTATCAACGTGTTAAGTCCGGCCCCTTTGATTTTAGAAATCTTCTGTCTCTTACGTAAATTGTTCCAGTGTCGAACCTACCATTATGTCAAATTTTGCCCCGTCGTTCCTTTGTCTTCAGGTCTTACAAATTTAACTAAAATATCATGATTTTTGTGTCCTTTTTTCTCTCAATATATAATAGGTACGTCTTCAATAAACTGTATATAATTCTCAATTTGGTTTATCGCTACCAGAACACGAACAAACTCATGTCGAAATCTTCACTATGCTTTTCCCAACATTCATTTTCCTAAATTTCCCCACATTTTCATGTTTCTTATATGAATCAATTCAATTTTTAACTGTATTGTCTCTACTTACGTCGTAGACTTGAATTTTCTTATTTTTCTTCAATTATATTTTATATACGACGTTATTTTTATGATTTCTCTGCTTCATTCTTATGTCATTGTCCATAACTATATGATTAGTTATATCCCAAGCCAAATTTACTGTTTTCATCAATACTTCTGAATTTTCATGAGTTTTCCTTACGGAATCGTCTTTAAACTGTCTTTACTTCATTCTTTACCATCATTTGCATAATTTCCAATGCTTATCTTCTCTTAGAAAACTTCACCTTCTAGTCATAAATATTCAATCTGCTATTTTTTCATAATTTTCATAGAAGAAAATTCCAATTTGACTCTGGGATATGTGTCCGGTTAATTGCTTCATATAAAAACGTATAAAATTGTGTCTCGTTTCATCCCAAAACCCCATAAAGTATCATCGCTGACATATGTTGATGTTTTCGATCTCTACGTACTTGGTCGTAAATAATAAATTAATATTAACTCGTTAATTTTAATCTCTTTTATCTTATCCAAATATTGCATAAGTTCCATGTTAACTTTTATTGCCCCAAAAGCAATAAAGACTATCATAATCACCCAAAACCATGTCGGAAATATTATTGTTTAAACAACAAAATCGTGTGTGAGCTCGACAACCTTTTTTTACATCAATTGCCTCAGCAATTTGTTCTATCGTCTATAGTATTTTCTCATAGCAAATGACGTAAAAACGATCCCTTCCTTTGAATTAATCTAACGTAATATAACTAGAATAACCATCCTATTTCAAATATATAACGATATCTATTTAAACTCGTCTGAAAACGCAAAATTAAGTCGAAATCTTATATTGTTCAATAAATACTTCCGTTTAAATGTCCGTTTTTTTTTATTAGATTTTCTTTTCAAATCGTTTTCCCTGACCGTATTGCTTCATTTAAAAGTGACATTCCTAATTTCCATCGTTTTTCTTTCTTTTAAATATCAAACGTACGTTTTCCTCTGAATCTGGCCTCCTTTTGTTCTTCACGTTCTCGTTATGCAATTGAGTATCCCTACAGTAGCTTTTCCCACGTTTTCCAGGTCTTTTCTTTAATCTTCCGTTCATTATATTTCCTTGCTATTTTATTGCATCATTTTTTCAACATAATATGGATTTATTTGTTCGTTAACTGCGGTTGTCGATTCCTCTGTTGCACTCAATATTTACCTTTAAAATTAGGGTCATTGTACCAAATGCACCGAACGTGGGATTGTGTTTATCTTAAAGCGTATTGATCTCTCGGGTTGATGATGATTTTTACCCCATAAATCTCAGACTAATGGTCTAGTCCAAAGTCCATCTCTTTGTCTTGAAAAAAGGTAACCTCCCCCTTCTCTGATTGGTAGATCAATCTTAAGTGTTTATAATTGGATCCCTCTGTGTTCTATTTATCAAAACTTGACATTAATTTAATAATTATAGATCTCTGCAGTCTCCATGGCCCAATCAAACTTAATCAGCTAGATGTCGCTAGTGTGTTGATTTCGTTATAATTCTGAATTATTATTTATTCATTCGTAAGGTGGAAGCTACTATATTTTCGTATCCACTGCGATTCATCACACTCTATAATTTCCAACCAGCTGAATAATTAGCCTATCCACAAATTGAAGATGACTCATTGGTATTTCCAATAGAAAAAAATATTTGTTGTTGTGGTGTATTCGGAGTATTAATAGACATTCAATTCCTTTTTTTTCTGAATCAGAAAAGCTTGACTGTGTGGGATTGATGGATGTTGAAGGTTTTTGCGGAATCACAATATTTTCTACATCACTATATTTACTGAAATAAGCGCATCTCCTTCTTTTGGGCGGGATAATGTCACTTCCACTATCTATATCACTTGGATTATTACCGACTTCTTCACCATCACTTCGAAGTAAAACTATCATTATTTTCTGTGACGGTTAATTCAAAGAATATTAATTTAAGGAATTCGTAAATTCTTTTACTTTCAATTACTAATATCAACATCAATAGTTCCACAAAACGAAAAAATATGGTCACAAAAAGTGGGAGTAACTGCGGAGAACCGTCGTAAACGCAGGACAACGACTGACTGTTCCGAAAATATTTGAAGAAAAAAAATATTTCGTGTGTTAAAATGATGCATCTGTTTTTACATGAATGTATCTAATTAATGGTAAATTTAAATGAAAAAATGTTGGTTTATCCAATATGTTGCGACAATTCTTTGTAATAATCGGAAATAATAGTTCGTAGAATGTACTTAGGAAGATAGATATTGGTGATTAAACTTATACCTGCGCCGGGCCAGTACCTCTGGCCGACGGAGCTGCCTACCAAAATCGTTTGGGCCACAATGTGTGGCCGACGGAGTGGAAAAGGTTAAGACTTAGTCACTTAGCCGTTCTTGAAAAATTTGAGTACATTTATTGACAAAGGTATTGGTTCATTTTGCGTATGTATTGGCGAAAAAAATTTATTCTTGATATTTTAAAGCATAACTTACAAAAAAATATTTTTCCAATAATAATTTAACTTTCGCCATCTGTGAAAGAGTAAATTTTGTATTCTTAAAGTATCACCCTACAAGGTTGATGTTTAAAAAAGCATTTGTTTTAAATCAACTGTACAACTCTAAGGTATTAGGTTTGGAGCTTAACTAAACCCTGCTGTCATTTCAATTTAAGTATATATATATATATGCTTTGTTGTTAATGAAGAGTGTTATGGGTTCCTTGTAAACACATTCATGTCATTTCGTTGATTGTGGTATTAGTTTTTTTTTTCTACAGTGAATACCGCACAAGAATCTCAACTGCTCCCGTCTGGAGCCAGTGAGACTATGGCATCCCCAATTGGGGTATGTTGTGAGGCGGAAGGTAGTGGGGAGGGGAAGGAGGTGGGGTAGAGGAAGGTTGGGAAGTACCTGGCTATTCAGACCTGGTCACCAAACACGGCTAAAGCCATTTTCAAGCAACGTTTCAATTCTGAATGGTGGTCTTACACCAGGGTGATACTAATAGTATCTTCCACTCTGGAACGTGCCGCAAATATACTATATATTATTTTAAATGAATTAATTGTGAAAGAACACAAATTAATCAAATACAATTTATTTTACGCACGCCGGGTTCGAACCCGCGACCTCCGGATTGTGAGTCAAGAGTCTTAGCCACTGGACTACGGAGGTCGTCATTAGTTTTTTTAACATAACTGAATTAGTTTTATATATACAATAGGACTCCAGACTTCCTTCTGTGTAATTCGTAAGCGAAACATAGCAGTGCCTTCAGACCCAAGAGCTGGCACTAAGCCGGCCTCCGGCTAGGATAGAATTTAAAAAAGTGCAAGTCATAGTGTAAAAGTTTTATTGCGAATAAATTCAAACTACGAGGTGGGCTGAAAAGTAATGCACATGTGCTTGTAGAACACGGACAAAATGACCTTCAGAAGCGCACCAGATGGAATGTGGAAGTAACAATCCCCCTACTTAAAATCCGGGTTTTTTTTCTACTGAAGTGACCTGAAAACTAAACATGTGATAAATAAAGTTTGTTGTTTTATTTAGTTTATTTGTTTTTTTTCTTATTTTCTTGCTTTGAATCCTGGGGTAAATATTTTGCAAAGATGGCGCAAAAAATTATCCTTTAGTATTACTTCAATGGTATGGCGTCATATTTGTTTACGATACTAGATTACATTTAATGCAGTTATCACCTCTAAACCTCTTCGACACATAAAGGGGGGTCATTAAAATTCACTGTTATGTTCACTTTATTATTCAGCTATACGATTTTATGGATATTCTAAAATGCACTTTATGCACTCTCTAGTCTAGTGGGTATATGCGCTTTTCGTCTCTTTGTTATTGGTTAAATTTATGTCTGTGTTATGAGTTAAGATTGATTATTACTGTGTTCCTGGTCGTTACTCAAAACGTTTGTTACTATTAATTTTCTCTCAACTTTAAATCTCTTGGCTCGTTATCTTCCATTTGTATATTCCTGTTTTGTATTGTTTAGTCAAGTATGTGCCTAAAGTAGGTTTTACTACAATTACATTTTAAACATTTTTTTAAATTTTACTTAACATAACTATATTATAGTTTTATTCTATCATCTGTATTCTGACTTTTTTAACTGATTCTGATGAACACTTGAGATGTCTAAGCAGTGTAGGTTTTTCAGAATTCGCAACGCACCTAATAGATAAAGATCACTCTTTTAATAAATCATCCGGGATAGATGTATTACATAGAAATGGGATAGGTCTACGCCTTAATAATCTTTAAGCCCTTAAAACAAAAAAGTCATTACAAATAAATAAAATCAATTTTCTTAATAAACAAGTAGATTTGTCTAACAGCCCCATTTTTCAAATATTTCCATTACACCCGCCCACTTTCAACCCTCCCTCTTAGGCATCTCCTTCCTTCGCCCCCACCTAAGTTGATGGTCTCTCTCCCTCTTCTCATTTTCTTTTAAATACCATGTATATCTTTATTATGTTCAATATATTTTTATTCACCCCTGATGAAGTTTCAGGTCGAACCGAAACCGGTTGGATAAATAAATAATAAAGCGGAATTAAAACAAAGTTATATTATTGTGTTTAACAGTATTTTTGGCTTTTTATCGTGAATGAATCAAAACAAGCGGCTGGTGTTAAACGGGACTTTAAACATAATCGCCATCTGCATAACGAGTGTTATCATTACTTTAAACGCAAATTCTAGGTGCGTTTTAGCTTTCTAACCAACTAAAACTAACTAACCATCACGCCGTTTCCCCGCAGGGGTGGGTAGAGAGAACGGACCGTCAAACAACTCGGTCTTGGCACACACTCTTTGCCACATTCACGACATGGCCCGACTCTAGTATCTGATTCACTTGATCATGCCATCCTCGAGCGTCCCCGACCAATTCTATCATTAGCACTTGCGTATGTTCTCCTTATGGTCCCTTAATCTTACTCATTACGCTTCCATATGACAATTATCAAATTGTAATAGTCTGACAAGCTTAACAACATGATAGTAGTTGTCCTCTTCTGCTAATCACAATTTATTCAAAAGCTGAAACGGACTTAAAATCGGCATTTAACGGAACCTTTCTACTGTTAGAAAAAAATCAGAGTGCGTAATTCACACGAGGTAGAAGTGAAACTAGAAAGTCGCTAGATGTCGCTTTATTTTCTTTTGCTTGTTTTTTTATAGTGGTTTGAAGATTGGATATTGATTTCACAAAATAAAAATGTTATTTTTTTTAGATTTCGTATTATTCGTAACCCCCGTTCGCTTGATGTCTGTCTCTCTGACCGTTGAGACTTGTCAGGCACCTTGCCCACTACGCTATGGAAGGCACGTGCCGAGGTGGGAATTTACCGCATTATTTAGAACTGAGCATTTGTGTAGAGCTGAGTTGTGACGCATTTCCGTGAACCGAGTATTAGTAAAGAACTGAGTTATTATTAGTATAGAACAGTATTAGTTTCACCCGAATTTCAAGTCACTAACGGCGCTAAAGAAGTTTCACTTAAAAAATAACAAAAATGCGCTAAATGGCCATTTGATGACATTGTTACATTTAAATTTCTGTGAAACCACCCATCCTTAGATCAGCAAGTGTCGAACAATTTTCCCCAAAATCGTTACATTCAATAAGCCAACAACAAACTGTCCTAATTATTATTCCTTTGTTTTTGCACCTCGTTGGGCCGTTTCGGTGCATTAGCACACAATGGCCCCCTTCGCGACAGTTTAATTGCCGCCCCTTTTCGGAAGGAGGCCGCATTCTCGGAGGCTTTATTGCTGCTGCGGTAGGAATTCCCGCGATTCCCACCGGCCCGATAAGACCAGAGTGTTATTCCTCGCGGACCACCCCATATTGTGTGTCCGACCAACCACCAGAGTTTGAATAATAAATGCGCCCGAAAAACTGGACCCGACACTCGATTACTTTGAGAATCTTTATTAGTTGTAATAAAACACTGAACTTGCAGATTGTATCACTTGATTTGTTTTAGGTGTAAAGTTCTTGCACTGAAGAGGTCGACGTGTGTTGAGGTCGTGTCTCGTGTGTTATAATTTAAAGCTCGATATTTTCTTGCTTCTTTTTTATATGGGTACCTCACCACCCAGTCCCAACTGCTCCCGTTTGGAGCCAGTGGGGCTCTGGCATCCCCAAGTCAGGAGGGAAAGGAGACGAGGAAGATGAAGGTGGGGAAGCCATTTCTAGCAAAGTTTTGATTCTAAATGGTGGTCCTTTGCTAGTGCGATACTGAGAGTATATTCCACTCTGGAACGGTCGTAAATATGCTATATATATTATCTTACTAATATTATAAACGCGAAAGTTTGTATGGATAAGGCTATATATGGCGTTATGAAATTTCTATAAATGAAAATGTGTGTATTTCATATATTTTAGCGACAGGGAGGAAAGGCGGGGGGAAGGGGATCGGGTAAGGTGGGGTTCGCGGGGAGGGAAGAGACGAAGGCGGGGAAGGTGGAAGGGAACGGGGACGCACGGGAAAGGACATGCAGGTAGAATCAATTTATTTCTTTGAATGGCATTGCAACGCATGCCGGGTACCAGCTAGTTTTAAACACTTAAAATAACACTAATAAATTAAATAAAATTCATTTGCGAACATCGGGATTTGAACCCGCGCCCTTCGGATTGATTGTGCAAATGCAAATAAAAACACAATATTTAAAATAAAATCAGCATCGTACCCAGCATCGAGGCACATTTTATACTAAAAATGCGAATGCAATGTTCCTTTTAAAATAAAAGACAATCAGTATCGTACCATTGGAAATGTGTACTTATAAATTGATTTTGATTAAATCTTTGTTGTTAGACCTGTCTTGGCTGATGATCCAAGACTTGATGTCTGATTCATATTTATTGCTCTGTCTAATGGCCAGTGGAAGTGCATTGTATAGCTTTGTTGCAAAGTGTTTAAAATTTCTGACCTTCTTGAGAAACACTACCTTCGATTCTAAAATCTCGAACAGTTTGAACATTTTTAAAAGCAGTTATGTGTTTGAAGAGATATTCTTATAAATGAAAATCAAATAGATACACTAGCAAGCCAAATTGAATATAACTTGCTAGTTTGGTCTCCATCTTACAAAATTCACGTTAATAAAATTGAGCGAATACAAAAAAAAATTCTGCGTTTTATAAATTATAAATTAAATATCCCACTAGAATACTTAAAATATAATCTATTACTAAATATTCTTAAAATACACACACTAGAAGACAGACATAAAATAAACGACTTAACATTTTTATTCAAAATACTTAACTCTAAATTCGACTGTTGCGAACTCCTACAACTTATAAACTTACGAATACCGACAGTAACCACACGACAAAATACACTATTCTACTGCAGCATTCATAAGCGGACCTACATTGCCCACTCTCCGATACAACGATTTCACACTATGGGAAATCAGTACTTAGGTGATGTTGACATATTCAACATCAACTTCAACGAATTTTGTAGATCTTGTAAAAAACTTATTCCAAAATTATTTCTAAACATATATGTGTTTTTGTAAATTTATCAAATCGCTGTATTTTTGTATTTTTGTGACTTCTGTGCATTTTTATCTAATTTTATTTTTATTATTTCTTTGTCTGTTTAAAAATCATCTGTCATGAATTAATTGTACTGCCAAACATGTAAAAGCCCTCTGGGCGTTGAATAAATAAATAAATAAATAAGGAATCTCTATTACTAAACGGGGTTCACGGATTTCAAATATCTATTAAATATAAATTTATTATAATCAATTTTCAAGGTAAGTACTAACTTAACGGTTCATCTGCAGTAAATGAGAAACATTTAATTACAAGTCATTAAACTAAAAGAGTACCCTCTTAGTAAAACTATAAATATTTTATTGATTTATTAAAATAACATAACACACACGAAGAAGAAACTTTTTTTTAAATGGTGGATGTTATGCGGTGGTACAACTGCGCCTCTTGCAAATAATACCTGAATAAAATCATCAAAACGGAGGTTTTGTATTCCCCATTTTTCTCCCCCATAACACTACCGTTTTTAAAGGTTTTTTACCAATTGCGTTATAAGAAAATATTTTTTGTTTGTACGTTTGCTTTTTTCTTAATACATTGTATATTGAAGGTCTGTTGATGGCATTTAAACCAGAAAATTTTAACGATTTTCGGAGGCTCCTAGAAAAAGTAACTTATTAGCCTGAAACACTCATCTACATTGAAAAAATCTCCCGAAAAATGATACATGCCGTCGACGGGACTCGAACCCGCGTCCTTATGATTTCCGTTCAAATGCTCTGTCCACTGATGTACGTCAGCTTATCTCCTAAATAATTCCATATAAATTATTTAGGAGATAAATAATTCAATATATACCTACTAGTGCTTCATTCTATTTCATTACTGCTTATTACATTTTTCCACCTGCAAACAACCAACTTTATTTTTATATGAGAAAGGCATTGTAAGGGCAAAATCTCCCACTAGGTGGCGTCGAGACAAATTATGTTTACTTTTTTTGGTGAAATAGTTTAACTCGTCAAATATTAATTAATATTTTTAATTGATAAACTAATGTTTGAGACAAGATTTTTATGCATAGCCAGAAGGGTAACATAATAATTATTACTAATAATTATTACTTGTAATAATTGTAACCCTTTGTGCTATGCATAAAAATCTTGTCTTTAACATTAGTTTATCAATTGAAAATAATAATTAAGAAGTAACTTATCAAAAAAAGCCAAACGTACCTTCACGCTATTGGTTATTGTCTAAATTATATTAAAAAATATTTGCACTAGTGTCAAAATCCAGATAGGAAAGTGAGTAATACGTTTGTTTGAAAAAAACGCCGCCCGAGGTACTTTTGATGGACGCAGTGATTTTTGGTGAAATCTCAGCGATTATATCATAAAATCTGAAACGATGGCGATGCCTCAATTTTCAACTCATTTCATTTACTCGTACGACTGTCACTATTTCGTCGCCTGCTACAGTTCTAGATCACTCAGGCTAGGGACTCACGGAGCGATTTTTACCCGCGCCCGCCGCGGTTGCGGGCCCGCAGCCTTTGTAGAATGCAGATATTTATGTAAAAAATTAAAGCACATTTCACGACGCGTTTTACGCCCGCGGCGTGTGCGATTGTTTGCGGGTCCCGCTGCACCGGCGGTCATCTTGTACCGGCGGGCGCGGGCGCGGTCCCGCAACCGCGGCGGGTTGCTCCCGCGCGCTCTGCGATCGGTTGGCGGGCGACCGCAGTGGGTTATTAATGAGAGTAACAAATAATCCATAACGATCTCTTTCCGCAATCAGTGGATGTATCCAGAACCTTTTAGGCCTTCTTTTTTAATTCTTCTGTGAAGTAAGTATAACGCTACAGCTCGTTTCTGGTGTGTGTCCATGGCGGTCTGGAACTCAACTGATCGTTTACTGCCCGTCTTGCAACCGCCCGTCTTGCGGTAATCAACCGCCAAGATTGCGATCGATAACCGCAACCGCGGCGGCTGCGGGCCCGCAAAAAACTCCGGTCTCGTGAGTTTTGAAAATAAAACTCCATCCCGCAACCGCGGCGGGCGCGGGTAAAAATCGCTCCGTGAGTCCCTAGCGTACGTGTTCCGTGGGTAAATTGGACCTTTGACCCTGTTTACTTGTTTCAATAATAATTATTCCCTCCGAGTAACATGAGTGTACCGGCGGCGAGAGGCCCGAGTGAGGCCCGGGGGAGGCCGGGAGGTTGCCAGGCCGCCTCGGTGCGAGCCCTGTTATAATGCGCCTTTCTCACAGGGCGCTGCGGTGTCTGCTGCGACCTGCGACCTATTGCGTTGGTGTTCTTCTACTAACTTCTAACGCAGATTGAATACATGCATTTAAAGGGTGTTTGTCAAAAGACCCCAAATAAACTATGACGTCGATCCAAAGAGATTGGCTATCGGCAGTTTTTACTGGGTGGGACTGTGCTTCCTGGTGTCGCTGATAGTGTTAACCAATACTACTGCACACCTTAAAAAATCAACTAAATGAACGAATTATTTCTGTATTCAAACTATATTGTTAACCAATACTATAGCACACCTCCAAAAAATCATTTTCATATTCAAACTAGGACCATTAGACCGTAGTTCGCCGACAGTCAGGCCGCCATCATAGCATTTCTCTTATATTTCATTATCTTTGCGTCGACCGCACGCGCTCGATAATAAGGAACCCCAATGACAAATAATACGACCCCAAATAAACGGTGATCGGACAACTCAGAATGAAATCAACCCAGAACCTCATTTGAAAAGTCATTAAAAGTGATGAGAAAAATATGAAAAAATGGTTAAATAAGTTACGTTAATTAAGGGTTATGGGTTATTTTAAAATTATTTTTTTCATAGCTTTTAATAACTTTTCAAAGAGGTATTGAGTTGACTGGATTCTGAGTTGGCATGGAACCAAACAAACAAAAAACAAACGCTTATTCTGAATATTATGAAGTCATTCGACTCTGGTTAACAATCGCAGCGTGCTCTTAACTAAGGGTTTAACATGTTTTTACTGATCAGTTTTCAGAAGTAGGTTAGGTGGACATTTGGTGTTTAAACCTGTTTTTAAAAATTGTAATTGTTTTTTTTCTTTGTTTTATAATTTTGTAGAAAAATCCATCACCCCGTTCTAAGATCCCATTGTACTTGTTTTCGTGTAAGTAAATACCTATATTTCAAACACGAAAATTTATGTACACACATAAAGTTTATTTACAGGCGATTTTTCGATGTCTGTCTCACTAGAATGTAAGTACCTGTGGGTCGAGACAGACGTATACGTACCTTCATAAAAGTATTTATTTTTCATTTATTTATTTTGAAAACATTACATATTACAAACATAGTTACATTGCCCTTGAGGTGATTTTTCACAAAAACGGCGCTCTATAAATTATCCAATTATTATTTTACATAATTTAAATCAGTTTGTATTTTTTCAATGGCGTCCTGTAAATTTTTACTGGCTATGTATAACAACGTATCATCAGCAAACAGGTGTGGTCATATATCTTATTTTTTAACGCCCATAAGGCTTTTATAAATACGAGTATAATACTTGCAAGTAAAAAAATTATATAATACGGAAATATAATATTTATCACTGCACATAATAAATATCAGTTGGTACAATAAATATTTTGCATGTTCTTTGTACTTACATTTTCGCAGAAATTTGCGCAAAGGAGTTCAACAAGGATACAATTTTATTAATTTATCCTTTTCCTCCCGTTAAATAGACTTTTACATTAACATGTAAAATGTATATTTTATACTATATTTTTATAAACGTACTTGAGAAAAAAAAGCAGGATATTTTAATTATCTTAACTATCAACCAACGTTCTTTTGCACAGCCAAAGATAAACAATTGGTGATTTTGCAGTATTTAAACATCAATGAATGCCCTAGCTCTTAGAAAATTGTTTCTTCTTCAATTTTGAAAGTTCAGTAGTACTTTTGGCCGTGAAAATCTAAAATCATACCATTGTATATTTTTTATTGTTTACTTAACACTCTGTATACAATGAGTCCCGTGTATCTACCTGCGTTACATTTCCAGATGAAAGACATTAATTATCTCTTCCGCGTTGTGTTTCGAAGGAAAGTGATCGGAATTAATTCGCGACATGAACGTACTGGCGCCCAACCTGTATCACTCTCCAAATACACGCTGCTTTCTCGTATCGAATTGCAATGAAAACTCAATCACGTGGACCCTGCTTGTTTTACTATTGGCGTATTATGCGTACGGATAAATATAGTAAATTTAAGGCTCGGTTTTGAAAAGATTTATGAAAATAAAAGTAAATCAATAAAATTGGAGTGTGCAATTCACACACGGTAGAAGTGAAACCCTAAAAAAACTAAAGTTGACAACAGTGGGGAGACTACAAAGCAGTTTTTTGTTATCAATGTGAAGGATGAGTTTTTCCATCTTTTTGTTGTCGAATTCCAGTGCACATTTTCCTGTACATTTGGTTATCTTATTAGTATTTGTGTTTTCTTCTTCGGAGTTGCTAGATATCACTTTATTTTGTGTTTTCTTTGCCTGTTCATTTTGGAGTGGTTTAAATATTGGATATCGATTTTACAATTTTTTTTTGGATTTCATAGGATTTGATCCTTGGTTCGCTACATGTCTGACCGCTAAGGTTCATCAGGCCGTTATACCACTAGACCAAAGGAGACTTGCATGGGACCATGGATTTTTCGAATTATATTGGAACAGAATACCCATGAAATAAATAAATGTTTTATTGCTATCTCATTCTCTCGCAAGCTTAATCCTACAAATGTATGTGTTTGTCTCTTTGTAGTGTCGCTTGCTTCCGTTTCTTTTTGAAGAAGTTTTCACTTAAAAAAAAATTCTGAATTCGGACATTTTTGACTAAGTCCTGTTCTAACTCGACCGTTTTGCATTTTGTATTCCTGTTATTTTGTTTATATGTTCCGTTTTATGGTTAAAATAGTGGCCGTTCCAATGGCTCAGTAATAAGAATCAGAAATCGTATTTTATTAAACGAACGATTTGTACAACGAAACTTGTTCGTTTTGAAGGAAATAAAAAAGTTTGTGTTTCTCTAAGTTATTTAGTTTGAAGACCACTTTATTGTATATCTCTCTAATATATTAAACCATCCGGTTTCGGTTCAACCTGAGCCTTCATCAGGGTTATATAAAATCTTTGATACATTCGAAAAATTATTCTGTAAGTTTAATCGATATCAACGCTTTTTTGAGCTAACTTTTCGGACAGCCTTCCCATGCACTATCGGAGCAGAGTCCCTTTTCCAATAATTAACATTTCCCGTGACGATAGACAGATAGATGATACACGTAACGAAGCTTTGATTGTTT
The DNA here is from genome assembly GCA_917563855.2 of Limnephilus lunatus. Taxonomy (NCBI): domain Eukaryota; kingdom Metazoa; phylum Arthropoda; class Insecta; order Trichoptera; family Limnephilidae; genus Limnephilus; species Limnephilus lunatus. The sequence continues at coordinate 36,524,527 of OU830601.1, forward strand.
GAGAGTTTATTTATTATTTTGTTACATTTTATTCATTTACCCTATTTGCGACTATAGCTTAGGCTGAGCAAGTAGTTTTACTTCATTCTATACGAGATAAAAATATTTTACGGTGCTCCAGATTTTATGTCCGGGTTGAATCTTTCCCAAATGAAAGACTAAACCCTTCCACACACTTTTCCACAAATGAATATCTAGTAAATTAACGCAGTGTAAGTGCACTATATAAGTATAATAAATACAAAACAATACAAGAACAATACGTCAACCCACCAGAAACATAATGGAAAAATATTTCACCGACTCCAGATATTTTCATATCAAAGGGTTCGGCTCTGATGAAATCCTAACTGGTCCGATAAATCCTACTGATCCCTCAATATAAATATTTTAACTTTTATATTATTATTGATTATTATTATTTCTCTCCGAAATGTTAGCTAAAATACGAGGTCAAAAACTATTTTCTGAATTTCAAGTAAGCATTTTTAAAAATCACGAAAACTAAATAATAACACCGATCAAGTATGGAATCTCCGGATCAATCAAGTTATTCTAACTGTGATGAATCGCAGTGGATACGAAAATATAGTAGCTTCCACCTTACGAATGAATAAATAATAATTCAGAATTATAACGAAATCAACACACTAGCGACACCTAGCGGATTAAGTTTGATTGGGCCTTGGAGACTGCAGAGATCTATAATTATTAAATTCATGTCAAGTTTTGATAAATAGAACACAGAGGGATCCAATTATAAACACTTAAGATTGATCAACCAATCAGAGGAGGGGGAGGTTACCTTTTTTCAAGACAAAGAGATGGACTTTGGACTAGACCATTAGTCTGAGATTTATGGGGTAAAAATCATCATCAACCCGAGAGATCAATACGCTTTAAGATAAACACAATCCCACGTTCAGTGCATTTGGTACAATGACCCTAGATGTAAGTTAAATATTGGGTGCAACAGAGGAATCGACAACCGCAGTTAACGAACAAATAAATCCATATTATGTTGAAAAAATGATGCAATAAAATAGCAAGGAAATATAATGAACGGAAAATTGAAGAAAAGACCTGGAAAACGTGGGAAAAGCTACTGTAGGGATACTCAATTGCATAACGAGAACGTGAAGAACAAAAGGAGGCCAGATTCAGAGGAAAACGTACGTTTGATATTTAAAAGAAAGAAAAACGATGGAAATTAGGAATGTCACTTTTAAATGAAGCAATACGGTCAGGGAGAACGATTTGAAAAGAAAATCTAATGAAAAAAACGGACATTTAAACGGAAGTATTTATTGAACAATATAAGATTTTGGCTTAATTTTGCGTTTTCAGACGAGTTTAAATAGATATCGTTATATATTTGAAATAGGATGGTTATTCTAGTTATATTACGTTAGATTAATTCAAAGGAAGGGATCGTTTTTACGTCATTTGCTATGAGAAAATACTATAGACGATAGAACAAATTGCTGAGGCAATTGATGTAAAAAAAGGTTGTCGAGCTCACACACGATTTTGTTGTTTAAACAATAAGATTTCCGACATGGTTTTGGGTGATTAGAATAGTCTTTATTGCTTTTGAAGCAATAAAAGTTAACATGGAACTTATGCAATGTTTGGATAAGATAAAAGAGATTAAATTTAACGAGTTAATATTAATTTCTTATTTACGACCAAGTACGTAGAAATCGAAAACATCAACATATGTCAGCGATGATACTTTATGAGATTTTGGGATGAAACGAGACACAATTTTATACGTTTTTATACGAAGCAATTAACCTGACACATATCCCAGAGTCAAATTGGAATTTTCTTCTATGAAAATTATGAAAAAATAGCAGATTGAATATTTATGACTAGAAGGTGAAGTTTTCTAAGAGAAGATAAGCATTGGAAATTATACAAATGATGGTAAAGAATGAAGTAAAGACAGTTGAAAGACGATTCCGTAAGGAAAACTCAGGAAAATTCCGAAATATCGATGAAAACAGTAAATTTGGCTTGGAATATAACTAATCATATAGTTATGGACAATGACATAAGAATGAAGCAGAGAAATCATAAAAATAACGTCGTTTATAAAATATAATTGAAGAAAAATAAGAAAATTCAAGTCTACGACATAAGTAGAGACAATACAGCTTAAAATTGAATTGATTCATATAGGGAACATGAAAATGTGGGGAAATCTTGGAAAATGGAAATTGGAAAATGCGTAATAAAGATTTCGACATGAGTTTGTTCGTGTTCTGGTAGCGATAAACCAAATTGAGAATTATATACAGTTTATTGAAGACGTACCTATTATATATTGAGAGAAAAAAAGACACGAAAATCATGATATTTTAGTTAAATTCGTAAGACCAGAAGACAAAGGAACGACAGGGCAAAATTTGACATAATATGCAGGTTCGATACTGGAACAATTTACGTAAGAGACAGAAGATTTCGAAAATCTAGGGGGCCGGACTTAACACGTTGATACGAAAATGACAGAATTGATATATGAAATCTCGAGTAGTTAGAGTTTAAATTAGAAAATCAATGAACGCGTAATTAAGATGTTCTAATCCTGGAGGTACATATAAAACTTAGGACTTAGAAGAATCGAGATCAGTTTTCGGTGAGTCGTCGGGGACCAATCGTCGGATTAAAAACGTGGAAGTTACGTGACGTAGCGTCTAAAACGGTTATTAGTTGAAAATTTCTTAAGTGTTGTAAAAATTTTGGGACTTAGAAAAATTCGGAGTGGGAAAACCTGAGACTTAGAAAATTACAGTCAGTGTTAGTGATTAAATCTGTGAAGTGTTGAAAATTAAATAAAGTGTTTTATATAGTTTTACAATAAATTTAACTTGTCATTAAAATAAAAAGTTTATATAGTGTAGCGAATTAATAAAAAAAAGTAACAACAGTGTTTAAAGAATTTTATAACAGCAGTGAATAATAATATATTTATTTATAAATTCAACTTGTCATTAAAATAAAAAGTTTATATAGTGTAGCGAATTTAAAAAAGAAACAACAGTGTTTAAAGAATTTTATAACAGCATTGAATAATAATATATCTATTTATAAATTCAACTTATCATTAAAATAAAAAGGTTATAATATAGTGTAACGATTTAAAAAAAATTAATAGTGTTTAGAGAATAATTGTCGAACCACATTAATCTAAAAAAATTTAACATCGAATTAATTCGGCTAGATAACGTACGATTGAACGGAACATTTCTATCACAGAGTAGTAATCTATTGTTAGATTAAATAATAATAAATCTATTATTTCGTAAATAATCGTGAGGTGGTTATTGCTTAAAAATTATAATTTAAGCAGAATGTTATTTTAATAATGGAATAACTATAATAATAAATCTGGAAGTTAAGATAAATAATAAATACATAAGCATGATAAAAATCTATTCGGTATTTAATTGTATAGTACTTTGTTGCTAGATAAAAGTTCGGTGAAAAAAAAGGAACACGAAATAAATAGTGATAATATTACTCCGGATAACAATTATGAATTAATTTGTTAAACTTAATTTAACAAAGTGTTAGGTTAATCAACGAGTTGTGAAAATAAAATACATTTTGATTAATAAAGATTAGTCGTCAATTAATTCAGTTTAGATTCAACAATATAGCGGAATAATAAATCGAAAGGATTAATTTAGATTTAGTTAGACAATAGCTGAATTAGTTAGAGAAAAATAATATATAAACAAAAGAGATGGTCGTGTAGAACCCGACTGGAACCGACATGTTGGGGTAAGTTTTCATAAGTATAAATATTTTCAGAATCATGGACGAGGAGAGAACAGCTGATCATCGGTATAAAAATTTATATTATTACGACAAAATATTACTTGATTCAAACCTGTGCTATATATGTATATTAAAAATAATGTATATAATATGTATTTCGAATTATACTTGTATGTATGTATATGTATTTCTATATATATATTCCGGAAATAAAATATCTCAGAGAGATATTGCACAATTATGATAAGATGTTTATTACATATATATGTCTTATATTGATAAGTTATCCATATATGGGTAATTATATATATATTTACATTCCCAGAAAAAAAGAGGTTAATTAAACAAAACATCTTTTATATTGAATTTGAGTGATGTCTATCAGATACCTACCTATAAATATATCTACACTTGATTAATTTCCGAGTTCCTATAGAGTTATAAATCTTATATATATAATTTAGTAAAAATATGTAGTTTATGTAATCTTATTCTATGCTAGATTATCTCTATATAATTTATATATGTATATGTATATTTAGAATATAAACCACATTTATTTACGTATAAAGCCTATATAAATATAGTTATATATATATATATATATATATATATAGAATAATAAATTAGCAGACGGGGCTTCGATCAGATATAAAGTGAAACCAATACAATGAAATAAAGGAATTTAATTAGGGCAAATTGTTTTGGAATGCATAGTGTAAACAAAAACACGTGTCATTTCATGTACTTATTCGAGAGTATGTTATTGGGTTAGTGGGTCACGAAGTCAGTGACGGTTTTGTTTATGAATTTAAAGGTAAAATAAACAATTGACATTCTTTAATTGCTTCGGGCTAACATTACTACGATATTAAAATTACAAAGGGATTAAAAACCAATTTATATAAAATGAAATTAGTATTTATTTTACAAAAAAAAAATATATAAATCATCTATTTGAAACATTTGGAAAATTCACGGGATAGCAGCGAAATATGATTTGAGGAATTAACAAGAAGATTAATTTGCAGTTTATAATTACATTTGACATTTGAAAAATCACGGGATAGTAGTATAAAAATGAATTGAGGAATTACATGAAAACATTTGAAGTTATGGGAATAAAAACCTCACAAGTGTCAAACATTTACATGAGACTTTTGAAAAATCACGGGATAGTAAAAATTTATATCAAAGAGTTGAGTCTGGGGAGGGGGAAAATCTAGAATAACAGTTCAACAAAACAAATCATGAAATCAATAGAGATGGCAATCTCTTAAATAAAATTGTCAACCAATCAAATCAAGAAATCAATAGAGATGGCAATCTCTTAAATAAAATTGTCAACCAAACAAACAAAAGCCTGGAGTTATTAGCTCTCCATTAATAAAACTAATAAATATTCTTAGTTTATTCTTATATATTGATATTTCCTACTCTTAATATGTATATATTCGGTCATCGGCTAAGGTTTTGTGCAGAATTCCTTTTCACGAAATCCGAGCTTGGAATGCGAGGCTAGCTAGCTTCACATTGCGAGTTATAATCCTTCCCAAACGTATGTATACATATATATCTTCTTATGTACTGTACATTGGAAAATGCGGACCCGCATACAGTTTGCGTTTAAGGTCTGTCGGATCGTCGTCGCATTTTCTCTTGTATGCGAGAATTAGAATTCACGACTCGAACTCTTGCAAAAACCGTGAGTATATGATTATGTATAGAACGAAACCGGTTCGCTCTAAGTAAATAGTAGACTTCGGAGGAGTTGGAATTTGGAGATTTCGGGGCTTAGAGAAAGACCTGAGTAACGTACACGACGACATGGAAGATTTACAGAACAAGGTATAACGGCCCTCTGGAAAATCGCGTCGGCTGACTGTGCGAAGTTCTAGTTGATCTTTGACCACCCTGTTTATCTGCAGGAGGAATGGAGCCAAATTATGCAAGCAAAAGAGCATTTCTGAGTTCGTTCTAATAGACAATCAATTAATAACAATAATCTACTAAAACAATGTCATATGTACGTTATAGCATCAGGACCAAAATAGGGGAGAGCCAAGCAGTAAATAAATCTTGAGTAACAAAAGACTTCACTAACAATTAACCATTTGAGTCATTCTTAATTACACAAACAATTGAACAGGTAAATGTCATTAATTACAGGTATATTACGAATTCATTAGAGGTAGGAAGTCGAAATAGTGTTTAGGGAAAGTTTAGTTCATAAAGAAAATAAAATAAAATTTAGAATTGCAAGAAATAGACCAATCAAATTCGATGCTCAACGCTCCTTTCAGAATCAAAGGGTACCACAAAACAAAAGTAATTAAGTTCCCACACCATAAATCAAAAAATAACACAACGTTTGGTGGAATTTATTTACAACATAAATACGAAAATTTACGTTCAAGGTCGTAGATAACGTATTAATTAATTAAGTACTTATATCTATAAAGATATGTAGTACAAGGGAGTTTTAAATAGCTTCCTGTAGTAATCAAAGAAAATAAGGGTCACATTTTCATGAAGGCTTGTGTGTCATACATATAAAGCCTTTGAGAAAATTAAATATCGATCAGAGCCAAAAGAAAAGTTCAAGAAAACTTGAAAGGATAAAAGAATTCAAAAATAGTAAATATTAAAAAAAAAATAATTCAAAAGAAGAGACGAGAGAAAACGAGTTTATCACATGCCACAATTCGTATATTTCTAGATATTATGTGGACCACAGGGCATTTCAGTCCTGCAAACCTGTATTCCTTGTGTACAGAAAACCCTCGTTCTACTCTTCAAGGTAATGTTTCTTTAAATGAGGGAACAAATGAGGAAGAAACGATCCTGTGTTCTGTTGGGCGTTAGTTAAGGTTGTATCCTAGGAAGGTTTTGTCGCTGCCCACTTGCCTTGGAGGCTTTGAATTAACACAGCCTTCGGTCGTAGATTTGTTTTTAAACTAGTTTAACAAAATCGAATGATGTTTGTGAATGAAGGGGGTGCTTACATTGGCAGACAGCAAAGGGAAATATCTATAAACAATGTCAGTTGTCAATGAGATATAACCAGTTCTAGTTTCTTGTTATAAATTACTGTTTGATTTTCTATTATCAGTCATCAATCGTGCATCAAGAAACACGTGATTATTTTTAGAAAACTATTTTAGTATTAAAGCATTATTTTATCCTAAGCCAAAATCTGTATAAAAATTAATATTTGTTTGTTTGTCCCTTATGAGTAACCTAAACCATTCAACCGATTGCGGTGAAAATTTGGTGATCTGATGAGTGCACGCCCGCGAAGGTTTCTGTATATAATAGTGAGCTCTGGCGCAATGAAAATATTTCTTGTAATATTCATCCGATTGCGATGAAACTTTGGTGAGTTGTGGGCACGCCCCAAAAGATTTCTATATAAAGTGGTAAGGACTGGCGTTATGAAATTTGAACACAAATTTTGCAATAGGTGGCGCGCGAGTTGTTTGAAAAATGAGTATTTCATATAGTTATATATAGTATAGTATTATATAAATTATGTAGGGAGGGCGTGCCAAGATAGAGTCGGTTGGCGGTTCGTCCTCTTTGTCTACTCTTGCGGTGAAATGGTGTGATAGTTAGATACTTGCTTAAACCAAGAATTATAACAGATATATCGGAGATGTTCGTTTCTTTTTACAAAGTGGAGATTGAGTGTCAGGACACTCAATTTCCTAACATCCCCTTTTTAAATTGAGTGCCAGGACACTCAATTTCCTTACAATCCCTTTTTAATTTGTGTGTTAAAACACTCAATTTCCTAATATCCCCTTTTTAAATTGAGTGCCAGGACACTCAATTTCCTAACAACCTCTTTTTAATTTGTGTGTTAAAACACTCAATTTCCTAACATCCCCTTTTTAAATTGAATGTCAGGACACTCCATTTCCTAAAATTCCCTTTTTAAATTGAGTGTTAAAACACTCAACTTCCTAACATCCCCTTTTTGAATTGAGTGTCGGGACACTCAATTTCCTAACATCCCCTTTTTAATTTGTATAATTCAGTTTTAATACTTTTTGATAAAAGTTGATTTACAGTCATAAAAATAGTCTAAAATAATCTCTGGATAGAACTAGTCAAAGGCATGTTACGTCGTAGGCTGACCCAAGAGTATCTAATGGTTAAAATTAAAGAAGGGACGCTCAGATGGTTTTGTAAGGAGAATATATGTGATGCGAAAGTTAATGGTAGAAGAAGTTGGGGACACTCCAGGAAAACATTTTCTTTTAACATTATCTCCACACATAATACCCCCAGGAAAAATCCCTCTGGGCGTATGTCATCTTTGGGGACGCTATGTGGAGGGTCATTTAGGGAAATGAAGGGGAAGAAGTTCTGGGAAGGAAAAAGGTTTGAGGGGTAGTTAAAAATCTGGGGTCGATGTGTTCAGGAGTGACAAACTTATGAACCCATCCTTCCCACTGCGGTGCAAGGCGATGGGACGAGAGGGTCCGGCTGGAGAATTCAAAAAGTTTCCCACAACTAGCCTCTCCCTATCCGGCCCGCCCCGCAGTAGGTGGACAAAAGTATCCGCCGCCAAGACCTTGACAAACCTCACCCATGAACCCTTGCTAAGTCACCACTACGGCAGGGATGTCAGTTATCCAACAAACGGTTCCCGGGGCGGATGTATAAGACATGGTACGATCAAATGAATCACATACTTGAGTCGTGTGTATGATACTATATATGAATGTATATGAAGCAAGTAATATGTGCCATGCCGGAGTTGTTTGGCGGTCCCTCCTCTTTGCATACCCCTGAGGGAAAACGGCGTGATAGTTAGTTTTTTTTTTTTTACATCATTAACTCCACACAGGAGGCCCTGAGGAAAATAATTTCTCTCAGGGCTTATGTCATCTGAGATACTGTGTGGAGGGTCTTTTTGAGGAGAGGATGGAATGAACGTTGGTCTTGAAGAAACCCATGTTGTAGAAAGGAGGAAACACAAAGGCCGGCAAATCGTTCCACAGCCGAGCTATTGAACACAAGAACGAGTCGAAGAAGCGACCCGTCCTCATGTGACAATGTCAACCGTTTACATATGTTGGGCACGCGTTTGGTGTGTTTTCCGACTATGCACCGGTGCCGAAGGCATCAATGACGCTAGTTCCTCGGAGATCTATCTTCCATTGAAATACCGGTAGAACAAGGATAGCATTCCCACCGGACGCTGTGCTCTAAAGTTTAAAGAATGCAATCCGTTTGTTACATTAGGAGAATCTATCAGACGGACCGCCCGTTTCTGCACGAGTCGAGGGTTAGTCAGTGAGTTCACGACGCTGTGGAAATAATATACAAATCATCATCATCATCACTTTTGGCTGTACAACCCCTAGTGTCTTCATCCACTCATCTCGGTTTTGTGCCAGCTCTCTCCAGTTTAGAAGCTCCAAGTTAGATACTTCTTTGAGGACGTTGTCGCTCGATCTTAATCTTGGTCTTCGCAGGCTCCTTCGCCCTATCGGTCTTCAGTTCAGCAGGGACTTTGGTGCTTGATGCTCGGTCGTTATCTCCACATGACCCAGCCACCGAAGTCTTCCCAGTTTTATAAATGTTGTAACGTTCAGCTCTTTAAATAAAGTATATAGCTCATTGTTCTAACGTCTGCGCCAAAATCCAATTTCTAGAACCGATCCGAAGATGCGCCTTAAAATTTTCCTTTCAAAAACATCCAGTGCTCGCTCATTCCTCTTAGTTACTACCCAAGTCTCAGCTGCATACGTGAGTACTGGTCTGATGAGTGTTTTGTACTCTAATATCTCTAATATACAAATATTCCATTATTATACTATTTGTATGCATCAGCCCTAGTTTGTCAAGGATTTATTCTGTCCTGACTATTAAAATCCAACGCACGTGTTTTCTACAACGTCATATTATGAGCATGTAATGTTTTCGATCTCCATTGAACATGACTTCCTACACTGTGGGAAAACAGCGTTTCCTTTGTAGGAACGTTCGCTGAAAGGTCGTACCGTTTCACCTACTTAAATAAAAATTAGGTTTTCTACGTACATTGGGATCGTCACTATCCTAAGTTTTACTCGTAGGAACAATGTAATAATAATCTTCATCTAACATGTCGTTTGTTATTCCGAATTTAGACACAAAAAAACGCATTCTGAAGTAAAAGTTCTTTAGGCCCGCTGTGATTTGGATTTTGGATGAAACGGAAAAGACGATTACTGTACACGCGACGCATCAACTGCGCTCGTTGGCCGCTTTGATTATGACCTCACTCTTCAAGTATTGGATGAGATTGTTTTGGTAAAATTTCGCTTCTACCGCGTGTAAACTGCACTCGTTTTTTTTCCATTGTTTTTTATTTTATTTGTGTATTTAATGATTCGTCCCAATACGTGATTTTGTTAAATGTATATACGGGAACCATTTATTGGATAACCAACACCCCTGCCATAGGTCGCCCCAAGTGGTGACTTAGCAGGGGTGCCCGGGTACATGCATGAGGGATGGATTCATATGTCCGTCACTCCTGGACATATCGACCCCCAGATTCTTACCCACCCCTTACGCCTTTTTTCCAGAACTTCCTCTCCTTTCTTTCCTAAAAAGACCCAGCAAAACACAGCATCCACAAAGATAACATAGGCTCTGAGAGTTTTTTTTTTTCAAAAAAAAAAAATTGTGCCAAAAATTGTCAATATTGCCTCTGAAATCATGATAATTGGCACATATCCAAAAATGACTTCCTCCTGCGTAGGTACAACATTAAAATTTTTAATCTTTAAAAGACCAATCCGTTATTTTTTTAGTAATCAACGTTAGGCTGCCCAACTTGGAAGATTTTCCCGTTTTCGAACTGTTAATAAATATTTATATATATATTCAAATTATTACATGTTCTGTGATACCCAAAATAAAATCATTTACCTTAACATAAAGAGATAAGGGTATTTTTTTGTGTGGAAACTCATGCTCATATATAATAAGCTCATATAAGTAATAAAATATTGCAAACAATCAAATCAAGACAAAAAACAAGAAAAACGCAAGATTTATCGATAACAGAAAATTAAGATATTTAAAAAATAATTACAAATATGGACTCTTATTATGATATTTACAATATGACATTTATAACTGAAAAAATATCAAACGGTGTGTTGTCTTGTGTTATTTTTTTCACAATCGTATAACTTACCTATATTCATTTCAAAATCCTATTCCTCTTGATGGATGAGACCTTGAAAAATGAACTTATTTGCTGTAACCTAGAAATTCCGGACAGAAAAAATGTGAAAGACGGAAGTAAAATAGGTGTTTGTCGTGGCGTAAAAATACTTGTTAATATTATCACAGGCGGCCTGAAGGACATCAAGGATGTGGAGAGTCAAAGAAGAGCGATATCTGCTAGATCAGGGATGCTGTCAAGGTGTTTTCACTTTTACAGCACAAAGATCAAAAAAAATTCACCATGTACAATGGCAAGCTAAATTTTACCTACAATTATGCTTATCGCTAACTGTTCCGCCTACCTAGATAGTGCAACGCCACGGAATGTTCCTGGAGGAAGGTTCCAATCTTTTTAAGCACTTCATCCATCTTTCCATACTATATCATCGTCGTTGTCATGGCTGCCTAGATGGAGTTCCCCATGACGACCCTCTGGACTCTGGAGACGGGGGACAGTCAGATATCATCTGTAAACGACAATGCTTAATTTCTGATCTTTTCGATTTTATTTTTATTTTATTTTATGTAAGTGTTGTTAATTTGCGTTATGGAATGTTTTGAATGCACTACCCCTGCATATTTTACAAGATACTTATTTTTGATAATAACCGTTCAAATAACTAAAATTGGAATCTGCAAAATGGCCTCAAAAACAATAAATCCGTTATCACTGAATACATCGGTACACGACTTTAGCAGTTAGGCCGTTGTACCACCGGGTCCTCAATTCTGAGCTTGTATCGACCGAAGATAAGCGGCACCAAACACCGGTCATATTATTATAGAGATTATCGTGTTACCGTTGTCCCCGTGGGAACTCGGTTCAGCCTTCAGTTGTGTCGTGTAAGGGTTGGACTACCAGCTACCAAGCACCGGGTACCAGGTTAACAGAACCGAGGAAGAGTTAAAAATCTGCTAACGTATGTTGCGATAACTTACTATCACGTGCAGGTAGTTAATCACTCATATTCAACAGTGGCGTTCTGTTCGTATGGAGCAATAGATGTTTAAGGCGGTACACAATCCTAATAACTTTTGTTTGCTCAAAACTCACTTTTTAATCATTTCCGGCGAATTCGTAACTATATTAACTTTTTTATTCAGATCTTGTCCTGGAGATGTAAGTTCTTTGTATTTAAGATTAATTAAAACAATACCTTACCATTTTTACGTAAACGATTTTAAAACTTTATAACCCGTTTTTCAACTATAAAGTTAGTGGTAAGCACCAGATTTTATTTTTCTAGACGATAAATTAATAACTTCGGCAGTGCGACATCATGGCACATTTTCAATATTTGTGACACGTTCTTCAGAATTAATTCAATTGAACGCGGTGGAAAGGTCTAATCTCCATGCCTGTTAGGGTGAATTCCACCGTACGTTCGTCCAGTACGCCGCGGCGTACTGGACGAACGCGTGTAAACAAATATGCGCGCCGTGCAGCGGGCGCATATTTGTTTACACGCTTTCTTCACTTACATCGTTAAGATTCCCACATTATTTGTCTTCTTCTTCTTTTCTTTGATAGGGCAAATTCGACAGTAGGTCCGTGCAATACACGGGTGGCGAGTCGCTTTTTGTATACACGGCTTCTTTACTTACGACGCCGCGACGTTAAGATTCTGAATATATTTATGGGTATCTTAAGGATTTTAGTGAATTATTGTTTCACTTTTTTTCTAACTTAAATTACTGATAAACGAAAAAATAAATAAAAACACATACATATACATCTCCCAATTATATTTTTCATTCCCCAACACAACGTTTACATAGTCTTGGTAACAAATACTTAAACAATATGGAAGTATTTGACAACAATTTGATCTGGACATACTTCAAACGGCGTAAGTGTCAACTATTTTTATATATTTCATAAACTATTGTGAACATTAATTTTAAACATTTTTATTAATATTGTTGTTGATTTGGAGGATATTGGCAGATTATCTGTTTTTACTTAACTCACATTCTATGTTACCTTACTTTTATGTAACCTTTATTTGATTTCGTATATTTTATGTTACTTGTATTTAAAAAAAACATCTACTGCATTATATGTAAAAGCTCTTTAGGCGTTTAAATAAATAAATATTTGTTTCATTAGGCAAATGTACTATATACGTTATCGTCCACTTGCTTTTTTGTTGTTCCGTGTAAAAATAATATTTCCTTTTTTTTCAAATTGCGGTGAGAATTTTGGTTACATAAAGGTTTACATTATAATTATTTTTCTGGTAACTTTTAGATTTGAATATTAAGTGGGTGTTTTCTCATCCTAACACCGTTAAGATTATTTTTCTAACCACGATAATAAGTGAAACATAACGATTTCTATGAAACAAGACACAGAAAAACAGAGAAAGACAATGGTCGCAACTGGGACTCGAACCCAGACCTCTGCAGTAATATGGAGAAAAATAATTAGTTGATAATAATGTAATTCTAAAATTTGAAAATATGAGATTGACAAATATGACGGCTTTGACAGAAGGTGGCAATAGCGAAATTGGTTTACGCGCTCGTCCCGGTTAGACGGAGAGGTCTGGGTTCGAGTCCCAGTTGCGACCATTGTCTTTTTTCTGTTTTTCTGTGTCTTGTTCTCTTTCATAATTTCGTTAAGATAGTTTTTGTTAACTTATTATAATAAAACATATATTTTTTTAAACTCACTTCTTTTTCATATTTCTAGTGTTGTCTTCTTCTTCAATGATATATTACATTGATGTGAATAACCTTCAATATATAAAGAAAGAGAGTTGTTTTAATAAAAATAGAAACATGTTTTTTTTTTTTTTTATCGAAGGAAGCAAATACTCCGTGGTGTGACATTATATATTAAATGAAAAAACACACTTTGTAAAACACCACTTTATTTGAAGTTAATATAATAGCCCTGATGATGCTTGAGCTAAGCGAAACCTGGTTGGCTGTTAAATAATTATTAATTCAAATAAAGTGGTGTTTTACCAAGTGTGTTTTTTCATTTAATATAGAAAAATGTTTGTTTGTGGTAGAAATTTATCTTTGTGAAAACGCTCCTCAATTTCTCAAACCATTTTTTTTGCTACAACGTTGAATATGCAATTTTGTTTCTAAAAATCAGAACCTTTTGTGTTGCCCATATCAAAAAATAATTACGGAACGCCGCTGGTTTTTTAAACAGCGCTGCCTCAAGACAAAGCATTCCTTTGTGGGACCGACCACATAACCGATTCATATTCATAACTCCTTATGAAGACCACGTGTGTCACGAATGTTAATGTCACCCGCCGAGGAGCGGGACTGTTCTGGTCGGTAATTCGCTACTTTGGCCTGACTCCTTCTATCTATGTTGGTTTCAGTTAAATTAGGTTAGGCTAGGCTGGACCGTTTACGGGTCGCGACCACATGCGCTTGTGGCCCATCACACATGTGTATGCGGCCTGCAAACTAATTAATAACTATGCGTTTTTGTGGTCTTAGGTCAAAACATGACAATTAATAAGTTTAAATACGACGATACTCTCAATTGACACCGTAAATAGAACCCTAAGTGGTTCGCTACGTTTGGCGATTTAGCAGGGGTTCCCGGGTTCATGGGGGGGGAGGTTTGTCTAGGTCTTGTGGGTGGATAATGCGTGGCGGGCGGAATCGGGAGAGATTGGTTGAGGGAGACCTTTTGACCTCACCAATCGGACTCTCCCAACCCATCCCCTTACGCCGGGTAGAGCTGGTTTCATATGTCCGTCACTCCTGGACGCATTAACCCTCAGATTCTTACCCACCTTTTACCCACCCATCATACTTTTTTTCTTTTCCAGAACTTTCTCCCCTTCCTTTCTCTAAAAATACCCTCCACATAGCATCCCCAAACATGATATAGGTCCTGAGGGGATGTGCCGAGCAACGAGTTTTGTAAAAAAATACATTAAAAAATAACCGGTACAAACATTGTTTATTCCAATCTTTTATTTCTGGACACAAATAAACGTAGGTATATTATTCCTTAAATTTTTGTTTATATTGAATATCTATTTATGTGAGACTCTCCACACAACATCCCCAAACATGACATAGGATAGAGGGGATTTTTTTCTCGGGGCCTCCGGAGCTTTCGTAAAAAAATACTCATATATAATTCAAAATTAAAATAATTTCTTTGTTTTAACCACTTTTTAATGTCTGTAAAACTGGATGCTCTCTTCCTCGGGGCTTACATAAAACTAATTATAAATATACTTAATGGTGTCAATTGAAAGGTAGGAGGGGGAAGGAGGGAAGGGGGGTAATTGAAGGCATAATTTACAAAGTGAACAGGTTCAATAGAAGGTCATTTGAAAATAAATTTTTTTTTTAATAATACATATTGAGATTTGCATTTACACTCTTTCTAATTTCTTTCTAATATTTCCAATTTATCTAAATGAATGCCATTAAAATTACAATGTTAATTAAATGCAATTCTTGAACCCGAAATAGAACACAAACAAATTTACAGACCGTTTAAATTGCAAATGGTCGGATAAAAATAGGAGTATGCTATGCTCAGTCAACAAATAAAATCTCAAGATCACGATCTCACGAGTATTGACCACCACCAACCATATCTTATCAAATCAATAAGATTTCTAAATTCAGAATTCCTTTATCTACGAATTAAATAGTTTTTTTTTGTTTAATTTCCGCATTGTATGGCTATTGTCTGCTGACCACAGGACCCTCATTATCAATTGACATATTGGCAAATAACTATTGATTGCACATTAGCCATATATGCCCCTGGGCGGCTTGCATTGTGATTCCGGCGTGCGCATGCGTCGTGCCAAGGGGATACTAAAGGGCCATTCGCATTCCACAGAAATGCGGAACCTACGAACCTTTGTTTTATTCTCTGGACGGGTATTTTTTTTATTGTTTAATGCAC
Organism: Limnephilus lunatus; assembly: GCA_917563855.2. Classification (NCBI taxonomy): domain Eukaryota; kingdom Metazoa; phylum Arthropoda; class Insecta; order Trichoptera; family Limnephilidae; genus Limnephilus; species Limnephilus lunatus. The sequence continues at coordinate 36,540,455 of OU830601.1, forward strand.
CATTCGCTAATGGAGCTTTTTAGCGCCATCTGATGGAATTAGCACGGATGCCGATAAGTTACAGAAGTCAGATCCCATGCATAATTCAAATTGAAATAAATGTGTAGCAGTTTAATAGCTCTTGGATGGGTGGCATTTCACCATCTTCTTGATAGTATCCCGTATGATAACGTATATTAATGAAGAGGATGGTGAAGGTGGTAATGCGCGTTTTCACCCCGCGACAAAATATCCTACGGACAAAACATCCTCCGACAAAATATCTACTAAAACCTAACCTTACATAACTTTACAGGATGTCTGCAATATTTTGGTCTAATTTTAATATTTGTTAATAATAATTTATTGTCTTTACAGGATTTCTGTATTATTTTTATCACATTTTTTTTTTTTTTTTTTTACTTGAGCTCCACACTGGAGGCCCTGAGGAAAATAATTTCCCCATTTATAAGAGTGTGGAGGGTCTTTAAGGAAAAGGAGAGGAGAGTTCTGGGATTGAAAAGGGTTTAAGGGGTGGCTAGGAATCTGGGGTTCAGTGTGTCTTGGACATCCGCCTCCAATACCTAGACCAACCTCACCCCATGAACCCGGGCACCCCTGCTAAATCACCAAACGTAGCGAACCACTTAGGGTGACATATGGCAGAGATATTGGTTATACAATAATGGTTCCCGGGCGGCGGTACCCATACCCGCCTCCCAATTACTATTTTTGGACAGCAATGTATTGTCTTTATAGGATGTCTGTATTAGTTTTGTCCCATTTTTTTATTAGGTTAGGTTTTAGTAGATATTTTATTGGAGGATGTTTTGTCCGTAGGATATTTTGTCGCGGAACCTCTGAAGGTCCCCTCCCCACTTCTAACACGATTGTATGTTTAGTCCATTCTAGACGGGCTAGGCATACGCAAAAGGCTCTCAACTATTTGCCCACAACGTATTTTAAGATTATTTGATCACGTTGCTCGCCAAACTGTGGACTCCAACTTGAAGAGACTCATAGCTCATAGGCAAAGTGCTTGGCATAACTCATAGGCAAAGTGTTTGGCAGAAGAAGCAGAGGAAGGTCACAAATGTACTGGAATGACTGAGTATCAATGGCGTCCGGTATATTGGTGTCTGCAGCTCTTCAAGTAGCGCGGAACCGCGAGGAGTTGATGTGCTTTTTCCACCATGGAAATTGGATTAGCAGTACGAGGCGAACTGAGAAAAGTATGGTTATAGTTTAATAAGGAATATATTTTTAAGGCAGGCGTGTGGCTAGTGTAGAATGATACCAACATATTACATAAATTTGAGATAAAAGAGGAAAAACTTGCATCTGAGACTAAAGCATCCCCAATTGGGGTACATTACAATGCTGAAAGTAGTAGGGTGGGAATGGAGATGGGGAAGAGGAGGGTGGGAGAAGTACCTGGCTAATGATTACTGGTCAACAAATACGGATATAGCTATTTCAAGCAAAGTTTAAATTCTGAATGGTGGTCATTCATCAGGACGAAGCTGAGAGTATCTTCGACTCTGGAACATGCCGCAGATATATATTATTTTTAATAAATTAATTGTGGAACGTCATAGATTAATTCAATAAAATTGAATGCACGTGCCGGGTTTTGAACCCTCGACCTCCGGATTCACAGTCGAGAGCCTTAAGAGCTCGATCATGGAGGCCGTCAATGATGATATTTATTATTTAATTATTACTGCCGGCAACATCGTTTTTTGTTTTCAACCAGTAAAACAATTTTCTATTCGGAGAAATCATCACACATAACTTCTTATTTCGATTGTGGGTCTCTCTGTCATTGAAACTCTTGTTCAATAAATTGAGATTTGCATTGATTTTAAGTGTATTTTTCAAAATTATCACGGACTAGCTGGTACCCGTCATGCGTTGCAATGCAATTCAAATAAATAAATTGATTCTCCCTGCACGTCCTTTCCCGTGCGTCCCCGTTCCCATCCATCTTCCCCGCCTTCCCCCACCCTCGTCTCTTCCTTCTCGAAACCCCACCTTACCCCCTCCTTTCTTGCCTACCGCTAAAATATATGAAATACACACATTTTCATTTATATCAATTTCATAACGCCAGACCTTACCATTATATACAACATATGTTACTCGCTGATAATGTAGCTTTCTATTGGTGAAAGAATTTTTAAAATCGGTTTGTTGGTTTAGGCGTGAAAGCGTAACAAACAAACAAACACGCGCACTTCGCATTTATAATATTAGTATGGATTGTGTCAAGAATTCAAACAAGCGATAAGTATCTACCTGTTATATAATATTTTTTTAACAGAAAATGATTTTAATTCGAAAATTGAAATGTATTTTTCTTTAGTTTAATTTTCTCGTGGTTAATCTTGACAAGCAAAGTCAAATTTCTTGGTTTGTCAAGGGTCTGCGCTTTTAGCTAACATGCAATAATCAATCTTACTATAATTATTATAATAACGCGTGATTTTTCACGGATTTGCACTAGTCTCGTAACGTAATGCTAATTGCACACAGTAAAATAGCCTGCTTTCATTTCCGTTCTTCCATATTTAATATTTAATTCAGATAAAACTAAGCGCGTTCCCAAGTAAGCATATCTTGAATTTTGAAACCTTCATAATGTAACGTTTCCGGAAAGCCATTTTCAGTAAAACTAGCGAGCTTTAAGCATATCAAGATTAGTATTGTAAGTAGCACAAACATTGTTCCTGAAAGCACAGTTTGATAAAAGAGTATTAAATTACTAGCGAATAGGAAATAATTTTTTCGATTTTTATTTAGGAACGCTAAAGATAAATACCATAAATTAACTAATTCCGGAATATATCAACTCAAATGAAATGATAGTTTCTTCTTCAGTCTTTGCAAAATACTTTGTGGCATTATTTATTATTTAATTAATAACAGATAACTTTGTATAAACCACTTTTTAATAAACAATATCGATATGTTTCAATAACAATGTTATCTTCTTCGTTTCAATAACAATGTTATATTTTTTCCGATTTAGCTATCCATATCATTGCAAATAACCGTAGTGAAAAAAATACAGATATAAATATTCTTCATATTATTAATAAAGGAAAAGTCTTAGATATCTTAGAAGCCTTGTTATAATATAAAAATCCCTTAATAATAATGAGTACATTATCAATAAACAAAAAATATTATCTTATAATCCTATCTTAGATATGTTCCCTTTCAATGTCCGTTCGGTTTCCTTCCCCTACTCTTCATTTAGCCCCCACCCCTACCACCACACTTAATAACACATTGTACTCACCCACTCGTATATTAAGTCCTTTTATATTCTGAAACTATCTAAAATATACTTTCATTTATTTTCGATCAATTATCTTCTGCAATTTGCCAATACTTTACAAGAAGTAACTTAAGTAGACTCCTATGTTCCTGCTAGTAATCTTATCTTAAGGTTTTAATACCGAGATTAATGCGATATCTGCACCTGTATATTGAATCGAAACTAAAGTAGAAAGGTGATTAATTACTAATTTAATTGATTTTTTTTTTATTTTAATAAACCCTGATTTAAAAAAATTTAAGTACATCAAATTTAGTAATGTTATTATTAACTTCTAAGGCATCGGGCCTACTTTTTCGGAAGGGCAAAATATTTCCGCTTCGCAATAAAACCCAAATAAATAGAATATTTATGATCCGCACCCGAAAACTAAAAACTATTTTTGAAAGATGATGAAATGTGGTTTAAAATTTTATAATTAGAAAAAAATATATAATTTTCTAAATATAAAAAAAAATGCGTGCAAACATAAAAATGGTTTATAATTGGCTCACCTTAGGTTTTTTTTTTTAACTAAAATAGCTATTGTGAAAAAAAAATAAAAACACATACTTACATATTTTATTAGACCATTGTTTTTTAAAGTTATTTTCTTTCCACTTTTTTGTTTAAAAATTCATAAAATTTCAACAAAGAGATCCCGAGCTTTGCTTTCAAAAATGTGTACATTTTACTTCTTGGTTAAAATTGATGCTTATTGAGTAGGTACTTGTTCTATGGGCAATTACTTCTAGGCAAGTACCTACCTAATTTTATTATTTTCTTTTTTGTTCCATTATTCAAATAGTTCTATAGAAGAACAAAGGAAGGTAGCTTCCATTCTTACATAAAAAAATGTGTTCCAACAAGCAGATCACAATATAAATCTTATAAAAAATCAGGATTATGTAAATAAAAGAATAATAAAGTATGACCAGACAAACAAACACAAAACAAGCGTTTGATTTTCAAAAGTGAGTACCACAGAAAACCTCCACCTGAAATCAAACAAGAGCGTAAAAAGCGCCATATGGTCCTTCGAGAAGCCAGATGAAAACCAGCTCATCCAGCCAGCCGTCCGGTCTACATCATTCTTATTCATCATTACATATTCCTAAGGTATTAAGGCATTATAATATAACTTGTAAAATCACGCGAAGAATTCGCCACCAAGAGCCACTCTTTTTGCGTGATATTATAATCAACAAGATAAAATATTGTCAACCTAATATAATTTAACCAGTAGGTAGATTCCAAATAATTTACTCTATGATTACCACTGATTATTAAATAATATAATTTATTTTATTGTAATCTATTTATTATTCGCTCCCGCAAAGGTGGAACAAACAAAAGTTTATTTTTAAATAATTTAATGTGTATGTTTGTGTAAAAAATTCTGCATTATGCCACAAACATTAAAATCACTGGTGAAGAAGCGCGGTGAATTGAAGGCACAATTAACACGATTTAAGAATTACCTATTAAGTAATTCAGTTGATGTAATAGAAACGGATACAAGATTGGAGGAGGTAAACACACTGTTAAATCGCTTTAAGAATATACAATCTCAGATCGAAGAGTTTGATAGTAACTCAGATGAAGAGGATAGCCCACTTGAGTGTTTTGAATTGCAATATTATCAAGTAGTGACGTTAGCAAAAAAATCCATAAAAAGCATTGAAAAAATTGATGATACTAACAATATTAAGATCCAATTACCTACGTTTTCGCTCCCAGAATTTAGTGGTGATTATTCGAAATGGTTATCTTTTAAGGATGCTTTCGTCACGATAGTGGGTAATAATAAATCATTAAATAATTTTCAGAAACATTACTATTTGCGTGATTGTTTAAAAGGAAAGGCATCACAAATATTAAACGCACTTGAAATTACCCAAGACAATTTCGAAATAGCTTGGCAGGTTTTATCAAATAGATTTGAAAATAAGCGTGTAATAGCTAATCAACATTTAAATTCATTGTTTAAGCTCAAGGAATTAAAACAAGAAAGTCACGTCGCCTTGAGAAGTTTATTAGATCAAACACAATTACATTTGAATTCATTGAAAAACATAGGTCTACCCACGGAGTATTGGGATGTAATAATAATTTATATTTTGGCCAACAAATTAGATTCCAATACCCGGATCTATTGGGAACAATATCCAACTAAAGAAAAAATACCGACATTGCAAGAATTTTTAAAATGTTTAACAGATCGAGCGATAGTCTTGGAAGCATCGGAAGCAACATGTTCCACAGCCAAACCAATATTCGCGCATCATAAACCGTCAAGTTACAAAAAGGAATCTTCAGTTTCATTATTGTCGCAAAGGTTGAAATGCATTGTTTGTAAGGAAAATCATAAGATTTATTTCTGTAAACAGTTTTTGAAACTAAACCAACATGAACGGTTTGAGAAAATCAAGCAATTACAAGCTTGCATCAAGTGTTTAAATGTAGGTCATTCAACTAAAGAATGCAGGAGTAAGAATAATTGTAGAACTTGCGATAAAGCAGGACACAACACATTACTCCATATTTTCCCTAAAGAGGATCAAAACACTGAGAATGGCATAGATCAAGTACCAGTCTCAAACCATTCCACTTTTGGAGAAGCAGAAAAAACAATTTTGTTATCAACGGCAATGGTGAACGTTAAGGACAGTAATGGAATTATTCATTCAGCGAGAGTATTGTTGGATAATGGTTCTCAGGTGAATTTCATAACTGAACGATTTGCTAAAAAATTAAACATAAAGTACAAGTCATTAAATATGCCGGTCTCTGGGTTACATAATAATATAACAAATGTAAAGAAGAGCCTCTCGTTTGAATTGTCATCAATAAACTCTAATTACAAAAAACTTGTTACTTGCTTGGTATTACAAGAAATCACCAGCAAGTTACCGCAGACCTCTTTTCCAAAAAGGGAGGCAAACATACCACCAGGATTGAAATTGGCCGATCCTGAATTTTCCACTTCCGGTCATGTGGATATATTACTCGGCTCCGAACTATTTTGGGAAATGCTGACCACTGATCAATTGAGATTAGGAACAACTGGACCTACGCTGCAACGCACTGAACTTGGATGGATATTATCCGGGCCAATTAGAACGTGCACTACAAAAAAAGAGCAAGAATCATCCTCATGTCACTTATCTTTAAATATGATTCACAATCAAATTGAAAGATTTTGGAAACAAGAGGAATTGGTGTCCATCAAGCACCAAAATTATGAAGAAAAGGCTTGTGAAGAGAGCTTCAAGTCAACCCAAAAAAGGGATGAAAATGGGCGTTTCGAAGTAAGCTTACCATTCCGACCTTGTATAGATCAAATAGGTACTTCCTTGCCTATGGCAGAAAAAAGATTTTTAAACTTGGAAAAGAAATTATCTTCTAACATGGATTTGAAACTTCAATACATTAAATTCATGGAAGAATATGAAAACTTAGGTCATATGACAAAATTTGAACCAGTTTCAAATGAAGAAAAATCTTACTATTTACCTCATCATGCAATCAAGAAGGAAACCAGCAGCACTACCAAACTAAGAGTGGTGTTCGACGGCTCCGCAAAAACCTCCAGCGGGATATCAATAAACGACGCGTTAATGGTTGGTCCAATAATACAAAATGATTTATATACCCATTTGTTAAATTTTAGAAAATATCAAGTGGCATTGACGGCTGACATAGAGAAAATGTACAGGCAGGTCAACATTAGAGAGGAGGACCGCGTCTTCCAAAAAATACTTTGGCGAGCATCTCCAGAAGAGGAAATGGGCCATTTCAAGTTAAATACGATAACTTATGGTATGGGACCGTCATCTTTCTTAGCCACGCGTTGCTTGAAGCAGCTGAGTATGGAAAACGCTCAGTTATATCCTGAAACTAGTCTCATTTTAGAGAGAGATTTTTACATAGATGATCTAATTACAGGTGCAGACAATGTGGAATCCTGTAATTTGTTAAAAGAACAGTTAATCTCCATAATGAATTCGGCCGGTATGAACTTAAGAAAATGGCGGTCTAATTCTTCTGATTTGTCATCGGAGGCCGATCAGGCCACTGATATGGTAATTTTGGACAAACCAGAAGGAGAGAAAATTCTAGGCTTAGCTTGGAATTGCGAAAAAGATAGTTTTTTATATCACGTGGAACTACCGTCACATCCTATTTATAATAAACGGAATATTTTGTCACTGATTGCTAGTATTTTCGATCCATTAGGTTTGCTTGGACCAGTAACCGTGAATGCTAAACTTATTATGCAGAAATTATGGCAAGAAAAGATATCTTGGGATGAAGAAATACCTATAGAAATTCTGAAGCTTTGGAAAAAATATTTAGAAGATTTAAAAGGTGTAAATTCTTTTCAAATACCTAGAAAAATTATATGTAATCAAACCGTAAATATACAATTGCACGGATTTTGTGACGCATCTCAAAAAGCATACGCTGCTTGCGTATATATGCTATCCACAGACCAATCAGGAAAACGGCATTCTCAATTAATCACAGCTAAATCAAGAGTAGCTCCATTAAAAACGATTTCTTTGCCTAAATTGGAATTATGTGGTGCTGTTCTGTTAACAAAAGTTGTTGAAAAAGTAAAGGAATCCCTAGGTATACCTTTGGATAAAACATTTTATTGGTGTGATTCCACTATAACTCTATGCTGGATAGGAAATCAACCAGCGCGATGGAATACATTTGTTGCAAACAGAGTTGCAGAAATACAGGAAAGAAGCGAAACCAGTCAATGGAAGCATGTCAACTCCGAAGATAATGCTGCGGATATTTTATCAAGAGGAACCAGTGCTAAAAGTCTATTTTCTTCAGAAATCTGGTGGAGAGGTCCTAATTGGTTAACTCAAGATGAAGTAACTTGGCCGAACTATAAGGAAATTTGCATCGATCCACCAGAATTAAAAAGCAAAATAAATTTAACCGTCAGTATGAATAAAGATTGGGAATTGTTTTATCGTTTTTCTTCTCTCACGCGTTTACAAAGAGTAACTGCTTATATCCTACGTTTCATTAATAATACAAGAAAAAAACATACATTTAGCGGACAACTTTCAATAATAGAATTAAACAAGTCGTTACATTCATTAATAACGGTCACTCAATCTTATTCATTTTCAAAAGAAATTAAAACATTAAAGGCGGGAAAAAACTTAGATAAAACCAGTCATCTCAAATCATTAAACCCATTTATACATATGGATTTATTGCATGTAGGTGGGAGATTGTCCAGAGGAAAACTAATACATGAAGCACAAAAACATCCGATATTACTACCTCACGATCACCCTCTAACAAAGTTAATCATTAAACATTTTCATTATACAAATTTGCATGTAGGTACTCAAACGTTACTAGCACTTATTAGACTAAAATATTGGCCTATAATGGCAAAAAATGCTATTAAAAAAATACTTAAAAATTGCATTGTGTGCTTTAAATGCAGTCCAAAAACAAGTCATCAAATAATGTCTGACCTTCCAGAGGATAGAGTGTCACCATGTAGACCGTTCTCTGTTACAGGACTAGATTACGCAGGGCCAATCTTAATAAAGTCTGGAATCAGTAGGAGATCCAATTCAGTCAAGTCTTATATTTGTTTATTTATATGCTTCTCTACTAAGGCAGTTCATTTAGAACTGGTCACCGCTCTGACTACAGATGCATTTCTTAATTGTTTAAAGCGTTTCATTTCCAGACGTGGAAAACCTAGTAAATTGTATTCTGATAATGCTACTACATTTGTTGGAGCGAATAATGAATTGAAAAATATGTATAATTTATATGTCTCTCAAAAGGAAATAGCTAATTACTTAACTAATATGTCTATTCAGTGGGTTTTTATCCCACCTAAAGGTCCTCATCATGGAGGTCTTTGGGAATCTAACATAAAAAGTGTGAAATATCACGTAAAAAGAGTGGCAAACGTCTCTTCATTAACATATGAAGAGATGTGTACGTTATTATACCAAATAGAGTCCTGCATAAATTCTAGGCCTTTAATTCCACTATCCAACGATCCCCTCGACCTCTTCGCACTTACTCCAGGTCACTTTCTTATTGGTGATAACCTGTCAGCTGTAGCTGAACCTGACCTACAACAGATTCCCATAAACAGGCTTAATAATTTCCAAAAACTAAGCCAACTTAGACAGAGCTTCTGGTCAAGATGGAGAATTGAATATCTGGGAGAGCTGCAGCAAAGGACTAAATGGACGGATGGGAACCGGCGACAACTAAAGATTGGGGACTTAGTTATCATCAAAGACGACAACGCACCACCAAATTTATGGAGGATGGGACGTGTCATCGCCACTCACCCTGGACAAGATGGGATAACCCGTATAGTCACCTTGAAGACGCAGCAAGGGTCTATGAAAAGGCCCATTACCAAATTGTGTCTTCTACCAATGGACGATGCTATCACATCTTAGAAGAACTGGATCAAAATAAACTACTAACATCTAAGAAGAGCAGTATAAAAAATAAGTCATCTTTACTAAGGCCAAGGATCAAAAAGAAGCCATCTTTCTTGAAGACAAGAACTGCAGAGGCTATCGATCGAGGATCAAGAAGATGAACATTTTATAATTTAGTGTTATTTTTTTTTCTTATGCATATCTTCTAATGATTTACTTCAATTTATTATATTATTGTTTCTAAACTAACTACAACAATCAATGGATGATTACGATATGTGTAATAGCTAGTTTCACCTCTCTTTTTTATTTTTTAAAAATAATTTATCTCACAAATAATAATAATCAATTTTAACTATTATAGGGTTCTAAAAAGAACTTTCATTTAATTTCAGCCCTTTTTGTCGGGGAGCTATGGTTAAAATTGATGCTTATTGAGTAGGTACTTGTTCTATGGGCAATTACTTCTAGGCAAGTACCTACCTAATTTTATTATTTTCTTTTTTGTTCCATTATTCAAATAGTTCTATAGAAGAACAAAGGAAGGTAGCTTCCATTCTTACATAAAAAAATGTGTTCCAACAAGCAGATCACAATATAAATCTTATAAAAAATCAGGATTATGTAAATAAAAGAATAATAAAGTATGACCAGACAAACAAACACAAAACAAGCGTTTGATTTTCAAAAGTGAGTACCACAGAAAACCTCCACCTGAAATCAAACAAGAGCGTAAAAAGCGCCACTTCTTTTGTGGTTAATTTTTAGATTTTAAAATGAAGTTTTCTCTTTCTGATACTTTTTAGATCATATTTCTCTCTATGATAGTAAGGGAGACGCAACAATTTCTATGAGACCTACATGATCTCTGAAAATTGTACAAATTAGTCTGAAGGGTTAAAAAAAACTAACTCCGGCCTCTCAAGCACTCGAGCTTTTAGTATGTAGGTAGTCTGGCTGCATCGCCTATCTGTAGTCTATACGCTCCTGACAGATCGCATTCAGAATCAGAATGGAAAAATTGCTTTGTTCTAAAAGACGCCAACAAATTTTCAAAGAAAAAGTAAGTGAAGAAGAATATCTGATGAAGAAGGCGTTACTCGGATTGATTTATATTTATTAACGCATTACATTTATGCTGCGAGAATTTTTAAAGGGCTGATTTGTTCTTATACATTTTTATGTATTTTGCAATCTACATTCATTGGTTCTACAATAACTTTTGAGCATATTCTTCCCAATTTAAAAAAAATGTTTATAATTTTTTTAGCAATTCATTTTGTTAAAATTTTGTATCGACTCATTACTTTTGACAAGTGCTTCATTGCAACTCGTTCTATAACACTATTGAGATCGGATAGAAGGCCAGCCATAGGCGTTTTTAGCAGCTCCTCCATTCACGCCCTCGATAAATAAGTATCATCTTCCATTAATTAAGTATTTTAAACCTTATTTTTCCTTCTGTGATCGCGCCCTCTTTTATTTCTCTTTATGCGCACTCCCCAATTCGAAAAGAGCTATTGTTTGTTACCTTGCTTGCTGTCGTATTTTGACTCGGCCTCATCTTAAACGCTTATATTTTTTTGTTCTACTGATCCCGGTTTTCCTTACGTTTTTATTCTTTCAACTTCTCTTGCTTTTGGTATCGTCTTAGCTTAACCTGTCCCCCTTTTATCTCCCCGATTCCTAATTTGATCAGAGTTCTTTGTCTATTTCTTATTTTCTTTCAATTCGTTTTCTCTGACGTATTTTGACTCCTTGAACGAATGCAGTTTGTTCCACTAATTCTCTTACTCCTTTTGTTCGTATTCTTTAAATTTCTCTCGCTTTTAGTATCTTCTTCATGACCATGAACTGTCCCCTTTTTATCGTCACCAGCAGACGGTGGTAACGGCGCATTACGTAATTCCTTGTTCGATTGGAGTGATTAGATTTTATGAAGCAATTGTGATGCCGCGGAATCCGACCCATTGTCTCTATGCAGATTCATGCACGCCGGGACTCTGTATCGGGGTTAGAGCTATGGGAAATGTACCACAGCTTTCCGGACAGGGGTGGACCCCTTAAATTTTGTATTTTATTTTTACTACATAACCATCACGTCATTTGTCTGCAGTTATATCAAATGAGCCACCAATCAAATTTAACTCAACACACATCTCTGTATTGACATAATATATTTGGTTAGGTACCTATCGTACAAATTGTACATTGTGTGTTTTGTGCTTTAAAAGAAACCATAACAGATGTCTTGAAAACAATGGTGTTTTGTAAGCGTAAACCTAACCATTTGAACCTTACTTAACCTAACTAAGTAACGAGAATTGACCTTTACACAATAATTATCTCTCGACTCAAACTCTGAGTTTTATAAACGTTCATACACACTCTTCTGATACACCGTTTCTTGGCGTGACATTTTATTAGCTTGTATATCATATATTTTCCTGACACGCCACTTGGCGAGAATCTTAAATAATATTTCATAAATCGGTGCTACTTTGATTCTAAAAGTTACCTCATAATAATTCAATTTATATTCTGAAGTTTATGGTTAGATAAATTTATTATTTCTGATGAATTCTGGAATGGCTACTAAATTTAATATTCTTTCAATACTTATCGGATAATTAATTTTCTTGTTTGCGAGGTACTTTATTTGTTTGAGCTTTTATCCCGAGTTGTTATTCCAGTCCATGGAAAGCTTTTTATAACCTGCCATTAATTTGAAGATTGTGAGTGCTAATTCTTGGTGATGGAATTTTGAATATTGGAAATATTTATGTATTTGTCTAAGTAATGTAATTAGTATAATGTCTTTCTCCGGCTATATTTCGGCTTACATTTCCTAGAAGTCCTTTCATGTTGAAGTTAAAGCAATCAATCGGATTATTAGCTACAATAACAATGTTAATATTAAAACATTGAGAGTAATATTACAACTCTTTCAACATGTTTCGAAACAATGGTTTCTTCGTCAGGAAAAAAAATTTAATAATGCAACAAAATTGGTTTTGAAAGATATTGATAATCTTGATTAAATATGTGGTGTATACAAAGTGGTTTGTTTTCATTCAATATTACTTTGTTTGAACCACTACAGTTTTACACGCCGAAACCGATTAGCAAAGTTTATTACCTATATTGTTTCAAATCACAACAAATAACTTCGTAAAACACCACTATGTAATCAAAATTATCAACATGTTTCAAAACCAAATGTTTCTTCGTCAGGATAAGATTAACATTAGTAAAAAAATGAATTAATTTAATTGAAAATGACGCCATAAAGTACATATGCAAAGATTGAAGAAGGAATATTGTTTCATTTATATTTTACTCTTTTAACTTCGACTAAGATTTACCAACATTATCTTTATTTTCTTAACGCAAATTTTTTGACCGCTACCTTATTGGAAATTGTGAGATTCTGCCCAAACCCTGATTTATCTGTTTCACATTGCTCGTTAAAATCATCTTCAATTATTAAATAGTAGGATTTAAGGTTTAACTTAATCACACGTCCCGTATAGTTTTTCATATTAATAGGACAATAGATAAATAAATACAATGCTTGGCTCGGGCCCAGCGCTCACTTAGGAGTGGCGCTTGGTGCTGAAAGGATATTTAGTACCTTGTGTTTTTACCATTCAGATGTTTTATTTTATGATCAGGTCTTAAATCTGTACTCGACTAGTTTTATGAGGTCGTTTTTCAAATACTCCAACATTCATCTACTACTTGACAAAGAGTTATTACTTTGTTAATGGTACATTGTATGATAAACGATACAAAGTGTATGAACTTTAAGTGCATAATATTGAAATTGATTTTTTTCTAAAAACTTATTTTTATCGTCATACGATGCATTTTTATGGGATACCACACAATAGTTATACTGCCTATTGTAGTCAATATGACTTTAACGGAGTATATTGATATGGGGAACGTGGATTGAGAAATTGGCTGGCTATTCAGATCTAGTTATTACGCATAATGATTATTGATTATACGATTTCATACAACTTTTCAATTCTGAATGGATATCTGCCACTAGGAAGAGCCTCAAGGGCGTTTAACAAAACAGTGAAGCAAATTACATCTTAAACTTGCGTTAAAAATACGTCGTTGTTACTGATTTTGTCAGATTAAAAAGGTTTTTGTGTGAGTATTGATTTCTTTTTATTTCTTGATTGATTTCGCATCCAGTTTTACCGATTCTTAACAACTTTCCCGAAATCCTCAAACATCAAACTTATAGGCGTTTTATACGAAGCTTTTTTCTTATCAATTCTCATCTTGAAATTCGGGCTCGGGATTCGGAACTCTTATGAAAAATCATTTTTTCACGCACGACCATTTTGTAATTTAAATTATTTTTTTACTGTTGTTTTTTATATCATTATTTTCATACTTACGATTTCATTCAAGAAGTTGCCATTAGGAAATAATATTTTGGAAGGCTTTAAATCGTCAAAAATGGCATCACCTTGAATATAACCACACATCACATGAAAGCATCTCTCATTTGCCTACGCCTTCAAATTTACAATACCGCATTGCCTCCACATTCAAAATCAATATATATTATAATTGTTCCCCTTTGTGCTATGCATAAAAATCTCGTCTTAAACATAAGTTTATCAATTAAAAATAATAAATAATATTTGACGAGTTAAAAGTATTTCACCAAAAAATGTAGACATAATTTGTCTCGACGCCACCTAGTGGGAGATTTAGCACTTACAATGTCTTTGTCATATAAAAATAAAGTTGGTTGTTTGCAGATGGAAAAATGTAATAAGCAGTAATTGTTAAATGAAACACTAGTATATATTGAATTATTTGGCGGGCAGGAGATAGCCGACGTAGCTCAGTGGACAGAGCATTTGACTGGAAGTCCCATCGGCGGCATGTATCTTTTCTCGGGAGATTTTTTCAATGTAGATGAGTGTTTCAGGCAAATAATTATTACTTATAATAATTGTTACCCTTTGTGCTTTGCAGAAAAATCTTGTCTGAAACATTATCTTATCAATTGAAAATAATAATTAATAAGAATCGTGATACAGTCTTTTTTATCAAAATAGTAATATTAAAACGAAATAAAGTACCAAAATAGAATACGTCCTTTTTTTTATCCTTTACCGCTCATTAGAGTTTTCGCCATCCAGTTTCAGATTTAAATGTGCTTCTTAAGGGTGCTGCATCAACTATACTAGTATTAGTTATACCTACTACCCTTA
This sequence comes from Limnephilus lunatus, assembly GCA_917563855.2. Lineage (NCBI taxonomy): Eukaryota > Metazoa > Arthropoda > Insecta > Trichoptera > Limnephilidae > Limnephilus > Limnephilus lunatus. The sequence goes on from OU830601.1 coordinate 36,555,457, forward strand.
AGAGAGCTCCGTTTGTTTTAAAAATTAATCAAGAATTTGAATATCCAATCCAGCCCAGTCCCCCATTACCGTAATCCGCGTTTTTCCTTGATTCCCCCCAAAGCAGGAGCGGAGTCTGTGGCTGGTGGACCCGAAACGTGATGGGGGGATACATTAATACGGGTAATTGATCTTAATTGATGGGCCACGAGATCTCGGAGCGTGGAATTCATTTCGTTTACAGATCAGATGCGGGTGAAGGTGGAATGTAGCCATTTCTTGGAATGCCCGGATTAAATACTAACATCATATTATATCTAATTGTCGGTCTTGACAAAATTTGTATGTTGCGGATTTTTTTAATCGCTTAACCCTCAAGGTTTACAAATATTCCCACTCGACATTTAATTTCAAATAGATTCGCTGTTTTTGAACGTATCCCAAAATAGAGTACTGTTTTTGAAAGCCGGCGAAAGACTCTTTCAGATTTTAATAAATCTCTTATTAATGTTATTTTACACCTTTAATTAGACATTAGACAAACATAATATTAAAATCATTGTCACTTAATTTTTTCTTTTTATATAAAAATAAATATTTTAAAAAATATTCACGCCTTGATCCGATTTTTTTATAAAATTATACGGGGGTGGGTGATAAACTTTTAAATGCGCAGAGAGCCTTGTCTTCTTTATTAATAAATAAAAATAAATATTGCTAAATCTATTAAAACATTAACATCATTACTAATTAACGTGATAAAGAATTTTATAGAAGTGATAAACAACCTTTTATGAAAAAACCTTTCTAATAAACTAAAATTGACTGAACTGATATTTAACCGCCATAAAAAATACACATCGTTTATACAGCTTAAAAGGGCAGTTTATTTGTTATATAAACTTGAAATTTTCTAATAATCCCACAGCATTTTAAATGTGCTATATATTTATTATTTTTGAAGATGTCGAAAAATAAATACCATTTTAAAAACTATACATAATTACCTCTTGAATTTTTGTATTTGATATATACTTTCTTATTCATAAATAGGGATATTTTCCTTTCAAATATCAAAAAAGGTGAACAAATTACACAAATTTTTAATCCAAACCGCCAATAATTTTAGAGAATACAAAATCTAGGAAAAAAAAACATTAATTTTAATTGGAAATCTGCAAGAAAATTGTCACTTCACTTTTTTTCTCTTTTATACATTAATTTTTATTGTGTTTATTTTAATAATAAGAGAATAACCTAAAAACACATATACCTAACACATGTAAGTAATTTACTGTAAGTAATTTTTTTTCTATCTAGCTCATCGGCCTTTATTGATCGAAGATCTAGTTATTTTTCGTAATATTCTAAGCCGTCAAATGATACCAGTTATTTGGGAGAGAACGCGTTTCATATATTTTTACTGACCGCAGAAAACTTTAATAAGAAAAAAATTGCCAAATTAATAAAATTCTACGTTTTAACCACTTTTATTGTTTAAAAAAAACATGTTTCGTAAGCAATGTTTACTTCATCAAGGTTTACGTAAAAGTGTTAAGTAAACCCTAATGAAGTAAGCATTAATTTTAATCAATAAAAGTGGTTTAAATATTTTATTAATTTTGAATTAAAATGGTGCCACAAAATAAATTTTCTGTGCTTAAAGAAGAGAAAACGTTTGTTTCCAGACATTTCCCAAAACGTCCATATCCCCTCATCCACCGCAACAGATTAACCGATTTGAGGTTGAGATCACTATCGCGTCTCACCTCTAGCCCGACGGCCAAACAACAACGTTACCACGTGGGTTTCATATGTTTGATGTATCGGAACTGTCAATAGGGGACTCACGGCCGATTAATGTCCCACTACTGCAGCGCTGCATTACTTCGCCGGGCACGATGCTTAAAATTAACTAGATTAATTATCGTGAGGATGTTAACATTGTTAACCCCTCACGACCGTATTATTTCAGAGGGTCAAAGTATTTCAGCTTTACATTCAAATCCAAATTAATGGAATATTTCTGAATGTATCCAAAAACTAAAAACTGTTTTTGAAAGGTGATAAAATACGCTTACAAATTTGATAAATCAAAATAAACATATATTTTTTTATATAACATTTTTGCAAGCAAACATAAAAACGTTATAAAAATGGCTCACCTTACGTTTTTTCTAACTAAAATTACTGATAAAAAATCTATTATAAACGTTATTATCACCTCACTTTTTTATCGTTCCATGTAAAAATAAATAATAAAAAAGTTTCATATATTTATTTCAAAATACGATTCGAAACTTTGGTTTCATAGTTTCATACATTTTACTTATTTTGTGGTTAGTTTTTGTATTTGATCTTTTCTCTTTCTAACTGATCCGGCCATTCATTGCTGTGGCTAACGAAATACAACGCCATATAGTGACAGTGCCATTACCCAACCTTTATAACCAACGTCATCTATTAATTTTCATACATATCAAATCCACACCGCCCGCTGCCCGCTTTTCGCTTGCCAGCCCGCTCCCTTTATATATTTCAACCAATTTACACAAAACCTTGACAAATTATAAACCTAAACCTTCCTCATAAATAGACAGGCAGTGATGTCGTAGCCATGTGGTATTATTATTCACAACTGCTAGTTACAATAATAATCATATTAAATATACACAAATGTACTTTATGCATATCTCTGCATAAAGTACATTTGTCTCCACGTATGAAAACAGTTTTGCGTAAGGCGCGGCATCAGAGTTGCATTCTTAGCCGGATTCTTAAATTTCAATCGCACAGACTCTAGCCTATTAATACTGTTTGATGCTGCTAATTATTGGAAATATTTTATTGCTAAAAACCGTATGAAAATCCGTTGCATGGTTTGAAAGATCTAAGCGTACAGACAGCGGGAGCGACTTTGCTTTATACTATGTAAAGATTTACTAATAATAGGTTAGATACAACGATTTCTATGACAATAAATAGACTTTCAGAGTTAAGTGCAAATGTATGAAAATGTTGGGGTACCTATCTGGTATTGAAGATTTGCCAATATCTTTTTTTAATCCTTCACTGGATAAAGTGGTTTTTCTGCTTTTTTTGCATTAGCTCCAAACAGGAAGCCCTCAGGAAAACAATTTTTCTCGTAGCCTATGTCATCTTAGGGATGATGTGTTTTTAGGAAAAGGATTCGAGAAGAAGTTCTGGGAAGTAAAAAGGTGTAAAGGGTGACGGACGTATGAATCTTTTCCTCCCACTGCAGTGCAAGGCATGGTTCGAGAGTTCTGCTGGAAAGGTCAAAAGGTCCCCCTCAACCAGTTTCTTCAGATCGGCCAGCTACGCAATAGGTGGGACAACGCATCCACCGCCAAGACCAAGACTTATCTCACTCCATGAACCCGGGCACCCCCGTTAAGTCACCAAAAGTAGCGAACCACTTGGGGTGACCTATGGCAAAGGTGTTGGTTGACCAGTAAATGATTCCCGGGGTGGCGGTATCTATACTATACAATGAACAAAATGGAAGTAAGTCCATGTGGTACATAATCCTTGGATAAGTTTCTTACGTATACAAGTGTGTGGTATGTAGTTACTTATATATCTGGCCATTGCTCGGTGTTCCAGGTTCAACCGTGAATAATTCCTTCAGGAACTAAACATATTTTGTTTATTGCCTATCTAGAATGGTTCACGTCACTTATGCTTTTTGCCGTTGTTTGTTCTCTGAAGTGTGTCAGATGTGCATTTATAATATATTATTATAATTCCGTAAGACTGATCAGTCTGATCACAGATCGATAACTCGGGTTGCGTGCTTCACCAAGCGTTAAATTCTTAATTCTCAACACATTACCGTTGAAGTTACTTCCGTCTGCTGTGAGTTTAATTTGTGGAACTCTAGTTTTTTTTATGTTCCATACGTAACATCAGGGTACAAAATAAACTAAACTAAAATAGTCATCATATAGATTGAGACAAAATATAAAGTAGAATATAGGAACAGTGAGATTGCATGAAATTAAAATATATCGTAGTTACTGGGAAACAGATACATATAACGTGTACGTAATGGATTACTACATTTTATCGATAGAGACAAAGCGTCAACTGAAAAGGTGATTTTTTTGTTTGTTTTATATAAAAAAAGTCTCAGTTGCTCCCGTCTGGAGCCAGTGAGACTATAACATCCCCAATGGGGTGTTTCAACGTTTTTTTCTTATTGCTTAAAAAATAAGCAAAAAATTTCGATGATTATAGCATTTTTATTTTATTTTTATGTTGACGAATAAATTTTCTACAGCGAGTTGAAGTTTCCCATTTTTGAATTACCGCTAAAACGATATTTTGGGTCGAGGCGTCATGAGTGCGGACGCTCCCTGTTCAGCTCAGCTACGCTTGTGACGTCACAAACCCATTTGCAAAAAATGGACCGTTTTGATTTTTTCAGTTTTAGAGCGTTTTTAAAATCAATAATATTGAATGAAAACATAAAATTATATAAACATTTTTAGTACGATGATTAATATCAGCAATATGATCTTTAAATATTCTGTATATTTTCAACAGAATCCCTCGTTTGTGGAAATACCCCATTGGGGTATATTGTGAGGCTGAAGGTGGATGGGGAAGTAGATGGGGAAGAGGAAGGTTGAGGAGTATCTGGCTATTCAGATCTGGATTGAAAACTGTGCCTTTATTCTATTTTATATTAAACTAGAAATACTACAAAAAAAAGTTGTGTTTTATTTTTAATTATATTAAACCAGTAGATAAGGCATGATATTTTTTATAATAATTACAATTAACTCTCAATAATATTCCACCATTGCCTCCAACGTCAAGCAAAATTGAATTATCTTTATATCATAATTTAAAACTAAAATAAATAAAACAAAACATCTGTACTAGATATTTAAAGTAACTTTTGATGAAAAAAAATATTATTCAGTTTGTTTGTGTGTTTTGGCCTAAAATCAAAAATTATTTTTTGTATGAAATGGCCGCACGGTCGTTCCTCTTAGGTATTTTATGATAAAATTCATAAATATTGTTGGATGTTATAGGATGTAGGTTCTGCATTTATCTGACTATTTTGCTTGTGTTCTGTTATAGGGTTCTGATATAAACTAATTACTTCCTGGAAACAAGTCCGCTCGTTATAGTTCATAAGTAGGTATGTGAATTGTATTTATCAAAATAGATCATCAGACTGTGAATATATTGCCACGCATTTCTACTTATGTACCTGCCTACTTAACAAAATCTTGTAATCTCTACTAGATAGCTTTCCTTTAGAAAAACTGTCGCTGTGGCTGAAAAAGTTCCATTTTGTAATAAACCTTAAGTACATACTTGTGAAATACGAGAAATAATATTATTAATTATAATATTACTTTATTCCAGAAGATATGCAGGGGCAGTGCAATGTAATACTCGTACGTTCCATAAGCGACAAAAATAAAAATAAGATAATCGGAAAAGTTTAATAAATAAGATGTGCAAATAACACAATACTTTTTTATAGATTTTAGATTCTTTGAGCATCAGATTGAGTAACTCGGGACAAATAATAATCCCTTAACTTAATATAACACCGAACCAATACCATAATACATACTCGGCCGTTAAATATTTTTTACGTTATCAATTCCTCTACAGAAATACAATCTCTCACTACAAGAAATACAGCCTCTCAGATAACCCTACTGTTCAGGACTCGCAGATACTTCAATAGTCTCTCTCTCTGGTTTCAATCCTGGGATTGGTTTGCAGCAATTTCCTCTAATCTTCTCTTCCATTCTTCCCTGTCTTGTGCGGCTTTTTTTGAATTCTGCATATGATGAGCAGCGCACGTCCACCAGCAAGTCCTCCAGGTGCTCTCAGCGTGGGCGTCCCCTGGAGTTTGTCCCTTCGGTCATACCCTCCATTATGGCATGCAAGAGGCCTTCTTGTCGTATAAAATGGCCGATCCATCTTGCACGCCTTTCGGACAAGGTCCTTAGCAGGTGCCTCCCTCCTTCGATTCGTTGGAGAACCTCCTCATTTGTAATGTGGTGTCTCCAGGAAATTCCTAATAGTCTTTTATAGGACCACATCTCAAAGGCCTCTAGTCTCCGTTTATATCTTTCGGATACTCACCATGTTTCGCAGCCATACATCAAGATACTCCATACATAGGTCTTGATGAGGAGTATTCTCAGTTTTAGGTCTATATTATTCGATTCTATTATTTTCGACCTTTTTTTGAATGCAAGACTAGCCTGGTGTATACGGCTGTCGACCTCGCTCTTAGACCGACCGTCCCATGCTATTTTGCTCCCGAGGTAGACAAACTTTTTGGTGTTTGTTAGTGTTCTTTACATTCATAGTATACAACTGCTAATCCCTTACAAATAGCAAGCGCGCCCCACGGTTGAATTTGGCAGTTATCTCTGATCTGGAGCCCCAAAATACCCGAAAAACCTCGACTCTGTAGAAACGAGCGATCCGTTTGATAGATTCTCCTATCTTAACAAATGGATCATTAGAGCACAGACATAGTGCAATCTTTAGAGCACATGCATTGGGGTGGGAATGCTGTCCTTGTTCTGCCGGTATTTCAATGGAATGAATCGGTTGGCAGTCGAGAAACACCCCCAACGCTTGTACACATTTCACATTATGGGAACGGGTTGTTTCTACAATTCGTTCTTGAGTTCAACAGCTCGGCTATTTAATGATTTTCCGAACTCTGTGTTTTCTCTCCCCTACAAAATAGGGTCTGTTCAAGACCTTGGTTCACCCCTTCCTTTTAACCCTCCACACGGTATCCGCAAAGATGACATGGGCCCTGAAGGAAATTATTTTTCTTAGCGCCTCCTATGCAGAGTTAATGAAAAAATTATATTGTACGCCTATTTAAAAATTAACTAAAAATATGTTTTACCTCAAACTCATTTAGGTGTGATGAATATATTATTTTGATAGGTACCTACTTACAAAAATATGGATACGGGAGATATATTTGTATAAGTACATATGTATATATTTAAATTTTCTGTAACTTGTTGTTTTGCGATTATTGTGGAGGTTTTAATGTGTTTTTTTTACATATATGTTCATGGTAGGTGTATCAACTTATGATAGTACTCCCTTCAAGAAGTCCCTGAAAAGAGGATGTACCGCCGAATAACAAAAGTATACATCATATTTTCATTCATATGCATCAAGTAAAAAACTACTTGTGTATGTACAGTATTCGCCAGCATATAAGTACAAAAAATGAACACTGTTAATAAATTCGTTTGATATCATATCGTATTTTATTAAAGGTATATTTGAGGTCGATTTTAGTTTTGAAATTAGTAAAAATTGCCCAAAAAATGATAATTCTATTATATTTATAACTTCGGGTGACCAACTGTTGAGGAATCAGCTGTCAGTTCACCGTTATTATATTTGCCCTGTTTTGCGTACATATAAATGTTATTACGCCATGTAAAAGCCCAATAGGTCGTTAATAAAAACGAATTTTAATAAATGAGTACTTTAATTTGTTAAAAGAGATGAAATTATTTCATAAAATAACCTAGATATCCTAAATCGATGCGTTGCGCGGGTACCTACCCATTTTGTGGTAACCGTAAAATAAAGTGAAGTAAATGTGACTACAGATGTGTTTCTTAGTCCTTTTAATTTGATTGTCTCGTGTGCAGAGTAGTAAATTAAACTTATCTTTTGTAAAATCTTAACGTCAGGTCTGTGTGTTTGCTTTGTTATTTGATTAATAGTGTGGTAAAATTTTTCCTCTTGTTGCCAAAATTTGGATAAAATTTATGTGTTTTCAGTGTTTTGTCATGAATGCGAAGTTTATTAGGGTATTTCAGCAAAAAAACATGACACATTTGTGGACGTTTTTAAATTTCTTTTTTGGGATACTTTTATTTGATTAGTATTATTTTTAGTGGTACGTGGCCATCCTTGGTATTCATTCGTGTTATAACATAAATGGTTGCCATTTTTAAAATATAGTTTTTACTTAATTTCTTTATGCACTTTATGTTTACCGCAAGGTATAAATTCATAGGTATCGTCTTATTTTTCGATAAAAATTGACATACCAGATATTCGACGGTTTACGGAGGAAATGGCGCTGTAAGCTGATAAATTTCGTTGACCTGTACAAAAGCTCCCTTGAGGTGATTTTTCACGAAAACGGCGCTTTATAAATCAGCCAAGTATTATTAATAGTATATAGCCAATAATGCACATTCCGGTCATAGATGCTTTACTATATCACATGAGTTGTTGCAAATTGTACCATTCTGAAGATAAACCTGGTCCGGCCATTAATAAAAAGTGAAACAGAGTTATTTAGATTAGATTGTTTTTTAGATTAGAAATGATAGTACTGTAAGTAAAGGACAGGTCGTTTCACTGGATTTTAACAATTCATCGAATTTCAAAGTTAATATCCCAGTTTTATGAAAGTCTTATTCAAATTCTATTGCCATCCAAGTACCGTAAAACGACCGACCTATAATTAAATAATAACAGAACTCTTAAAAATTTTGCAGCTCTTGAATTTTAACATAGAAATTTGATGAATTGTTCAAATTCTGTGAATCAATTCTTCTTTAGTATTTTTTTAACCCGTTACTTGTGCTGATCTGAATTTTTTGGGGCGCCCACAGACAAGATACTTTAGTTGCGAACACAGTTGGAAAATTATTTAAAATTCATATATAATCGAAAAAGTCTCCCAACTAAAAAAATCTCTCGTGTGCGCAGTCTCCCCTCTGCGACCTCCCTTATTACAAGCATCTCAATGGAGTCTTTTTCGGTCATCTTATTCCTTGCACTGTCCCAACTCATTATCTAGGTAGGCTGTTGGGGTTAGCTCTTCTCGTTCTCAGACTAAAACTTCTTCGGTTCTGGGTATCGCTTTCGTCCAGACCGTTTCTCTGTAATATTTTGGAGCGTTGAGTCATCCAGGAGTTCTTTGGTCTTACTCTGGATGACTGTCGATGAAGCTCCACAGATATTGCCTGCTTCACTGTGTGATCTGGTGGTCTCCGTCCTATGAGCCCATACCATCTCAACAGTCCGGAGACTTTGTTGGATAAAATATTTTAATTTTCTTTTTCAATATTGACAGATGTTTTTCAACTTTGCCATTAGACAGATATGCATAATTTTCCCAAAATGTTCACATTCGTTATCGCCTAACAACAATCGGTATTTGTTCAATTTGGTGTATTTAAGGAAAGGAAATAAACATAATAAATTCATTATTAAACTTTATTTGATAAAATATTATGCCGACATTATTACAAAATTGTTTTTAGTACACTTTTCATAAATTGCACAGTTTCAAAGGCACTTTTTTACCAATAGTTAATTGTAGGTATAAAAATGGATTATGGTTTTATAATTAATAAGACTTATAATTCTGCAGTAAATGCGATTTTTTTATAATTTATTACCAGAGATACTTAATAAATACATCCTATAATGCTGGTCTTTGAACGACTGAAGCGATTACGAAAATTCCACACACTATTCAAGAAATTCACTCGAATTGGGTGGGAATTTCCAACAATTCGTGCTGTTTAAATATATTTAAAAAAATTCTACTCTCAAAATATTTTTTTATAAGGTCACTTTTTTAATCTGAATTTTTTTTGCTGAAAATATTTTGATAAATAAATTAGTGCAAATTTAATAAAAATCACTTCAAGTCGTTCGTCCTATGACCTTGGAGACTGGGACAAGGGAACATTGATTTTTCATTCTCTGTCACTCATTTTTCTACTTGTACATCCATACTTTCATTATCACTCAAATAAATCATAATATTTGCTTTTCAATCGTCCCGACCTCCTGTACAAAGACAAATAAAAATCTAAGAACTATATAGTATTAACCTAAAATTATTGATTATTTGAAATTTCTATAAGAGTATAAAAATATAAATTGTTAATTTTACGTTTGACGTCAAAATACCGATATACAACATGAATAAAAGCTCTTAAAAATATTTATTATTCGCGCGGCGTTAATTATTATAAATAAGAATTAACTAATTGTATATAAAAATAAATCGGTAAGTACTCGCTATGTAGTCCTTTTGAAGAACTACATCTTATAAACACGTCGTCGTTCGAGTTAACCCTCAAAGACTCAACACCAAAAAAAAGTATAAAAATAAAATTAAAGATTTTTTATCTTTTGCAATTTTTGTTTGCTGAGAGGGTTACATTTTGTGAGATAACTCGATCGATAAGGTTAGTATTTAGTATTATTTACTGAGCGCTGTGTGCTTATTAGTTCTACACTACTATTGCGTTGCTCGCAGCCTTAACGGTATGGGCTGGTCTCCGGAGCGGTAGGACGTCCGTTCATTTGCGGTCATCAAATCCGCTGGAAAACTCCCGTTCTTGCGTTTCTTATCAATATTCAAATTTTAATGTCATTTAAAACCGCATGTTATATTTATTTCGCTTCACTGATTAAGTTTCAAAAACAATCTCAGAGGATTTTTAAAACTAAGCTAGTTTATTCATCGTCTAGCTTAATACATTATGATTTCGTTAGGTGAATTTAGCCTGATTTACATCGTTACTCAATTGATCTAAAGTGTGTATTTTTTTTTTGTTTCTGATTTCTGATTTCATTTAATTCCTAAGTCGTTTCTAACAAACAATTCGCGAATCAATTCTAAAATTATTAGCAGTCGTCTAAGATACTTTAAATGTTGTGATTCGTTGTATACGTTTATTTTATATCCTAACTATTGCAAAAGCTACTTCTTTTACTATTACACCACATCGTTTTATCTACCTATTTTTTAAAAATTTCATATATCGCGCTAATGAGCATTTCTTAAAAGTAAGAACTTTTTTTTAGTTAGAAGTTAATTAGTGGTATTAAATTTTGTGGTTGGCCTTGAAAAATCTGGTTGTAGTGTAATGTGCGTCGCTACAGACGATGTGTTTAGAAGTGTCGATGATGTGCTCCCCGGAATCCGGTGTCATACAGCTTGCACATGCTATCAGCACGGCTCGCGGGCGGCTGTGGGGGCATGCCGTGGGGAAGGGCGGCTGCCTTCTCGGCGGCACGACGACGTCTCCTCGTGAGCGCCCATGCGGCTGCAGCGGCGGCTTGTGCAAGTAGGAAGGCGGCCGCGGCGAGGGCCAGCGCTCCGGCGTCCATGCACACGCTTGGACGGCTACCGGACTCGACGAAGACGGTCTCGCTATCCAGTCCGGTCCGGTTTCCTCCGCGCTGCTTCTCGAAGCCGAACTTGTCAGTGATCTGGATGGTCTGGACTAGAAGCATGTCGTCGCGTGGATTGGGAGCAGACCTGGAAACAACAAATGCATTTATTTACTATCTGTCCTATTTTCAAGTAATAACTACTATTATTTTTCTGAGGTGGTAGGGTTTTCTTTAGGGAGATCGTCTTTTTTCTACTTTCCTTTCAAGTATAATTATTACCACCAGCACGATCTTTATTGTGGGTTTAGTTTAATGAATCTAAATGGTTTGTGGTAAGTAGTTTTAACTTTCCATAATTATTTTGAAATCACTCACCTCTTCTTACGTCCGTATGACAGAATTGAGGTTCTGAGCTCTCCTGCTCCAGAGTCCTTTCCGCACTGAACTGGTTCGCAAGTGGGCATGCAAGGAGTAACGAGGGCACGGAACTGGACAACTTCTGATGAGGGGAACTTGAAGGCATCGAAATGAGACAGGAGCATCTAAAATAGAAATTAAGAAAAGTTTAACATTTTAAACATTTAAAATAATAAATAGTAGCGCTCAATACACCACGACAACCAACGGCCGAAATACTTTTATCTCTCTTCTTCCTAAACTTTTGGCGACCAGCTTTAGTTCTCCAGGTTTGCCGGGTCTTGGCGGTTCCCACCGAACCTAAGCCTACAGTTCTCTTAAGGTCTTATCTTTTCACTAAACAAACACGCTGTACAATGATGTTTGAATTTGAACGGTCATCTGTTTGCTGTTCTTCGTGCCAAGCGTGGTTCCACCTGTATTAAACATTGTGAAGTAATGCTGGCTACCCTTTTCTTGCTTCTAATGAAACTATTGTGTGATAAAATATATATTTACCTTTCCACTCTGCACTGATTTGAGGATGGGACCCAGGATCCAATCGTCTGTGGGGCAACCGCGAGCATCGATAAGGGTGATTTCGCTTGAGTCAGATCCGTCGAGGGCAACCAGTTCGCGGACGAAGATTTCGAAGGGTGAGTTGGGATCCAGAATCTCGAAACGAAGTGCCTGTGAAAAAATAACTTCATGTTAGTATAGTGTTCAAGAAAAATACTTGTTTTATCGTAATCATCATCTTCAGTTGCTTGTGCTTGAGGATGCGGTGTTTGTGCAAACTTCATAAAGTCGGTCATCTAAGTTTAAGGCTTTTTGTGGATATATCTTCCATCTTTACTAAATATCCTGCCTGGTGGTGTCGTTTCAGTTTTATAAATCTTTTTGTAGATAGTCCTTTAAACAATTGATGGGTATGGGTCTTGGTTTTCTTAATTCAATTTTTCAAATAATCAGTCAATATTAATCAGTCAGATTGTTCAATGTTAAAATTGTTCTTTTGTATTAGAAATCCATAATGCGGAAAAATTTATATGGTATAATTATATATTATTTGTATGTCAATATGTGATGGAATATATTCTTACCAGGGGATCTCCGACCTCGGCAGATGAGACAATATCGTTTCCTTCCCTGTCGGTGATCTTCATTGCTACGTTGGGGGAGTCTACGATGACCTCCTCTGACAGTGCGGGCTGGATGTCTCCATGGATTCCGAGGTCTACTTCATTGGACACAGTCTTGTTGGTCAGGTCATATTGGCAGGTGACGGCAAGTCCAAGATCTGAGGATGTGACGATGGTGTCGTGGTGCTGGATGACTACGTCGTTCAAATATCTGCAAATTAATAAAATAGCATTTATTTGAAGGGAATCGAAGAAAAACTGTACGGAAGGATCAAAATAAATTCATTTATTTTATTGCGATAACGTTATTTTGTTTTCATATGACAAGACGTCTTAATTCATTAGCATAAATTGTCTTTGGTATCCGCAGTACTCCATAAAGTGCAGGACCACGAAGAGTGCACTTGTAATGGTGATGATTTATACAAAATATGTTAATAGGCTTATGCAATGCAACACCAGTTAAAAGTACACATTATACCTATTATTTTAATACTATACTAATCAAACAACAGTAATAACCATCTATTAAATGTTTGATTCATTTTATTGTTTCTGTTCTCTTTCTAGTTCTCATTTGTATAAAATGTGTATGTAGGACTAGGTATTATTTGAAATGCAAACACAAGATACCATAATGTTTTAATAATTTACTTTTAAGTATGTACATATTACTTTTATGATAATTTTAATAACTATGATATGCAAACCGTGCTTTGCATATCATTATCTTTTCTGTATCATTTGGTTATTATTATTATTATTATCATTTTTTTTTTAATTCTTTCTCTTCTCTTTTTTATTTTATTTTACACAACCCATCTGTGTAGGACTATGATATGCAATGCTTACACGTTTGTTCTATATCTATATGTTTTAATCCTCTGTAATTAAGTACCTACCTAAGTAAATAATATTATTTTTTTAAAAACTTTGCTAAACAAAGAACAGTCACTTTGTTTTAATCTTTTATTTTTGTTTTGTTTTTTTATATTATTTACAGACCATGTTCCGTATGTTAATACTCATCCTAATTTGACTGTCCTAAAACGGGAATCCTCCTAGTTGGGCAGTCAAAAAATTTCTTAAATAATGTATATAAATGTATAATCTTTTACTAAATAAAATAAATATATAAATAAAAATAAATAAATGGTGTCACGATTCAAGCAATGACTCGAGAATTAGAATTTCGAATTCAGTATCCCATCGAAGATAATTATTATGCAATTATTGTTGCTTACCTTCCAAGTCCGTTTTGCTTCACATTGCACTCGATATTGTTGTATCCCATATGCAGTTCGAATTCCAGGCTTGACGATACGTCCACAACGCATGAGTTGGGGCTTCCCTTTGCGTAGATCTTTCCGTCGAAGAGCTTGGAAGTCTGAATCCTGGCAACCATATCTCCGGACCTGCAGTCGATGGATACATTGTAGCAAGAAGACAGTTCATAGGTCGCTGCCTCGGGGACATCCAAGTAGGGATCCTGGAAATAACAAAGAACTTGTTTGAAAAACTATTCCAAAAGACGTCATGTCAAATTACGTCTGCTTGGATTCATTTGATGATTTTTTTGAGTTAAAAAAATTATCCTGTTACCTGAATATCAGCAAGGGTTGCTCTGGAGTGATGAGAAAGTCTGCATACGTTTTCGCCGGTGTCTCCATGGTCGTATGAGTGGCATCTGTTTGAGAATAAAACATTATTAGTATTTTAATACGTATTTATGCCATCATAACTGCATGCATTATTTTGATGAACTGTAATAAATTGTAAGTGGTATGTGAATGATAACATAGACAGCACAAATCACAATCGATCAGATGCTAAGATCGTACATGTTGAAACGAGTGCTGCATGTATGAATAGATCATAATGGAAGAGTAGAAGTGTAGTGGAATATTATTGAACTTTTTTTACCTGAATGGTGAGTTCAAGCACAATTCTCTGCATTCTTCAATGGTTGAGACATCCTGGTAGACGGAGTCCACTGTCTTTAAAATCCTTCCGCTCATTTTCTTAAACTCGCACAGCTTGGTTGGTTCTTCAACGCAGTTGTTCTCCAAGTAGTCGGTATCTGAAATTTCCATAATTTTAATACGTTTCCGTGATACGCTGAAATAGATTTTTGTTAATTTACGCAATTGTGATGTTTTACTTAGTAAGTCTTCTATTACAATAAGTGTTTCTTACCTTCATATTGCTCGAAAAGTTCTCCTCCAGCCAAAGTGATTCGGTCCATGTCGGTCAAGTCGCATTCCCCAGTCTTGTTATTGTAGTTAGCAGATCTGCGAAAAAAGAAAAATAGAAACATTTAAAACCAAGCCTTCAATGTAATCACTCATCCTGTCAATTAGTCCTAAAAGATAATCTAATTTATTTCACGTTGTTTTGGATCTTGTAAGAATGACGCCATTTCGTTTAACCCTTAGAGTGTTTGAATAATTTTATCGCCCTTTAGGCAGTTCAGCATAGGTATTATTGCTCTTTGTCTTATGCAAATTTATTCAAATGCATAGAAACGGCTGAATCCGTGAATGATTTTATTATCGAGAGTCCGGATCAATTTATGTAGAATCCACCCAGGACCAGTGATTATACTCGTCGTTCCAAATATGTAGTCGACGCGTGCTGTTATGATATGGTATATATTATCATTGCAATTCTCGAACACCGAAGCACCGCTTAATGAATTTTAAATGGTTTCGTTCATTTTCGCGTATCTGATCACGTCCTTAATTTATTTATGAAGGAAACCAGATGGGATTCCTGATTTCCTTAATTTAAATTCAAATTAAAATACCCTTAACAGGAACGGCTGGGCGGCCTTTTTCATACGAAAATTAAATTAGAGTTTGAGGTCATCAGCCGTTCCTCTTGTGGTACACAAACATAAAATAAAGTGAAAGACTAAGAAAGAGCTGCAAACTCAAAAACTTATCTCAAAACAGCTCGTCTCTTGAAGATGTGTTTTTGTAGTTGTGTTAAGTGTCCATTTGATTTTGAAATAATGTTTTGAATAGTATGCGCTCGTTTTTACTCGTATGTATGATGTTTTGTATTTGGTTATTATATATTTGAATTACCAGGTACTTGTGGTCGTTTTTGCAATTTTTTGTTTTGCTTTGTGTATTTCGAGATTTTCTGCAAATCTTAAATGTAATTGTTTAAGAGCTGTCTGGAATTGGCCATTTTAGACTATTTTATTAACATGTCAGTGACGGTATTAGTAGTTTGATTATTTTGAAGAGTCGTCTATATGTATGTCTTAAAGTGCGTTGTGCGTAGTCACGTGAGTGGTAAGAATGCTTCCACTGGTTCTTCCGAATGGAGATATTACAATATAATATGTATCAATGTAAGTCGTTATACCGTAAGAACAGCTCCGGGAATGCCGCCTTATATGGGCCGCAGTTTCACGATGTTTGTTTATGGTCCCGGTGAATTGCGAAGCATACCGTTGTGTGTACCTTTCGGATGCTGCATGATTAATTCTCCTATTAATTTCTGCGTTTCTCCTCGCGTATTAGCCCAGCGGTGACTCTCAGAAGGAATCTAAAATGCATTCTGCATATACGCCTATTGTTATGTCAAAACTCATAACTGTACGGGTTTGTTTAAAAATAAACCTCGTAAATTATGTTCTGCTTTCAAAATGTAAACACAGGATCGTGCGTATGACTTTGCTACCAGAAAGCGATATCATGTTTTCTGTTGTCTTACTTATTATCTTATTCTATGTTTTGTTCGGCTAACCCTTTTACCACAAGTATTGTGTAAAGACGTCATTTGTTGATGTTCAGAAAATCACGCCTTAAATAATTAGTTTATTTTTCAATCGTGTGATCCAATAAAACCGACGCAGAAAACCGCATTATACAATGAAATCAACAAGTTTACACAATGTTGTCGAGAATTTCAATTGCCACGTGATTAATAACAGAAAACAAAACATAAAAATCTCTCAAATCCATGTAAAAATCACTGCCTGGGGATAATTAGAGAACCTCGACTTTATTCCAAATGGTTTCGCAGCTTTTGTTCAGTCTGTCCAGTTTTGTTCGGCGCTTTACATCAGAATCTGTTGTTTTTGTGTGAATTCGTTTGTTGGTCTGCTTGTGGAGTTTGACCGCAAGCCACAGTTGGCACCCAAGGGAATAATCAGTGTTGTGGAATGGATTTCAGTAGCTTCCGATAATGCGTTGTGAATCGGATTTTGTGGTCGGAGATACCGATCGACCGTGACAATCATAAGTTGCAGTTGCCAACGATACCATCCCGAGTCCCGACCTTCCCACACTTGATGGGGCCTCGTAGCAAAAGGGCTGGGTGATAATTTTCCACTTGGAATAAATAAGACAAATTGGATTATAGCCACTACTTTGTATTCAGAGTAGATATGGTATTTTGCATTTACGTCGTAAATAGTGTATACTAGTATTTTCTTTGATTTTTAGAAATATCGATGGTACGATGGGTAAATTATGAGCAGCATTCCCATTGAACTTGTGGTAAACGAACAGAACAAGAACGTGGAATAATAATTTAAAACAGGCTCAATCAAGTCATGATCGCATAGTCGTACTTCGTTTAGGGTCAGTGGGTCAACAGTGAACCAGCAGGACACAGTGAACCACCACCTCTACAGCCCTAACTGTAAGTGTGTTAGTGTCAAGCTTGTGCTCGAAGCTCGGGCTCAGGAATAGACAAGATTTGATTTAGTGTCTGACAGTGTGCAAAGGCGACAGGTCGTTTGATAAGCTAATATCTGATTTTTGCAATCCTCAACATCATTTTCACGGAAGTGTTTTTGTTTTATTACTAAATTATGTTACTGTCAACTCAAGAATTTTTAATGCTTTTATGTTTAGAATTTATATTTAATTGTTGCCTATTATTAGAAATTTTCAATATCTAATAGGTTTTAGAAATATTGGCTAGTTAATTCAATATAGCTTTATGGTACACACTGAACCAGAGTAATGTGGGACACAGTGAACTGGTTCACTGTGTACACAGTATCTGGTTCACTGTGTACACAGTATCTGGTTCACTGTGTACATGGCTTCTAAAATAATCTTTACACACAGAAAAAGATCAAAGTAAGTTATTGAAGAAGACACACTAGCAGACTTCGAAGATCTTTCAATAGCTGGACCTTCTAGGCTTTCAAGAACGGAGCCTGTTTATAAATCACCTACAGATTACGAAGATTCATCAATAGCTGGACCTTTTAGGCTTTCAGGAGCAGATTCTGCATCTTTTATTGGTCCGGAACAATTCCGCGATCCAATAAAGATAGGCACTCGGAAAAATAAGAGAAAGCCTGGACAACTAGGTCGTAGTTTGATTGCTAAGGATACGCCCGAAAAAAGCGAAATCAATCAACAGCGATCAGCTGCCAAAAAGAGGAAGGATGCTAAAATAAGAAAATAACTCGTACCATTTTAGAATCCAGTTCAGATGACGAAACGGAAATCTCTCTGCAAGATTCAAGCGATGACATGAATTGGATGGAGAATGATGAGATAGAGTTGACAGAAGAGATGATGATGGAACCGTTAGAGAGAACCAGGCGAAGGACAATTTGTTGTGGTAATGTTTGCCACGAAAAAAAAGAATTTATTATATTGGGAAAGTTCTTGAAACAAGGAATCATTCCCTGGAATACTTCATCATTTTATCTCAGACTACAGACAAAAGCTCCAGAACAATTTTCTTTACCCAATATTCCTGACTTATAAGAACATGACATCAAATATATTCTCCCAAAACCAATTGTACGTGGAAGCACTAAGAGAGGCAGCAGCAGTCATTTTATAAATTTGCTGTTACCTTTGCCATAAACATTCGCTAAATCTTTTTTTCTAAATGCATTATGCTACTTTTTTTTAACTGTGCGAGTTTTCATGTTTGAAATTATTATAGATCTCTTCTTATTTTCTTATCATGCTACTTTTTTGTTATGGGTTATTCATATTGTATAATCATGTTTATAAATAAAGCCCTGATTATTTAGTTATATTGGAGTTCTGTTGCGAGGCTTATTAGTACAATTTTCAGGAGAATTAACATGCTAGTTCACTGTGTACCTCTTCGGATCACTGTGTACCATGCCTGCGGTTCACTGTGTACCAGCCATGTACACAGTGAACCAAAATGCCATTTTTTATGTAAATCATTATGTATAATTAATAGGAAACTTGGCGAAAATGAGTTTATGCACATGAAAAGCCAAAGAAATACTGAAGACAACAAAATTTATTTGACATTTTTACATAAAATTTTGGTGACTCAAATTGACTCGGAAAAAAAAGTGGTTCACTGTTGACCCACTGACCCTACTCAATTAACATAACGGCTTTTTCAGTAAAGGGTTTCATCCATTGAGATAAAATGCTCCTGGCCGCTAATTAATATTTTATATTGGCATTTAAAACGCAGTTAGATTCATCCCATCGTATTAAGTTGGTAGTGAAGTGAGTTTTGCTCGTTTTTCTCAATTTACAGTTGAAGATACAACATAATTTCTTCGCTTCCAATCGTTGGACAAAAAATATCATAATTCCGCTGAAAGCGCACCTTATGTTGTTATTTCTATCGGGAAACAAGGTAAACTGGAACATTTATTGCTTTGTATGATGATGACTAATGATATCTTCCAGGCATTGGCTTGGAAATACCAAAAAAAAACGTTCTTGGGGACAACCTTGACTAATGCTGACGTGCTTAGGTTAACGTACGGTAGATCTTCTTTTTTTTCATAAGCCTTCTTGCATCCAGCTTTGGATACAGATCTCTCTCAAATTTTGCCAATTGTGTCTCCAATTTTGCCAATTTTCACCCATCGAAGTCGACTGTTATATTTAAGTCCCATCTTCTGGCGACGTGATTCTTTTTCCTAATAAGAAAGTCATCCGATGATATTTGAATTCCAACTATAGTCTATAAGTCGTATTACGTACTCATTATTGTCTTCATTTGATTTGAAGAAGAACATGTCCAATGAAAGCTTTTCGTCTTTATTCATCAACAGAATTTGTCCCATGAACTGTAACACGAACAATTTTGATTGATTGCGAATAATATTGTTGGTCATGGGTCATGGAATCTACAAGATGTTCTGGTTACCACCTTCCCACAATCAAAAAAGCTTGGTCTCTTAAAATGTTCAGAAAACGGCTTAAACTCGACAAAGCGCCCATTACTCAGCAAGAGCGTTAAACTATTCCCTAATGAGGTATTTTTCGAGCTAATTAAAAGACCACCACTTGTTTGAAAGAAAGACCCCATCGACCTCAAGCTGCGGAAATTAATTCTTGTTTTGGTTCCAATTTGGCCAAACTGTCTTCGAAGGCAATTAATGCAGAATTAAAGGCAATTATTTTATAAATGAATCAAGATGCCTCGTAACTATTTCAAGCCTATTATAAAGATACTCTTCCTAACCTTATCGAATTTAAAATATTGTGCCTACATAGTATCATAATAAATGCGTGTTTGTAAATTACACTTCAAGTGGACGGTAAATTATTAGCAATCTTCTTTTTTTTATTTGATCAATGCATTTTACAAATACCTCCATGCATATTGCAGAAGTTTACAACCCGTGTATGCTTGACAGCTACAAATATTGTCAATTTGCAAATCTTTGGAAATCCAACTTAATATTGATGTTGGAATTGGTATTCAATGTTATAAATGTCATATATTACATACGGTTGCTATTTTAGACTTATAGAAACGATTTAACAAATTGTTTTCAATTTCATGAAAAACAAAAAGACCTAGTTATTTTTATAGTTCTGGGTGCACAAATTAAAGCCATAAAAATTTCTTTGATTTGGAGTTATTGACGTTGTACAGCTTTTCAGTTCGGTACGGTTTAGTAAGGCTTAAGTCATAACTTTTTTGACTGCTGAACTTATGTAAATACCTAATATTGGATGTGATTTTTGATTTTCACGGCCAAAAGTATTTTTGGGGTGTTATACCGCGTTGTGCTACCTCCTTCTTTAACCAACGTTCCGGACAACGTTACAGTGGCCATCATCAGCCGTGATGTGAGGTAGAGCAACATGGTATACCATCCCAAAAATAAACAACGTAAATAGATATATATTGATTTTAGATCAAGATGGGTAGATAAAATGATCAAAGTACGAAAAAAGAAGATGTCTCTGTAGAACTTAGACAGATAGTCCCATTTTTTTCCAACTATTCGAAGCAACTGGGACTATGGCATCTCTAATAGTGGTATGGGGAAGGGAAGAAAATGGTTAAGAGGAATGTTGTGAAGTTCCTGACTATTCAGAACTGGTAACCAAACACGGTAATTGGTATATCAAGCGACTTTTCAGTTCTGATTGGTTGTCTTTTACTAGGGCTTTACTGAAGAAGAATTTTATTCATATCGGGAAATTGACAACTGGAAGTGAAAATATTGCTGAAATTTACTGACATTCAGAAAAATTTACTTTCTTGACGAAGCGGGATAACGATTCAGATCTGTGATATAAATTTCTTACTCGAATATCTAAAAAAATATCGTTTGCAAATTGTTTGCACGTGTTATTATTTTTATTGTTACGGTTCTCCACCGCTGTGGGATCCATCTTGCCACCGCATGCGCCAGCTAGCCAAGCGCTCGCTCGAGCCTCTTGTCCCGCTCTTCTTTATAGCCCGCGGATCCTGCTGCCACCCCGGGCCCGAGGCGCCACGCCGTGCTCCGTCGCAGCCACCATCGAAGGCCCTTATTATTTAAGGCCGCCTCTCTCGCCGTATTGCTGCACAGTCTGACCGCTCGCCGACACTCCGCGATTCTCTTGCTTATTATGAAGTATGCTTTTACTTTATTGGACCGGGTTTTCTCTATTTCTTCTTTAACAAATTTTAATATGATGCTGGAAGTTATACAATTTTCTGAATTGATGCCAATTTTGACATTTCTGAAAATAAAAAGCTTTTGAAGCGCTCCCCAAATCTTCAATCAAATTTTCGCATTTCACCATCATTACGAAGTCTCAATAGCATCAATTTTCTTTCTTGCCATTTTTTTGTTACAGTTAAATAATTTTTTTGAATTTCATCGTTTTAATGGAAATTACGATGTGAGCTGAAAAACTTTGCATCCACACAAAAAGAGATTCATAAATTTAAATGATCCACAGCTAACCGTTGCAGAGTTTCTATCTTCATGCAATCAGATTTATAGTAAAATTTATAGTCTGTTGAAATTATTGTTTGTGTTTATTTTTTGTTCCTTCCTTATTTTAAACTTTTCTCTGCTTTACTTTTCCATGTTATTTGCTATTTTATATTAATTTATTGATTATATGGAACTAACGAAGAACTGGTTTCTGACAGCCCCAACTGTTTATCACATATAACGAACAATTACTCACCATCCATATTTTACGCTTTACTCGTCCTTCGATGTTTCTATTCTTATCTTTGTTTCAGGTTTGGATTTCTCGGTGAATAAAACATTGTCACTTGGCTATCTAGTCAATCTTCATCCACTGTATTTTTAGTCCACCCGTTGAATTGAACCAGTTTTTTGCGAGAGGAATGTACACCTCGTCTATCACGCTGGCTCATTGCTCATTCCATCGCGCTGGAAGTAAGGTAAAGCAAGGTTGATGCGGTGTATTTATTCACCTGCCTAGCAAGTATTCAACCCGCAACCTTCTGTCTTCTTCTTCTACCCTTGCCGTAGTGTGGAGCGAATCGTTAATGACACGGGTTATTAGGGACGCCCACGCTTCGCTGCTAGATTTGCATTCAGCCTGACGGTGGTAACGTAATAGCTATCACTTGCAGCACGAACATGCTCACACATGAGCGTGGATTACGTCCGAGTGCATAATGCCTTTTTTCGCGAGATGTTCTATTTATGGTAACGACGTGTTTGATAGCAGCACTAGACGTATAAAACTGGGCGTTGTTGACTATTCCATGTCGGGTTTGTGCGGGTTTTCGTTCACTTTGCTGATCGTACCTCAAATTTACGGTTTTATTTACTGGTTACCTTCTGTACTATCATCTCGTTTCGCTCCGTTTTGTAATGTTTAGGTACACTTTACACCCTTCTCCATCAACAGCTCTCAAGGGCACATATTATGTGTTTATTTTCTATCTTGCTAATAAACAAGGTTGTTTTAGTTTGTGGCTCATACTGTTAAAGCAGTAATCATGTGCTGTTCCATAGTACTTGTAAACAATTTAGTAATAACTTGAATTTCTAAGTCTGACTTACATTTTTAACTCATAGTTTTCACCCGCCCTTTGAAACGATTTCCCTACAGAGTGACTAACCAACCCATATTTTGCAATGAACTAAGCATTCCATTTGCGCTTCTCTGTAATCTCCCTACTTCTTGATACTAAGCAACGTACAGACTTTCAAAAATGGCCAAATCTAAAATGACCACCAACAATTGACTGCCAAAATTTGTTAAAATGTGATATTTTCGTTCGAGATTTGTCAGAAACAACATGTCCCTAGGCCAATATGCAAAAATTTCAAAAAGTTCGTCAAATGATCCTGCAGTATTTATTGGCTGGTCAATAAACTGCATGCGCAAATATTGAAGGATATTTATGAGTGGAGGATTATTATGAGTGTTCAACTCACATTAGTGTTAAACCCCATAGTTTAGTTGGACTGATTAAGTATAAACATAATGACTTAATAAAACGTCAATGGTAATCGATAACTGCATGTTGTATGAACCGGAGACCCCATAAAGTCAAGTTAATCATATTAATTGCCTTTTGAGTTGGTACGAGGCGAAGGCGCTAGACTAGAATAAGTCGCGTGGGAGTTTGAGATGTAAACATGCTCTTATAAATACTCCAATACATACTTTTCGATTTGTAGTTTTTGTATCTGCAAGACTGACGAAGGTAGCTTGTTCTAAATATATTTGTCTGGAGATTAATGAAGTACCTATCTACGAGTATATCAAATGCTTAAAATTTTCTGAAAATGATATTAATTGTTGATTTCTTGATGTGAAAAAGAATAGTGTACACCTTCAGATATGCCACACTTTCATAATTAAAACGGCTAACTTATGCTTTTGGTCTTTTGAAATAATGATATTTTAGATCAAATTACCCAAAAATCGGACAAAGACACTTCTATTCACCTCCAGATAAACTACAAAATACTACACTACTATTTTTCGGTTTGTAATTCTTTTATCTGTATGTCTGATGACAAGTCCAATTTCGGAAATGATTCAACGTGTAGATACATACGTGATGCTATGATGTTGTTATCATTTTGCTACGATTTTTAAATTTAATTTTATCATAATATCTAAAGTCATGCCTCAAATTATCATAATTAATTATTATTATTGATGCGATGAGATTTTGTGCAAAATACGCGAAAGAAATGTTTTACGATCAAAAAAAGTACGGAACGGCTGCGCGGTCTAAATACCCAAACAAATTGAATAATTATTTTTTTCAAATTTTGCAAATTCACTTTGTGGCACCATTTTATTAATTATTGTGGTAAAAACAAAGTGATTTAATTATTTAATTAATTATTTTTTTAATCAAAAGGTATAAAAAAATACAGTGGCGAAATTATTAAATATAGGCCAATAAATATTTTAATTTTTCGTGATTTCGGAAGCAACTTAGAAAATTATTTGTGAGTATATGATAAATATTAAAAAAATACTAAGATAATTTTTTTGATAATTATAAAATTAATTCTCAAAAAATTCCTTCAAAAGCAACTTGCCTCCAAAATCAAGCAAAATTAAACGATATACTTACCTTTGTATTATAATTTTTAAAATAAAATAAATAAAATAGCATCTACATCCGTACTAGATATTAAATATACCTTTTGATAAAAAAATATGTATTTAGTTTTGTTGGGTATTTTGGCCTCAAAAACAAATTTATTTTTTTTATAAAAATGGCGCAGCCAAATGCTTTTTGTTCCTTATTGGTACAATGGTTCTCGAAAGAACCAACATCTTCACTTTTGCAACACCATAACATTCCTAATAGCATTATTATATTCTGGTTGATGGTTCACGGTTGTAGCAGTCCAACAGGCAACTTTATAAATGGAATTGCCATGCCCGTAATAATTTATGAGTTGTCGGACTTCATCTGACCGTATGAGCATAATATAATAACTTTAAAGTTTAATTGCGAATCGAACCCGCTCCGGACATTGGATTACAATGTTTGCGGTCTTGGATAAATAACGGTTTGCGGATATGTCAAAGAGAAACCAGAATCATTTCAATGTTCCGACATTGCCTCGTGATAGACCCGTCATTGTATCATTGACTCTACTGTAATTTAATTATATCGAGTACTATCAAACTGGCAAGTACATCTGACGATATGTTATTTAATTACTTGAATTTTTTTGTTTAGTCATGGAAATAAATAAGATTTATGCATCGTCGAATGTCTGCAATCTGTTATTGTAAATTTCGGTACTTGTATCAAAGTGACAGGTTGAACAATAACACCCATTTTGAATCATCGCCTGCCAAGTGAAATTGCAACGTTAACAACTTCTCATTCATCCAATCTGCGTAAAATATTATTAACACTTAACTGGTGTTCATATTTTAACTACATAAATGGTATGCATGGGTCGTATTGGATTATTTTTGGGGTGTTATGCCGTGATGCGCTACCTCCTTCTTTAGCTATTGTTCGGACCGCATTACATTTTCCATCATCACCACACATCTGACCTGATGATGGAAATTTTAACGCTGTCTGTGTATTATCGTGAATTATTTTTTGGGTATTATGCCGTGTTGCGCCACCTCTTTCTTTAGCCAACATTACGGACAGCGTTAGTCCATCATCAGGAAAGATGTGTGGTGATGATAGACCTACTGGTGATACTGTAATGCCGTCCAAAACATTGACTAAAGGAGGTAGCGCAACATGGCATAATACCCCAAAATACATTACGATAATGATTCTTTCATTTTAGTTTTAAATTAACGTGATTTTTAACTATTGCAGAAACAATGACAATAATTCTTATTTTAATCATTCTCTGCCGACTAAGATTGCAATTTTATCATGTTAAAACACAATTCTTGTTAAATTTTAAAATATTTATTTATTACAGTGGTTAAATCTGACACCCGTTTTACTCTCGGAGATGTGTAACGGTATTATTTGAAATTATTTCTCTTTTCCTTGTAACTTCTTCCGATTACTGTTAGGAAGAGTATTTATGTTTTAAAGGTTGTCTTCCTCCGAGGAAAGCCTGTTGTAATGGCTCGTTTATATTGTCTCCTGAGTCATATAGTATACTGGCAGCATGGAAGAAGGTTTACCGAGGTCAAGTTCAAAATCTCAGCATAAAGAAGGTCAAGCCAACAAACCTTATTAAGCCCGCTCGCCTCTCAGAGCTTCGGACAAGCTCATTATTAATTTGATAAACCCACGTTGAATGTTTAGCGGTACCCCACAGATGTAACACAGCGTAATGCAACATGCGGCATATTTCGCCTAATGCGATGAGTCCTTAATATCGCAATTATTCCCATGGTATTTGTGCCTCTTCCATTTACACGTTATGTGTAACCTTTCACGATATCAATGTCAAACGAAGCTTTGCGTGTCTCAGTAGGTTTAGCTTAATCTACACTTAAAATGCAGCCCTTTAAATCTGTCTGCGTTTTGTCTGTGGGCGCAAACATAGACATGTAGCTATTAAATGGTTTGAAGACACCTTTGAATGCCAATGGTGAAAGCCTTGTCTTCTTCTGTTGGGTATATCGTTATATTAGAATCACTGGAATAAGCTTTACAGCTACAAAGGCCTCGATCCCAGAACGCGAATGTCTTGAACAACTTTCACGTAAATTCCTGCTGGAAGATCGAAATACCGGATAGCTAGAAAATCCTTAACAGGATTGTTTTAAAATATAAAAAAATATATTATATTAAAGTAACACAGTTCAGGTTTCCAGGATATAGGATAAAGGGGGCGTCACATGGGGACAGCGAAAAAAGTCGGATTGGAAAAAGACATTATTGTTTGCCCTGAGTAAAATAATTTCCCTAAAGGCCTACGTCATCTGCGATCCTGTGTGAAGGGTCTTTTTGGGGAGAGGAAGGAATGAACATTGGTCTTGAAGAGACCCATTTTGTAGGAAGGAGGAAACACAGAGGCCGGCAAATCGTTCCACAGCCGAACTGTTGAATACAAGAACGAGTCGAAGAAGCGACCCGTTCTCATGTGAAAAATGTCAACCGTGTACATATGTTTTCCCGACTATGCACCGATGCCGAAGGGATCAATGACGCTAGTTCCTCGGAGCATCTTCTCTTGTAATACCGGTAGAACAAGGATAGCATTCCCACCCGACGCCCGTGCTCTAAAGATTGCAATCCGTTTGTTAATATGGGAGAATC